>JAMXBD010001109.1:0-481929 GCA_024138025.1 Combretum micranthum | reverse complement strand
CCAAAATCTATCATTTTTAGCAAAAATTGGATCACTTATTTTTTTAGGCCTTGAGTACAAAATTTCCACTAGAATCACTACATTGCACCTATATGGATGTCCCCTAAAATAAAATGGGTTTCTACTCCGATGACATCAGAAGGTTAAAATCCATGGCTTATAGTTCACCGAAATCATCATTTTTATTGAAAATTGGATTGCCTGATTTTGTGTAGCCTAGAGCACCAAATTTCCTTCAAATCACTTAATTGAACCTATACGAATGTCCCCTAAAGAAAATATATGTTCCTAGTCTAGTGACCCCAAAATGTCAAGATCAATGGCCTATAGTCCCATAAAATCGATTATTTTTAATAAAAATTAGATTACTTGATTTTTTGAGGCCGAAATTTCCACAATAATCACTTAATTTCACATGTATGGATATCTACTGAAGAGAAAAAATGTGTTTTCCTATCTGGTGATCTAGGAAACTCAAAATTTATAACCTATAGTCCACCGAAATCGGTCATTTTAGTGAAAATTGAATTACCTGATTTTTTATGGCTTAAAGTGTGAAATTTCCACTAACATCACTTAATTACAACTTAACAAATGTCTCCCAACGAAAAAATGGATTGCTGGCCAAGGGATCCTAGAAGCTTAAATTCAAGGGCCTATAGTTCACTAAATCAACCATTTTTAATAAGAATTGGATTACTTGATCTTTTAGACCTAAAATACGAAATTTCAACCAGAATGACTTAATTACATCTGTATGAATTTCTCCTTAAAAAAATGGGTTTATAGTTGGGTGACATCAGAAGGTCAAAATGCATGATCTTAGTCTATTGAAATTGGTCATTTTATCGAAAATTAGATTACCTAATTTTATGTGGCCCAGAGCATGCAATTTCCCTCGGAATAATTTGATTATGCCCTAGAAGGTCAAAACCAATGGCCTATAATCCAACGAAATTAGCTATTTTTAATGAATATTGGATTACTTGATTTTTTGAAGTCTAGAGTGCGAAATTTCCACAATAATCACTTAATTTCAGCTATACAAATGTCTCCCAACAAAAAAACATGCTTTCTTGTTTGGTGTCCTAGAAAACTCAAAATCCAAGGCCTATTGTCCACCAAAATAGGCATTTTTAACAAAAATTGAATTACCTAATTTTTTAAGGTCTAGTGAAATATCCTAAGCTAAATACACTAAATTAATGTGTATGCACGTTTTGGTTATCAAATGCATGAATTGATGATGATAATTTAATTCATAGGAATTTCAAGTATTGGTATGATTATGTAATTGTATTAAATGGTGTTGACTAGCGTATGATTTTGGTAGTAGTTATTTAGAAGATTATAGGAAATGTGATTAGTATTAGACTAAGAATCTATGTTTTTATTGAATTATATTGTGTAATATTGTTTTTTAAATCCTTTATGTGCTGCAAAAATTTTGGAACTCAAGCTCATGTGTTTTGACAAAGCTCAAGCCCACTTTTAGTCAACAAAATTAAAGCCTAAGCCCATGAACAACTTTCCAAACTCTTCTAAAATAACAAAAGTCAAAGGCAGAAAATTTAATAATTATCAAACAAATTTCTAGCAAAACACTCTCCTCTAAACAAACCAAAAACTAACTTAAATAGGCACCATCTTCTAAGGTTCAATTCTTCATCATTTTGATCAAAATTTTTCTTCAAAACTCATCAAGAACTCCTTTGAAAATTCATCTACAAGTCGAGGAAAATTCAAGTAAGTATTGCTTAATTTTCTAAGCTTTCGTTTAGTTGGTTATCTCAAGTGAAACAACTTTCATGCAAAATGAATTTCAAAAAAATTGATGCTAGATTTGATGTACTAAGTTAGTTTTAAAGTTTAGATGAATCATAAGAGTTTGTAAGAGTAGAAATATAATTTTTTTGTGGATGCTTTGATGAATAAATGATTTGCAAGATTATATGTTATATGGTTTGAGAAGTGAAGTAGATGAAGTTGTGAGTGTTGTTGATGATATAGTGATTGGGTTATGTAAATGAATGTGTAATAAGTGTGTATGAGTCATTTGTAACTTCCAAATGAGTTTACATCTTAATTTTGATATGTTTTGATCAAAGGAAGTTATGTTGTTAAAGTGCAAGAAGTGAAAATTTTGAATTGAAACCATTTGAATCATTCCCCTATCATTAACAGGCATTACAGAGGGTGTTATGCCTTCTGACTCATGTTTTTTCTCTTATTACACTCTCCATCACGGGCATGATGGAGGAGTTATCACCCTCTGACACCCATTACATCCTCCATAAAAGGGGTTATGGAGGGTATGAGCAAAGGAAAAACTTTGATCATAGGCCATTATCCCCTCCGTAACCCCGATTATGGAGGAAGTGATCGACCTCTGATGCTCATCACACCCCCAATAATGGGGGTTGCGAAGGAGGTGATGGTCTCTAGTAAAAAAAAATCTAAAAATAAAATAAATGGATGATATATATGTGTATATGTGTAAAAGAAAAATATACTAAGTTATGTATTGCTATGCATTTTCATTTAAGTTTGATATGTGAATGAGTGTTTAACAATTGTTTATGGATTAATGATGTTTATGTGAAATGAAATAAATAATAATAAATGATAATAGTAATAATAATAATGTGAGAATAGATGAATATATTATATAGAGATACATGTATAAAGGTTAAGATATAAAATGATTCGAATTTAGTTAAGTTTGATAAATAGCTAAGTACTTAATGTCTATTGTGGAATAAGGTTGTTTTATATAAAATGACTCTCTTTAACAGATTCATCTACTCAGTTGAGCTAAAACACAATCTCTTATCAGATAAATCTGTTTATTCAAGTACGCAGTAACTTATTTTTTTTAATATTAGGTTAAGCATTATTAAAGCAACTCTAATTAAAGATTGGCTCAAAATTTGTTTGAATTGTTTGTGAGTGTGCTATTGAATCCAGTCCATGAAGCGGAACCTTATTAACGAGGTTAACATGGTAGTTAGATGTTCGGGCCACCCCTATCACGATGCAATGACTTTCATAAATGGCTTGGAAGGTAATTGATAAGAGGAACGGTATCGGTGTAATTTATTCTTAAAAAGAAATAATACAATTTAGTTCACATTTATGGGACATGTTGAACTAGGTGATATTATAGATTAAATTAAGTAAAGTTAAGCAATGGCTGTGAATCCAAGATGAAATTATTATTTGTAAAGATATGTAGGAGATATAAGTATTCGGCTACTTATATCAACTCCTTGAGCAGCTCCTATTGCTCAGGATCTTGGATCCCTAAAAGATTGCAATCGAAGTTTTAATACTCCAGTGTTGATTTATGTTACTTAAACAAGATAAATAGTGTTCTCATTTCTTGCATTGCATTAGCCTTAGAGTGTATGCCACTATGTATTTGTTTGTGTTGCTATGTACTGGGCCCCTAGCTCACTTTTCCTTCTACAGGTATCAATGATGATGATGAATATTATGATAATTTAGGTTATGGCACGGATTAGTAAGCTTTACTTGATGAGTGGTGATCACGTTTTTCCTATATGTGCTTTTTAAAACTTTTTTAGTTAAATTCAATTTCCTTTAAAAGCACAATTTTTAATCTATAGTGTATCGAGTGTGTGTGTAATAATATATTGGTGAATACCGAGTTGAGTCCACAGGGAGTTAGGACTAGCTATCAACTATATCAGTTCTAAATGTAGCTAAGTAAATCAAACTTTGTTTCTCTTTTTGGAATTTCTTTTAATATGACTAAACTACAGAAAAATCTTGGATTTCCCACACTTATAAATGATTTAGGTTAAGAGCCAACAAATCTAAACATTCAATAAATATATGCTGCAGACCAGAAATGCACTTGTCAATCCAAATTATCAATGGGTTCAGTTTTTCAAATAATAAGCACCAGATAATAACTCCTTCCAAAGTAAGTAATTACCCTATATTAACCAATCAATTTTCCTTATTCCTAGGAAAGTGATTAATTGACAAATTTGTATCAATTTACCAAACCCTAATTGAATTACAAACCATATGTCTATGTGAAATATAATCCCGATTAGCAATTCACATAATCAATTACAAAGAAATTTTCAAATTTAAACCTAATCAATCATGAATTCTAGATCTAAGCAATTTACATGAACGGTGATTGACGTCAATAATCCAAATATAAACAAGGATTCGATCAACAGCATAAATCATCAATCATATAAATCAGATATAACTCAAAACCGATTTCATACCAAAAGAAATCAAGTTTCAAACACCATCCAATAAATGGATATAGAAAAAGAACAAAATCACCTGTTCTTGAAATCCAAACATAAATGATGTCTTTCACTTGAATCCTGGTGTGGAATCCTTATTTAAATCAACAAGAAAAGAAAACTAGTGTTCATGCCCTAATCTAGATCTAGGAATAATGGAGAGAGGAGTTATTTTCGTGCATAAGGTTTTCTATATCAACAAATGATAAATAAGAAGAATATATATAAAGGGTTATAAGGGAGTTACACCGGCATTAAAGGTCGGTAGCCTTGAATTAAATTTGGCTGGCTTTTAATGTGAAAATTAATTTTTGAGAGCAGCAATAAATATACGTCGTCTTCAACACTAGCGGCCTTGATTTCTCCCAATGCCGTCATACGATGAAAATATGCAAAGCTAGCTGAATTTCTCTCTACACTGGTAGTGCTTGAATTGGCTTTAATATTTTTGCTTCTGTGGACATCTAACATAGCCTCTAAGCCAGCGGCGTAGACATCCCATTTTTCGGCGTACGTTAAAAAATTACCGGGTGCTGTGCTGTTGCAAACACTAGCTGTGTTGCTTCTTGTTTTGCCGCCTTCTTTGATTCCTTTGCCAATTTGCACAGATCTTCTCTATTTTGCTTGAGTTCGTTATATAAGTCCTCAATGACCTAAAATTTTAAGCACACTTAAGTACCAATTTCATTCTATTTCTATAAAATCTCTAATAGCTAAACATGTTTTGATTAATGAAAATTGAGTGAAATATGACTTTATCGAGTAAGATCATTAGGGTGTTGGACTCCTCCAATTTGTTTTTTTTCTTTTTTTTAGAAAAGACAAAAAGTGAGGCCTTGTTTTTGCTCAATGTAATAATATAGACTAAGGCTTTCTCAAAAGACTATGTGTTGTAATAAAAAGTACCTAAGTTTTTCATCATGTATATATAAGTTCAGTTTTATGACCTTGAAGTACTATGACTTCTAATACTATTTTATGTTATATGTGTAAAGCTATCTACTCTTAAATGAGTAGTTTTGTAAAGGCTTTATATATTAATAAGTTGAGTAAGCAATGAACATAAACTCCTTCCTTTTCAAACAACCTTACGCATAATATTTTCATATATTATGCATGGTTAGGGACTTGACATGTGAAGTTTTGATTAAGTACATATTGGGTCATTACACCTAGAATGTGAAATTTCCACCAGAATCACTTGATTGCACATGTATGAATGTCTTCCAATGAAAAAAGGGGTCTTAAAATCTATGGTCTATAGTCCATTGAAATCAATCATTTTTAATAAAAATTGGATTGCTTCTTTTTTTAGGCCTAAAGCATGAAATTTCCACCAGAATTACTTAATTGCATCTATACGGATTTCCCCCTTAAGAAAAAAAAGGTTTCTAGTCAGGTAACACCATTATCTTAAAATCCATGGCCTATGTTCCACTAAAATCATATATTTTTAATGAAAATTAGATGACTTGATTTTTGAGGTCTAGAGCGCAAAATTTTCACTAAATCACTTAATTGCAGTTGTATGGATATCCCCTAAAGAAAAAATGAGTTGCTAACCAAGTGACCTTGAAAGCTCAAAATCAGTGGACGAAATCAATCGGATTTAGCAAAAATTGGATTGCATGATTTTTTGAGACAGAAAGCGCGAAATTTTCACAAGAATCACTTAACAGCACTTGTACTTAGGGCTACAAATAAGTCAAACTAAGCTTTTAAAAGGCTTGGGCTCGGTTCATTTAAAATTTATCGAGTTCAAGCTCGAGCTAATTTTCATTGAACTTGAAGTTGAGGGTCAAGCGCAACATATCTAGCTAAACGTGCTTTAAATTCGATCCTAAGCTCAGCTCTTTTATGTAACAAGCTCGAGCCGAGTTGAGCTTTTTATCAAGTCTGAAGCTTCAGCTCAAGCTCGACTCATTTAAATAACCCGTTTTCCATTTTTTTCTTTTCAAACCTAAAATATAATATATATATATATATATAAGTGTTATTATAGATATATATACATAAATATTAAATGGAAAATAGTTTTTTGTTGTTTTAATTATATAGTTATATATAATATATCATTGAAAAAAAAACTATAAATCCATTAATGAGCTTATTAACGAGCCTAAATGAACTTGTTCACGAGCCAACTTGTGAGCTAAGTCAAAGTTTGAACTCGGCTAATTTTGATAAATGAACTTCACTTGAGGCTCAAGCTCAGTTCATTTACTATTTGAGCTTGAGTCGAGCCTAGAGCAAGCTCATTTGCGACCCTACTTATACGGATGTCCCTTAAAGATAAAATGGATTTGTAGTCGGGTGACCTTGGATGCCCAAAATCCATGGCCTATAGTCCGTCAAAATTGGTCATTTTTAGCTAAATTTGAATTACTTGACTTTATGAGGCCTTCAGCACAAAATTTCTACCATAATCACTTTATTACACCCGTATAAATGTCTCCTGAACAAAAAATGGGTTTCTAGACAAGTGATACTGGAAACTCAAAATCAATAGTCCATAATTCACCAAAATTATGTATTTTAACGAAAAGTGGATTATCTATTTTTTAGGCCTAAAGTACAAAATTTCTATCAAAATAATTCATTGCACCTTTACGAATGTCTCCTAAAGAAAAAAATTGGATTTTAGCTAAGTAACCCTATAAGCTGAAAAACCATGGTTTATAGTCTACGAAAATTGACCATTATTAGCCAAAATTTGATTGCCTCATTTTTTGAGGCCTAGAGCACAAAAATTCCATCAAGGTCACTTAATTACACATGTACAAATGTCTCCTAATTCTATGTTTGGTGCTAAGAAAAATTATCAAAGTAGCATCGCTATATAGTATGTTGGAGGGAGATATAAAATTTTATATGTATCATATCTTGAAAGCAAAATATAGCGCAAAAAATTTTAAAATCATTATATCGCACATTTGGTGTGCAATAGATTTGAGAGTGTATCACACCTATAAGCAATACATGTATAATTATGCATATATCGTTCGTTGGATGTGTGATGGATTTGGTGAAGTATCATATGTCCAACATGCATACTCATGTAATTTAAAAAAAAAAAAAACTTTGTATCACACCTCCAAGATGCGATACAACAATACTATTCCTATAAATTTTTTTTCATAAATTGATCTTGTGGTTTTTTTTTTTTTTTTTGAAAGTACGGTATACATATAATATTCTCTTAAATATGTAAACTATACCACATCACAATCAAAACAAAAGCAAACTGCATTTTATGATTTGATTTTAAAAGAACGAATCAAACCAAACAAGATCCCTTAATTATAAATGAATTTTCCATAAAATTATAAGCAAAATTTGAAAACTTTTTAAATTCTTTGCCCTTTCTACTTGCATTCGCCCATTAGAATGCAAATGATGGCCGATTCATGACAGAAGAAGCTAAGAGTTGTAGCTATATAGAATGGTAGACTCATCTAGATGAGATATCTTGCAGCAAGTTTGATGTCTGGGTTTCAATCAGAAAAATACATCGTATCAAAATGTAATTCTTCCATCTTTCATTTTCTTTTAATTGTCAAACCAAAGAAGAGTTGCTGCATGGTTTCCTAGCTTTTGATATCATAGGTTTTCTTATTAAAAAAAAAAAACCGTGAACTAGTATCACCAAGCAAAATTTTCCAGCTTCCAGCGTCTACATATAACTAGAAAGTACCATTGTTATTCCCTTTTTTCCTTTTTGACAGAGAAGCTTATAAGGTTTATTACAACTTTTTCCTGGAAAGGGACCAATAAGTAGCTTACTGCAATTGAACAGTGGAAACTATACAAGACTATACAGTATACATGGAGTGGTATCGGTAGACAATAGTATTGAAAGCTCACATTTCCAATCAGAGTTGATTACCAGCCTATGTACGTGCTTAAAACTTAAGGCCTAACATCCATCATGATGATTGGATATTATTGTACAATAACACAGCTTAAGAATCAAAAACTTTTGTCAAAATATCAGAGGCAAATTTAGCAATTGTTTGCACGGGGATTGACAGAGCCTTTCAATTACAGAGAGTTGCTCTGCTGAACGAAGATATTGTCTGCATGGCAAGTGTGCGCACATCTTTGACAAGGAGAATAGGGCAACTTTCAGGGGCGACTCGTTAAGAGCATCTTTTCTGCTTGGATTGAGAGCTTGTACTGAAGAATCAGCCACGAGTTTTAGCAAAGCCTACAAAGAAACACCATTCCATTTATTAGCACAAAATATGAAGGGGCAACATCGTATATTTGAATGGTAAAGCTCCATAGCAACCCTTTCAACTGTTGCTATCTCTTATCAGTTTCTACCATATCAGGTTGAATGAAATAGTAGGATTGGATAAAGACCAAGGAAAAGCATCATAAATCATAAGATTCTTCTTGGAGGTAAAACTACTTTGAACTTCTAGGCAAAGAGTCAACAAATTTCTCAAAGTATAGGTCATCCAAATTTCATTAATGACCCAACCATCCAAGTAGACAGTAACTATGTCTAACTTCAAGTGCCTGTACCTGCATGGCTCCTTTAGACACAATATCTTCACACAGCTTGTTGGAGTTGCGAACAAGATTACTTAGTGCACCTGCTGCATTTGCTTTTGTCTTATCTTCGTCTGTTGAAAGCAACAGAGCAGCTAGTTGAGGTATGGATCTCCTAAGCTCCTCATACAACTTATCATTATGGAAGGCTGCATTTCCAATCTGCAACATACACATGCAGGTATAAACAGAAAAAGAGCTGAGAGCATTTTTAAGATCAGCAGAGGTCTGTCGAGCTGTGATGAGTGGCACCACTAAAGTTGGCACAGCTTACTAGAGGCAAAACAATATCATAACTGTACAAGCAGTGTGAAGTTTAATTTAAATCTATTAAGTCAAAAGAATTCTTACAGCAAAACAGGCAAATTTGCGGGTGCGTTTGTCTGGATCTGAACAACAATCTATGAGCAGATCAGTGATTTGGTGTCTAGCCTGCAGATTAATACGAGATCATTACATCAAATGATATAGCCACCAAAAGATTTAACACATCCATCCACACCTCTGTGTACATATGACACGTAACTTTCTCTGCTTTAAGATTTTGAACGCAACTAATTTCCAGAACCTACCAATGGATCATAAAAATAGGAACTATGTCTGCACATGTTGCCAAGAGCACTGCAAGTCTTCGCCCGGATATTGCAGTCATCATGAGTGAGAAAGTCCCTAAAGAGTTTCCAATATTGATGCTGCATGAATGCATTCATAGAAGGCCTGTATGCTCTCACAAAAGAAAATACTTCAGGTGCCATTAAAGAACATAGAAGGGAAAAAAAATCAACTTTTGGATATAATTTTTAGGTGAAATGCAGATTAGTATTTGGATTTGATTTTAAGTCAAAATAAGAAAACAGTGACCCAGGCTATTTAGGATATCTTTAAAAGTGGAAATGCAAGAAAAAGAGATGAAAATCTCATAAGTGTAGTGATCAGATTGCAGCAATGAAAAGAGATATTTTAGAGAATCAAAATTGAATAGTCAGAGTTTTATTTGTGATTGCAGGAATGGAGAAGAAGCCTAACCTCATCCATTCGAGCTATATCAGATATGATCATCAGTACATCAAGTATGACCTCTTTGGGGCTTGAATTGTTTAGCAATTTCCGCACTCTCCTTGGATCTAGTAGGCCCTTTCCCACAACTTGATATGCAAGTTGTCGATACCCTACCATTTTAGCAATTAAGGCCACCACTCTTGCAGAATCTTTTAGCTCTACATGCTCCAAGCACCGTAGAATGATGCTTGGTGCACCTACCTGTAAAAATAAAAATGAAATAAAACAGTGGACAGAAGGTCTCCCATGAAATTCTCTTATATGTGTAGGATGTTTTTCTTTGGAGACTTCCTAAACATGAACTGATCATGGATCGGTTCTTAGATGCTTAATCACTAAAACCTTTTTCGAGACCATTGGACTTCTACCTTCCATTTAGATATTTTTAATAAATGTGCGCACACCTTAAGATAAAAAGTTACATAAAAACTATAAAGTACAAGTACTGGCATGCACACATCCATATCATACTCACAAGGGAACACAGAAAGAGAAGTCACCTCTAAGAGGATTTTAATGTATTTTCCCATGCTTTCCCTCATTGTTTTCACCATGTCACTGTCTTCCACAAATGTTCTTCCACCATGCATCCCCTGGTTGAGGAGAAACCCACTGTTTATGGAAGTAGTGGCAGATGGGGAGCTAGAAGAATTCTGCACAATAACAAATGGAAATGCTAGAAGATCAATAGCTGTATTTATCAAATCCCTGACACCATCCTTCCCTCCTCCAGGTTGATTCCAGCACTTCACAAGTTTCAGGTGTACATCAGAAATTAAACTGCAGATTAGCTTGATTGCTTCAGGCCGAAGGATTATCTGATGAATTGTTCCAGTTCCATCAGAGAGGCAGTAAACTATTGATGAGACAGTCCATAGAACTCCAATGGGAGATAAACCAAGTCGCCCTTTTGCACTGTCAGTTTTCTCTACGTCCCAAAACCTATTAGATAACAGTTCAAGTAAACGTAGATGGATAGCCCCTGCACATAACTGGCGAATAGATGACCGTCCTCCCCATTTTAAAGTTGATTCTAACAAACAAGATATCCATCCTTGAAACATGCAGAAAAAAGCTGAGTATCTATTTCAGTTTCATTGGCTGACAAAAAATTTATATTATCACAAATGATAAAGTCTGTGGAAGCAATGGCAGAGCAATTTCACAGATGGAGGTCTTTATGGAAGTTCTGGCTTCAAGAGATAGGATAGATGAGAAGGCAAGCATGGCTGATGCTGAATGAGGTTTAAATGAAGCTCTTGATATATTGTCAGAAGTGAAAATTTGAGCAAGGACTGAAAGTCGAGAAAGTTGGTTTTTTGGAGAGGTTGTAAGCATAAATAATGCAGAGTTTCTTCCACAGAACTTTAGACACTGTGCTACTGTAACCAGTAAGATACACAGATGCATAACCAAGGAGAGGTTGGTTGATTTAGAACTTGAATTGTCTTTTCTACAACTTGAGAATCTTTGCTTGACGATGAGGTACACAAAGAAACAAGGAAAATATTTCACAAATAATGGTGCCATCTCCTCCCCACTAACAATAGTCGTGACTGGAAGTGAGCTAGGCAGACCACAGAGAGATTTGGAATATTTTGCTTCTCAAGCAACATCTTGATAGCAACTGCAATAAAAAGATAACATCATCTTATCAAATAAATAAACTATGAGAAAAATGTGAAGCTAAAAAAGTTTACAACAATTTGTTCTAGCAATCACTAATGATATAAGCTTTTCTCATTTAGATGGTTGTTCCTCAACAATGAAGTCCAAAATTTTTTAATGCAAATAAAAGTTTAATATATTGAACAGCGATAATCACCTGAAGACCAGCAGAAGCTGCAGCATCAAAACATTGATGGAGACAACAGTCAATAGAGACTTGAACATATTTAGACTTGAGGAAGGCCCGTGAAAATGCATCAACCACTTCTGTTGAATCCTTTCCAACAAGCATACCTATTTCATCTTCTTTAATTTCCAATCGGGACAGTGACCTACTGTAAATGGCATCTAATGGAAACAAATAAGCTTGTCTTTTGGAAGAGAGGAGTTCCAGGACATCAATCAATGACCACAGGGCTTTACATCCTTCACAAGCAGCTTGCAACAGGTTTGAAGAACCAGCTGCCAGACTGGTGCCAGCTGTTGCTAAGCAAAGACAAAGATTATTTACTAAACCACAGGTTTTCGCATGGTCCATCATGCATTTCACTGTCTCAACCACTATGGAAGGCATAGAGGCTTCCTTTGAATGTGCTTTCAGACTGTGTGTGACTTTAGATAGCATCACTGTAATGCGAGCACATGACTCTTGAAGATTCTTTCCAGATTTGTCTTCACTGCAACTGATAATCTGCACATCATAAGAGAATTGAAGCTAAAAGATACTGAAGACAAGTTACATGCAAAATGGCAAATGCAGCTTGAAGAACATTACCGAGAAAATTTCAACTATGGCAACCCAATGCTTGAAATATGTATTTGAAACTCTGTTTCCAAATTTGTCAACCAATATTCTGATCATTGATAATCCCTGTCAAAAGAGGAGAGAAGAACAAAAAAACAAAAACGAAAAAAGGAGAGATTGCATAAGTCTTATTTGCCTGTTGATGAAGAATACAAGTACCCCTCTCTCCCTCTCTAAGAATAACAAGCACTAAAAAGTATCATGCAGACAACTCAATCCTGCTTTCACATAAAATAAATGTGATTGGAAGCGATGTAATACAAATGAGCAATTGCCTACCCTTGCTATCAAATCACTGATCCAATGATTTTAAGCTAACTATAGTTGCTGTAAAACCAAGTATTTCAGTAAGTATTTCATCAAGTAGACAATCAGCATGAACTGCTCCAGCTGCAACCAAGTTTGACAGTATTTTCAGTGACTGGCTTGAAGTCAAGACATCCTGATCCCTACAGAACATTGATGAATTTCAACTCAGCAACCAAGCTAGCAATAGGAAATTCATACAAAAGAGTATAATGCGGATAATCCACTTAGCTATGTTTACTCTTCAGGTTGCAATAATTAAGGATTACTTAACATAATAGAAATCCAATGGTGACTGCATGAAATCCAACTAGTAAGTCAAAACACATATAAAGATTTATCTTGTCAAGTTGACCGAAAGTCTTAACTCTCAACTTGACAAAATTAAACAACACAAGTAACCAAGCTAGATGATATTCCTCTACTAAATCTGCAGAGAAAATCCTAACTAAAGACAAACATAAATCTAAGTAGAGAAAGACCCCAAATCAAAGCTAGGTAAATCTAGTTCTAACTATACTTTCCAACAGCTTTTACAAGGGAAGATTGAATTTCTTTCGAACATGACAATCATTTGTCCTTACCCTTATTAGTCCATAGGTTAAAATGTGTAATGAAGATACTAAAACTCAAGTACTAGCATATTCCAAGACATATAGTTTATTCAAATTATTTTATTTGAATAAAATAGTTATCAAGATAAATTAGCAGGAGAAATCCACATCGGATATAATATAGTGCTTTAACATTAGTACTCTAAACACAGGTAAAGTCAAGTCACTATTTCCAAAGAGCAAAGGCATGAAGAATTTAACAAAAGCAATCTAACAACAGTAGTAACACAAGATTCAAGACATAAAGAATTGAGCAAATTAGAGTGTGAATTAAGTTTTAGGAGATACACATGAACAATCAAGCAAGGAGGACAAACATATGTACCCGCAGTTTTTGGACCCTTGAGACCATTTCCTCAAAGGCAGTAGGACAACTGTCAACGCTTCTTTATCTTGAGCAATCGATTTTGCACCTTTAACGGTGCGAGAGTAATTCTCCAATTTGGTCAACATCCGGCAATCTAAGTTTCAAAATTTGTGTGAGGTATTAAATTAGAAATATTATTCATCTATATGTTTTTGGGACAAGGTTTATCCCTCTTCTTTTTACATTATGAAAAATCAGAAAAATCTAACAATACACAAAACGTGTGCATGTGTGAGTGTGTTTTTGGGACACTACTATTGCACCAATGAATCTAAATCTCAAACATCGATCAAAAAAATAATCAGCCTTCATCTAACATATTACCCAAAAAAAGTGGAAAAAAGTCAGCATAGCATAATAAATTCAACTTTCTCAAGTCAAATGACGTAATTCAATCGACAGTTGAGAAACCTCTGAAGTTAAACCAAAAACCTGTAGTCCAAAAGCCAAAAACTTTTCTTGCTTCAGCTATAAACGATTTATGGATGTCAAAGGTAATTAAGATTTCACTAGCAACACCTGTTTGAGCAATAGAGAAGCTAAAATATTTTACTGTTTCTCTTCTTCTTTCCTCTCTTTTTTTCATTTTTTTTTCTTTCTCTCTTTCCTTTTGATCAATGCTCTAAGCAATTCAAACCACAGGTTTTTGACCCAATAGAATACGAAACAAGCTACTAATTATAAAATTTTAAGACTACGATTAGTAAAAGAAGACAACAAGCATATAATTTATTGTCAAATTACAAGATAATTTTCCCATAAAAGCCCCAGTTGATGCACATCTCCTAAATGCAAGACACAAAACACAGATTGCATAAAAGGAAAAAGCTCTAATTCACCAGAGCTAAACCTCTTTGCAGAATCAAAAAGAAAGCATGAGCCAAAAATGAAAGAAGCTGAGATCCACCTCTGTTACTTGCAGGAATACTCAGCAATTGTAACCATAGCTGATTATCTTGTTAAAACAAGTTATATATTGCTTCTTACCCAGAAAAGTTTATATATTGTAAATAAAAAATAGGCAGGCAACTTTAAGATAGTACCCCTAGTAGCTTACCATTTAAAATGTATTCTCTTATAACTTTTTTGTTATAAATTTATTTAATATAGTTAAGTAAGCAGTAGTGTTTGACAATCAAGTTATCTAGTTTGAAATTCTAAGGAACTGAGCAGTATGATTTTAAGCAACTGGCTCCACATTGTTGGATCTCAGAAAGAGAAACAAGGACTATGTAGGAGATTGCAGCATTTGATTGCAATGTTTCATGGGAAGATTAATATATTTAATTACCTTTGTGATATTTTAATATAATATGCAGAAGCAAAGTGGCAGAGCACGGATTACCAGATTGTACAACATTATTGGAATTCATGAATCCTGGGAACTCCTTTGGAGGTGATATGTCGCCTCTAGCTGAACCAGGAGTACTTGCTTGAGCATCAGTTTCACAGCGTGTAGCATCACCTGTGTCTATCGCATGATGATTGCTCTCACCTATTGAATACTGATTTATCATACTTAATTCACTCAACATTGAATGTATGAAACAAGTAGAAAATTTGTACCCTCAGGATTGCGAAAAGCATTGTGGATGACATTTCCTTCTTGGGGTGCAGTATCAAGTCTCTTGGCAACTAATGATGGAGCATAAATCTCCTATAAAATGATTAGATACTTCCATTACATAAAGTATACAAAATCAGGTGTAAAATAGAAAAGTTTCTTTCTATATGAAGAGAAGAAGGGTGGCAAGAAGCATCACGCAATATGTCCACATCTCACTAAACTGTAAAATGGTTGCGTAACTTCTACCATAAAAGAAACCATACCTCAGCTACTGTTTCATTTGAGGTATCTTTGACAAATGGATGCTCCAGAAGAGCAGGCCAAGTCAGCCGATTCTGTGGTGTCTATACCCCAAAAGCACAAGTTAAATGTTATAAGTAAAATGGCAAAACTGAACACAAATTTAAACAAACTTCAAGCTGGTGCTGTGTTTCCAGTTGCAACAAGTACACCACCTTGTTAAGCAATCCTTTCAAAAAGCTTTTGAAACTCGAACTCATGTTGTCAGGATATTTAACTGGATCCTGCATTGTGCACAGTGTCTTAGCATCTCTTGTTAAGTAAATACAACAAAATCCCATAAAAGCAGTTACCTTAACAATGTGCCGAATGAGAGCATACACTGAATTTGTATAAAATGGAGGTTGGCCAACAAATAACTCATACCTGTGGAAAAGTTTTTATGCTAAGTGAAACTGACAAAAGTAAATTTGGAATCATGAAGCTAGTATAACTGGGTATTCTTTTTGGCCTGTTGATGAGTAATCTATATGTTATTACAGTTGAGATTCTACAAAAGCACTACTGCTGGCTCATGAAAAAAGCCTGTGTTCAGCATACATATGTGAAAAAAGAGAATAAGAGTGGTCAAGATCTTTTTGCATTGAAAATGATCTAGAAGTTCGAATCAAACTGTGAGATAAAAACAATATCCATTGCTAAAGAAAACCACATGCATCTAGGTTAGGCAATATTCAATGCACCAAGTAATCAACCCAAACAGGCACAAATATAAAACATACAGTATAACTCCAAGGGACCATAAATCGGCAGTGTGATTGTAAGGCTGTTCCCTCACCAGTTCTGGAGCCATGTACAGAGGAGTTCCTAAAGAAGCAATTATTTTTGTTTCTGGTTAAGTCCGCTGGAGTCTGGCATGTATTGGAAATGTAAAAAATCAAGGTAAATAAATATACCTTTTATTGATCTTAAGACAACGGTATTCATGGACATTGCACGTGCAAAACCAAAGTCACAAAGCTGTAAAATGAAGAACAACAGATTTAGTCCATAATGATTAAGAGTGATGATTGTCATGCACCAATTGGAAAAGAAACACATAAATTTTGAGCAAAAGAATAATATTGGTGAGAAACAAGAGAAAAAACATACTTGAAGCCCACTCGATGCAGGAAATTATATGTCATGTAAAGCTGTTATTGGTGCTGGAGCTTTTTCTCATGAAAAAAGCATTAATGCACTCAAGAATAGAAAGGAAAGCCATTATACACAAGTGAACTAGGCGTCCTTGGCCATATGAACATTATCAAATCAAGATGGCTATCACTTACAGAATTGGCCCCCTGAGAATGCTAGGCATCCTTGTTTTAACAAGCCCCTGTGCTTCGTTTTTAGATCTATACTTATATTGACCATTCTTCAAATAGCTTTTATTTAATAGATATCAAACAGCCTTCAAATAGCTTTTAAATAGATATCAATAACTAAAATTAAATTTCACTTTTAGGTGCAGGTATTACTAGTGTCAATTAATGGGTACAAAGCTCAATCTATTTTAGGTTTATCATTGGATTAACTGCATTGCTACTACTGACCCTAGAAAAGAAATGGTAGGTGGTGCTAGACCATAAACAGGCAACCATTGCACTGGAAAAATTAGATAGGTTTGATCTACAATCATTTTGTCCTTCCTAAAAAGATTTACCGGATCAATAAGCCTAAACTTTTAGATAAGCATGCTTGTAGAGTTAACTTTAACATAATATCCTTTAACACAATATCAAAGCATTAGGTCCTAGATTCAAATCCCTACATTGTAATTCATCCTTTTATCTAATTAAGTCATCTATCTGATAAACTCTATTCCAACTCACAAGTAAGAGAAGGCATCAAGTAATAAATATAAAGCCCACAGCAGTCTATACAGCAGTCTATAAAGTTAAACTTTTAGATAAGATGTTATGGTGCTAACCTTGATAACTAGAAACATCAACTACAAGAAAGATGGTGTAACAAATTCCATTTTCATATGAAGTGATGAAACCTATTCGTCAAATAATTGCTACCACTAATATGGTGTCACCAACTGTGCAAAATTTGTTGAATCATAAATCAACTTCTAAAAAGGATCCTTTTTTTATCATTCCCTTGTTTAAGTAAGCTTAAATATCTTCATTAAGATTTACAAAGGAAAGCAATCACCGTGAGGGTAAATTGAAACTTTCACCAATTAGATGAAAGCCTAACTAAGAAATTTTGTGCACGTGACAAAGAGAGCTCCAAACACATGGTCAACAAGATGTGAAATGGTTTTGAAGTTCTTTTCAAGGGAAAGAAATACAACCTGAGAAGACTTAACGGCTCATTTACTTCACCGTATAGAATAAGGGCAGAATGAAATTCCAATTCAAAAGGAATAAATGAGGTTATAATGACTATTACAATGTTCACTTAGTATAAAAGTAAAATAAGTATTATTAGAGTAAAAAGTAAAATATCTATAATGTCTCATGTATTTATTACAGAAAGATAATAATTGCATATGTGATATTTTCAAGACAGGGCTATTTATGACAAAGTTGAAAAATAATCCATTAAATGGCAATTCATAGGGTGGGAATATGAATTGTTATTCATCATTTTATTTAATAGCAATTCATTATGAATTGTCACTCTCCTCAAGTGAATATCGCAATAGCAACTTTATGTTGAACGAGGAAGGAATGAATAACTATTTATGCCAAGTGAACGGGCTGCAATGGAAATTATAGAAATGAAATTGATTAATATTAATGCTGCTGATGATATTTCTATAAAGGGATCAACAAGGTGAAGTTGCAAAATCAAAATTGCAGTAACATTTATGGTAATGCTGAGATGGAATCATCCTAACACTAGTTATGGAGTAAATCCAAAACCAGAAAGCATTTGACAAGTTGAATACCAGGTTGGACCAGAATTACATCTGTCATCTTTTTTTCCCTTAATAAATCTTTCCATTCATGTATGGGGAAGCCATCACACTAATCTTTAAGAAGAGAGAAATGTTTCTTTTTGTTCGGAGAATATGTAGGGAGTACTCCATTCCAAATGATAAATGGATATGGAATAAAGATTTTAAAAGCAGAAAAGTTTCAACCATACAGGATCAAGCACATAATCTAAAATGAGTGGATCCAATTCACAAGTCATAAGAGCAAAGAATTGTCCATTCACCAACCTTAACAATGGAGCCAGCACCAATCAATATATTTTGTGGCTTCATGTCACGGTGGATAATACGATTAGAGTGTAAATAATGCAATGCCTTCACCTGAATTGCACAAATAGCAGGAAAGTCAATAAAACATAAACAGAGACTTACAAGAGATGTGATATAGCAATTTACCAACTGCTTCGCAATAGCTTGAACTTGTTCTTCTGGAAGACATTTATCATCCTCCAAAATCTCAAACAGTTCACCCTACACGAGCAGCAATTCATCAAGTGAGATAGTAAAGAGCAAGATCTCTTATTCTTACTAAATCCAAAAGGAAGCAACAAAGTTGGAGATCAGGGAGATATCTACTTGAGCCAATTCTGTGACAACACAAAATTCCTGTGGACTCTCAAATGCATCAAGCATTTCGATGATATTTTCATGCTTCAGCTTTCTCAGAATCTGCAAATTTAATTAGCAAAGATTAAACAGCCAAAAAAAAATAATTAGCAAAGATTAATAAAATTTCTGTTCAACGATGCAAAATTGAGATCAAAACACCAATGATTAGCAACAACCAGTAGCTAATTACTAATGCAAACCTTCCTTTCCATGCCTACATACTTCAGATTAAAACTAGGTTATGATCGGCAAAGCCAGTAGGCAAGTACCATGCAGTGTCCTTATCATTGAAAAGTAACGGCTTCCTTATATCTAAGATCCTGAAAATACTATCAAACTCAGCCTTGATGTGGAATAGTTTACATTAAGTTTTGAAAGGATCAACCTATAATAATTAACAGAAAAAAAAAAAAAAAAAAAACACTGTTTTATCAATAATTCAAGACACCCTTAGCAGCAAAACCTTTGCAAGGTATGCCACCAAACATGCCCAAGAGAGCCTTTCTGTCATGGGATGAGCAAGGCAAATGTAACCCTTCAAATACGGTGAGTGGGAGAAAAAATAAAAGAAGAAGTTCGAGCTAAGACATTATGATAAATCGTATAATGAGGATAGAGAGAACCAAATAAGAAGACAATACAAGAACGACATAACAAATAAGCAATCAATAGACTATTCACTACCGAAGCATATGACAAGATACTCTTTTGAGCATCTCAGAGAGCTAACTGATTATTAAGTAAATACTAAATGAAACTATAAATCAAGATCTTGAGACATAGAAAGACCCTATAATTTCCATCTTTCAGAGAGCTAAGATATTATATACTTTTGCTGTGCTATGTTCTTTAATGAAATTTTTGTAGCTAAAGCCAAGTTGCAATCAAATGCCAAACTCAAGCTGGAGAGTAAGTAGTCTAGCCAGTAAATATTACAAATCACTATCAGACATTAAAACCTTAAACCAAAGAGCACACACGTGATGCACAATCAAACCTAATGCACTCTTTGCAATTTGACTGAGGATTACCTTTTTATAAATTTCAGCATTGCTACTACATAAAGGTCTGTTTAGATTGTGTGATTTTCATCTGTATCTTATCTATATCTGATTTGTATTTGTAACTTATATGTATCTTATTTATATTTGATCTATTCATGAGTAAAAATATCCGTTTTTCATTTGTATCTGTTTATTGACAAAGATCTATTTTGAAAACAACAAAAATAAGATACCAAAATTACCAAAAAAGGATAAAACAAAGAGACCTTAAAGATGATTTTCCATTTCTCTCATTTTGTAATGAATTTTTTACAGATATGAGCAGACCACAAGTAAAAGCATAGCTCGAGCTGCAGAGAATAGCTTCTCCTCGAAAGCATGACAGTCAAAAGGATCTATTCTGAAGAAAATGGTAATAAAGAAAGAGATGTCCTGACAGATATGAAAGAGAGTAGAAGTCTCTATTTCAGTCTTGTGTCAAAAAACTGTAGCGAGCTATGGAAAAAAATCCATAAAGCAATTATTATAAAGGTGAGTTTTTTACCAAGGTAATTTTACATAGCGGAAAGGAACTGAGATAATGAAAATGTTTTCTGATATTGGACAGCTAAAAAAAAAAAAAAAATTAGCTATTGGCCATCAGCTGCCTAGATATAGTCATATATCATGTAAGCAACCATACGAAAATTTAAGGATAAGTGGAAGAAATATCACTTTTTTTTTTTTTTTGCCAAAAAAGAAAAATCACTTATAAATTTCAAAAATGATTGGCAAAGTTAAAGAAAAACTAAAACAAGAAAGCGATGGCTAAGCTCATCATTTAGTCATTAGCTATAGCTTGTAATACCTGTAGCTAATTTATTACATCAACAGAGTTTCATTGTCATAACTTTCCTTCTATGTAATGTTTCAAGTTAAGTACAAAGCTAGCTATCAGATGAAAGTAAAGTTTGGAATAAGAAAGCCCAGTGCAGCCTAGATCTAAAATATATACAAAGAAAGATTGATAATTGATGCAACATAATAACATGCCTCGTCAGTTGGATTAAACTGGGTAAAAATAAAGGAAACATAAAGATCACTGTAAAACTGAAACACGTGGTAGATCATGGGTAGAATGGAGATCATCTCCTGGAGTTCCCCCCATGACTGAAAAGACCTCCCGAGCAAATGCAGAACCCCATTTCAATTGCAATGTTAAGCTAGCTGTGAAGCATTGTATTCTATATTTGCACCTAAAAGGTAGCTTCATGGATCATAAACAACATATAGGCACCATGACAACCAAACAAGATACTGGATGGAGAATTTTTGTAAAAACAAAACTCAGCAGTTTTGACTGGAAATCGGTACACATCTGAATTAGTAGGGTTCCAACAACAGGTATAACTTAGTAGCTTACGCATCATCGAGCTAAACCCCATGTGAGCAAAAGGCTCACAACCTCTTTTTTTTTTTTTTTCCTATAATTATAATTGAAAGGTTACAACTTGTTATTTCAAAGCAATGAGAAGCGGCTATAATAGGCAAATACTCAACAAAACAGACTAACTGCTTCAGATGAAAAATACAAAAGCTAGTATCTATTTGGTGTCTATTTGAGACCGGATGTTTGTTAAAAAACAGCGAAATAATATAAAATTTAATTACCCATATATAAATCATACCAATCAGATACTAACATATACACACATATATATACACATATAGATGAAAAAATAGACAATTCAAACACTCTTATGCAGACATCACAGCTCCATGCCATCCACGGAATTCTGGTCACGTGCATCAATTTTAAATCTTCGCCTGGACTCATTTACCAAATTCACTACCCTTCCTTACCAGAAACTTCTCGCAGATTCAACCACTAAGAAGAGGGCTTTGCAACTTCGAGTTATCTTATTCAAAGCAGCCTTAATTATGCACTCACTTGCTATCATATAAAAATTTCATCATATTGCATTGCGAAAATCAAGAGCAAGTGACTAAGTTACCTCAATTTCTTGCCTCAAATTATGAATATCCTTATCACTTTTCCCATGCTTCATGATGAATTTCATGGCAACAGTCTGAAATCAGCAACACAGGAGCCATTGATCTTCCGATGCAAGTACATAGATAATGACAGAATAAAAATTAATCAATATAGCAGTACCCGGCTAGTGTACTTCCTCCTTCCCTTGTACACCTTCCCGAATGAGCCTTCCCCGACAAGCTCGATCACATGGTAATCTTCAATACCCATTTTCTATATATTTCTGCAGGCCCAAAAAAAAAATAAAGAACATAAACCCAAAGACGCGATCGTTCCAAATCATAGCAGGAATTAAGCTGCTTTAACCCTAGGGATTCAATTATTTCAACAATGTAAGAGATCAAAATCGCAAATTTCGAACTTCTTTCGTATCAAGGGAGCTCAAAACATCAACACCACTGAAGATTGTTCTGCAGGGAAAATGCAGATCACCCATCAAGATATCCAGCTAAGATTGTCTCAAACTCGTCGATAATCATGTAGTTGAAACGTGAACGAAGAAGAACTCGGAAAAAAGAATAGCGCTAAAAATTGCAGAACAGTGAATTCAAAAAGAAAACCCTAAATTGGTTTGTGTCACTTGGATCGAATACATTACCAGGGTTTACTGAGTGGGATGATCAAATGGGCAGTGATAGAATCAGTTCAAATTTCAAAATATTTTATTGATGAATTTGTATAAGAATCCGATGAGAAATAACGTTTCTTTTTGTCTTGAGTTAATGTGAAGTATTTTGTCTGCTGGTGAAGCTTTTCCCGCCTATGTCTTTTCAAAGTTTGGAATTTGGAAAATGGAAAACGGAAGTTTTTTCAATTTATGGCCAGTGGATACTGCACATATGCGGGAAGAGGAAATTAATATTTATATTTTTAAAAAAATTATTAAAATATTATTGTAATAAAAATAATACTAATTTTAGACTACATAACCTTAATTATTTAAGGGACAAGTTATACATGGAGTCATCTCATCTCTTATAGAAATAAGGTTACTGTAAATAAGTTAATCTTGTCTCTATGAGAGATGAGGTTAATAACAATAATTTTGCAACATCTGTTATATTTCATTTTTCATTGCATTAATCAATTTAAACAATTGTAACCTATTAAAATCAATCAATCTAAATAATTGTAACATGTCAAAATCAAATACAATCGCTTGTATAAAGTCAAGTATTGGCAAAATCAATCAACCATCCACAACAAATAAGCAACATCTCAACTACAAAAATCCAACCATGATAGTATTTCCATGCCCAACCCTTCAACATCAACATAATCAAAAACTCATAAAATATAATATATAAAATAATTGCATTACTGCTCGATTCCTAAGCAAAGCAAATGATAAAATCTAATCTACTCTTGAGTACTCCGTCTCCCTCTTCTCTGCCTGACAAATGTATGATGAAAGGATCTAGGTTGATTCAGAGCTTGCCAGGAATACTCCATAGATGGATTAATCTGTGTAAGTGCAATATCTTCATCTCAATCTCCATCACCAACAATGTACTGGTGAAATGGGATAAGGTTCAGATCCATTTAGGGGGGTATGGACCTCTGCATATGAGTTGTCTAGTATCGGAATGCCCAATTGATAAACATGTGAGGATGATGATAGTCTATGCTCATCACGATGAACAAGTAAGGACGAAGGCTCGTTTCTGATATCCGTAGCTCTATATCGACCTCGCCTTCCATCCTAACCCTATTCGCACCCACGCCTCTTTGTATGTAGCTTGCGTCTCTATGGTAGCTAAGGCTGTGGGGTATCCTCACCACCAATGACATCAAGTGCTGATACTTGTGATGAGCTATTACTGTTTTTTTTTTTTTTGGCCAAGTAGCTATTACTGTTGGATCATTGATATTAAGCCACATTAACTTATCCACTACACAAATAACATCTCATGCACTTACAAGAGTGTCCTTGGGTGGCATGTCAAGGACCCGGTATATAAAATCTGTCTATAATTAATAGTAAACATCTAGATCAAGAAATAACAAACACGGTACACATCCATATATACCATATATAAATATCGAAGTTACCATATATCGTATAATGGCCCTCGTACTACTGATCCAGCTCCTAATGATCGCATTATATCAATCAGAATAATTTTTTGATGTGCCACCAAGTATGTCCACAATGTGATTGTGCCTGCCAGCTCACTTTATGACACATCTGGCATGCTTCATCACCTAGTTCCATTCCGTACACCCCCATAAGTCGAGCTCATGTAAGGCTCTTAGTGGCATGTTGCCTAACATTGAGATTATTTTCATTATAGTATCATTTTTTGTGATTTTTTAATATAATTATTAATTTCCTTTTCATGCACATATATCGCGTGTGCAGATTTGATACAGTTAAATTATAAAAGAAATTAAAACATAATAAATTCTTTATCGTTAAATATTAAAATGTTCAGAAAAAAAACGCAATATAGTTTTTATTTAAGTATAAATTGTTTTATATTTAGAATGGATTTCCTTTTCTTTCTTTCTTTTTTTACTCATAATTTTAATTGGAGCTTTAAAAAAAAAAAGAAAAAAAGTGTTTTTGTAAAAATTATAAATTAGAAAAGAAGGTGCGGTTATCATTTAAAAAATCAATTATTATTTAAAAAGAAAGGTTATGCTCCTATATAGAAGATTATTATATATTGACTGTTATTAAAAAAAATTACACAAATCCATATCACATAAGAAAAATTTTCACAAATACCAACACTACATCACATAAAGAATATGCAATATAGCATTACCCTTGTATCCCATGTTTACCGTGCGATACACATATAGTCACAGTGTAACACGTGATGATCGTATGGTACAATATCAGGCCTATATCACATACCCTGCATGTGATACAGGATCTGACTGAAAATATACTAGGAATACTCAAGAAAATGGGGGGAAGGGGTGGAAGTTGAGTATTTGCCCAAAATTTTGAAATAAATAATTAAAAAAACGGATAAAAAAGGATTTGCAATAGATAACTTAAACAAGAAATATAATGCGTGATTTAAAGATATAGGGATAGAGAAAATCAAGCCAATATCTTAACATGGACTTCGATCCCATTTCTACTCTTACGGTCCACCAATGTCTCAATCGAGGTCTTCGCCACCACTTTTATTTCTCACAAAATAATACTCAAGCTGAGCAATACAATAGATTACAACACACAAAGGAAATAAGTTATTTCCTTTCTCTCTCTAAAAAGCTCTTAGACAGACAGTGAAGATAATATCAGAGCTTTAGAGTATTTCTCTCTCTATACAAATATTTGCAAAATTAATGTATAAGAGAACGAGAAAAATAAAAGTTTTGTTTGATTGCAATAAAAACTCGTAAATGATTTTAGCACTTCTTTTCTCGCTTCTCACACTTTTTCTTATTGTTAGCCTTATGGGCTTTGTATATAAATAGCCTTTGAAATTTAAAAATCTATTAGACACAATATCTATAACCTGCTAAGCATTAAATACACTCCAACGGCTCTTTTCTTACCACATTAGCTTGATTTTTAAGTTGTCGCGTCTTACTTGTCGCACCCAAACTTGACCTTCGACAACCTTTCACATGCACTCTTCTTCGAAGCTTAAATTTTAATTGTCGCACCCTAAACTTGAATACATCGATGCTCGACATGACAATCGATAAGTCTATTTCCTCCCTTGCCTTTTCGCACTTAGATTTTAACTTGTCGCATCCTAATCATTGATTGTATAAGCCTCGATCAACTCCTTAACCACTGTTTGTGCATCTTTGAGCTTGTCGAGCCTTTAGCTTTGTTGCACCTCGATTAAACTGTTATAGCTTATTAACAATCAGGTTCCTGCTAAAACCCGCATAAAACATGCACAACACACACAAGCATGCATGTTATTTGACTAATTAGGTATGGTCTACAAAAATAAAGTTAATTATGCATTAAATTGTCTCATAAAAAATCACATTATACTTCTTGAGTTCAGCACTGACTACTTTAATCTTACATTTTTTCCTCTTTCTTTTGCCCAACTTTTTTATGTACCTATAAAACAACCTATCCATACTCCGTATTTATACATGAAATAGTCGTTATTCTATCATCTCATATCAAGATGTCAACCCAACTTCATCCAATTGTCAGATGTAACCAGGTTGATTCTTATAGGATTTCCGACTCCGACCTATTAAAAACCCTATACGGTTCAACCCTATAGGATTATAGGGTCGGGTTTGGATATAGAGTAAAAACCCTGTAGGGTTATAGGGTCAGGTTTTGATCATATAACAAACCCGATGGATACCTGATAACTTATATTATAATTAAAATATAAATAAATAAAAACATTACTAAATGAACAAAGAGAGAAAAAAAAAGATACGAAGGAGCTACTATCAATTTTACCTCCTAAGGATTTTTTTTCTTTTATGTTTGTGGATTAGTTATAGATTTAGAATTTTTTATTAAATTTTGTTAAAGTCATGTTTGCCATGGAAATTAATATTATTTGCTATCTTTTATATTTTAATCCTAACAGGAAATTTAATTTAACTATATTTTAAAATATTATGCGGTGACAAAAATTATATTCATGTGTTTAAATGTTATATAATAAATGTGGTTTACAACATTTTCTATTAACTTCACATGCATCATTTTATTTTTGAATGCATAGAAAACTTATGTCAAAAGCTTTTCTTAAATTTATTATTAAAATTTGAAAATAAGCTTAAAAAAAGGGTTATAGGGTTATAGGGTCGGGTTTCGAGTTCTCAATCAAACCTTAGGGCAGCTTTGGATATAGCATCAAAACCCTGTAAGGTTATAGGGTCGAGTTTTGTAGACCCCATATGGTAGCGGGTTGGGTTTTGGGTTCATATGATCCACCCGAAACCCGACCCAATTACATATTCACAATGACATCCAATTACTAACCCATCATCATTGAGTTTCAATTGTAATCAACCCAATATAATATTTATAATATCTAAAAGAAATATTATCAAAACATCATTAAATACAAAAGCAAAGTAAATATATTCACATGTCATTTCTTTACAAATAAATTATACACAAATCTCACCATGTTTTCTTTCCTTTTTCTAATGTAAATTATTTTGAATTGTTTTTCTTTTTGATGTCATGCTACAAAGACATCACCTGGTCCTTCTTCAACTATCATTATAAGATGAGGTTCCACTTACAAAATAGACTGTAGTTGTATTATAAATTATTAAATTATACAAAATGTAACTAAATTAATGGCTTAGCATAGAATTATATGTTTGTTATACTTGTGCTACTTCCTCTCCTATATATGATGATGCTAGATGAATAGGTGGAGTAATGGTGCCTAACTTTGATATTCTTTTAGTGGGTATCTAGGAGATCAGCAGGTCAAATGATATACCCTTTGGATCAACTAAAGTAGTAATATGTCTAGGAGCATCTGTAGCAGAGTATGTATCTAGATGTGGAGAAGGATCTATATTTGCCTTTTATAGGTAGATGTATAAGAGGATTTGGAGCATCACTTATAGGTGGATATGGACATGGAACTAAATCGACATGTAGAGGAATACCCACATTCTTATCTATCGGTTGGTCTTGATATTGTGCTCATCCTCGTCCTCTCCCTCGTCCCTATACATCCTCGAGATGCTGGTCTTACTGATCTAGGTATAACAATCTAACACCTCTATATCCTGTAATTCGTTAATCCCCAAAATTTACTAGAGCATGCATCTCAGCTACATTCGTGGATGCCCGACTCCTTGTGAATGTGTGTCAATGTGTCTGACTGCACATTCATATGTAGGAATAGTAAATTATCATAATATATGGATATTTGACCATTGATTTTAGATAGAAAACTTGCTAATGTAGCTAATAACATTCTCGAGCGGCTGATATATCTCTAGGTGATCCTATAATACCAATCATAATTGGCAACAATGATCATGGATGGTAATGTATCATCATGCTGGAGGTCTACTAGTCTCCATCATCTATCATCCCACTGGGTGATAAATCTAGCATATTTTATCACCTAGTCCTCCCCTATTTTGCCTTTAAGATCATATTATATAATATGTATACCGGTGGGATCTATCTTGCAATCCTATGAGATACTCTAAATCCTACCAAACTGTCTCATAACTTTGTCTGGTAAATGCATCTCGAAAATATGAAGCAAATCATGGGTACTTTGACTAGCCAGATATCAACTATCTTCTTTACAAATATCTGGCAAAGATTGTATCATCCTTGAAATATATGGCGTTTAGTATATCTGTATAAAGATAGATAAATTCATTTTAGTATGTGACAATTGTAACATAAATAACTTTTCAAAAATTTTATATTACAAGTATCGCATACCTGTGGGTTTGTATAGTGATCAAGCTCGTCGCAGTACCGATATAATACATGTGTGGAAGTCTATCTCATGTCAAAGACATAATCCCATCTAAATGTAAGCGACCGTCCCTGATTTAGTACACATGTGAGTAGACATCATCACAGGTCAGTTCTGAAACCGGGAACCAACCTGACTCGTCACCGGCGGTTCTTGAACTGGGAACCGGCCCGGGAATGGGGGGTCTAAATTGGTAAATGACCCGTCGGTTTTGGCGGGTCCTTATGGTTCCATCCCTAAAAACCGCATAACCTGGTGGTTCTATACCATAAAAATTATAAAAAAAAAGTAAGAAAAAAGAAAAAAATTAT
This sequence comes from Combretum micranthum, assembly GCA_024138025.1. Lineage (NCBI taxonomy): Eukaryota > Viridiplantae > Streptophyta > Magnoliopsida > Myrtales > Combretaceae > Combretum > Combretum micranthum. The sequence continues at coordinate 453,084 of JAMXBD010001109.1, read as the reverse complement.
AAAAAATTGTAATTACAAAAAAAAAATTTAAAACTACTTTCGCATAAATAATAAAAATTTTATTTCCTATTCACAATATTTAATTTGTTATTATTAACAACACAAGTAATAAATACATTTGAAATCATATATTGTTAGATTTATGCAGACTTCTAATTAAAGTAGACTTTCTTTCTTAACAATGTGTGATTCGTTTTTTGTTATTGAGAATTGTTTGTATCTTGAATATTTTATAGTGTCGCATTGCTAATATAACAACTAAAAAAGTGCAAGTGATTGTATATAAATAAATACATAATTATAGAATATCTTTTAACTAATGCTATGAACAATCATTATTAAGCTCAATGTTATTTCAAGTTAGAAATTTATTTTGCATTTTTTCTTAGTTAAATTAAGTAAATTATTTAATTGGTTTTTTATTTTTTTCATGGTTCCCTGAGGTGCCTAATAACCAGGAATCAGACCGGCTCCTACGGGTCTTGTTCCGGTTCCATCACTTTTGGAATCTAGAACCGACGGTTTGGATCCGGTTCCAGACCCGAACCGAATCGTGACAACGTCTACGTATGAGGGTCTAGGAGGGGGATATATGAGGGAATCTATCACATGCTCATACATGTATTAGTAAGCTAGTGTCTCCCATATTGTAAGTACTTGCTTGTACAACTCTACACTAGTACCTGTACAAAAATCCCAGGAAACCTGATCCTCTACTATATGTCTTAGCTATTTGAGAATCCTATAAGAGTGGTGGAAACATCAAATATACCAGGCTAGAAGATGTATTGAGGAATAGTATGTCACCCATCAATAATAATATATATGCCTCGCATGATGCTAGATGGCTATGTTGCCTACCTACTCCTGTGGAACCTGTAATAACAAACCATTCCACCAACTCATCATCAACCTCTGACCACTCAGCATCATATTATCTAGTCTAACTCCTAGTGAGCACTCACATAAATCACACCATGCATGTGTAGTACTCCCTGTCACTACTTGCCCATTAATGGGCAAGCCAAACTACAGAGCCACATCCTGTCATGTGGCGTATGGAAGGTGTGGGTCTTTAGTCTCCATATCTCCATAAATGCAGTGATCAAAACCCAATTGAGCTATATAAACAGTGCATGGGCTACACCAGAAAATCCAACCCGCTCAAGATAAGGGTCTATACGAGCATCATATGCAGCTCTCATCCCCTCTGGTTTCTTCAATGATTTCTCACCCCCTTTGCATATTAGTAGTCCATGTTATTGAAAAAATTAAATAGATTATGTATAAATAAGACAACATGAATAAATCAATTCTATATGTATTTTTGTATGGATTTATATCTCTTCATCGCATACAGGTTGTAATCTATGTGTTTACTGCCATGTTAATGACGATCTATCAACTAGTCCTGGATCTATCTATACAAATTGAAGTAAACATTTGTTAGTTTTCTTAAAAAAAAATGTTTTGATATATAATAATCATTCGTGCAATATAAAATACATCACAAGAAAAATAGAAACATTGTAAATTTGATATTCCTAATTTGTTACCTAATTGGTTTTTATGTTGTGGCCTTTTCGTTGACATTTTCCACAACAGTTCTTTGTAGGTTTTTCCTTTAGGTCCATTTCATTGTGGAATTTGCTTGTTTTCAGTCTTCAATTTTCTCCATCATTTCCATAGCTTAGATGTATACATGACATCTCTTCTATATCTATTCGTGCCCACCTATCCCATAGAGGTTCAAAAGTACTTCTATAGCAGGTTAGCTAATTTTTCTAATGAAACCATCGTTCACTTTTTTCATGGGATCCATTTTCACATAAGTCATGCCTCCAAAGGCATACGAGCTTGGTGTTTTGATTGTTTGCCACTTATTATAGCTACATGTTATTGAGGATATTGACCTTGTGATAATGGCTACATTTTTTACTATAGACTCTTATTTACACATTAGAAATGCCATTTGTTATGCTAAATTTAATTACCTTATGTCAAGTAGCTATCCCTCTCCATTTTTATATCTTGGTTTTAACCCATTTAGGGTGACTTTTCCCTTTTTCTTACAGTCTTATGTGCTTCATTGCGTCTTTTATCAAAACAACTAACACAATTATGGAAGATTTCTAAATCAAGGCTGATACAAGCAATGATCTTATACCTTTCAAAACCGCATTGTAGCTTTCACCGAGGTTTGTTGTCATTTGACTATACCTGCAACCCCATCATATGCCCTTGTCCACTACTCAATTGGTATGTTTTCAAAATAGTTCGTAGCAATTTTGTGTCTTTTCCTTATCTCCTCTATATAAAATTCATATATTTTTTTCTCATGTCTGAAATTTTCTTGTTATTACTAGCTTCTTCAAATAGTGTTTTTGTCTTTTGCATTGAAATTACTAACAAAATGTCTTATGCATAGCCTTTGTTGTGCAAAGGGGGCTGTCGTCTAACAGTCTTATTCTTTAATAATTTTATTATAACCGTGTGTTGATCTGATATAAGGCACAGCGTGTGATCATCATTACGTGATCTTTCCAAGAATTGTCCTAGCTTTTTATAAGAACCATGATCGAGTGCTACCTAATTCCTTATCCACCAATGCAAATGCCTGTGGAATTATACGATTTGCTTCATCAACCCAACATGAAATCAACAAATTGTGTGGGTATTTGCCATACAAAATGTCTCATCAATATTGACAACATGCTTGCAATGTTTGAAGGCTTCTACCTAAGGCTCAAATGCCTAAAATAATCTTACAAATATCACATCATTCTCACTTTCAGTTGATTGCGCTTACCATACTATACGTGCATGTGGGTTAATTTTTGATAGTAGCCATTGGTTTTGGCATTTCATTGCATGGTTCATCCTAATCTCCATACACATTTTCACTTGCTATCCTTTTTGCCCCTCAATTTTTCCTCGTTAACATCACCATACCCATACGTGTCTTCAATTTATTATCTAAGGGCTGAGATCTTGACATCAAGGTTGTTTTTCACTCAACTTAAAAAACATTAGTTCATGAATGTCTAGTTAAGTTGTAGATGATCATGTCTGAAGCTCCTCTTTATGCATGTGTATGGACCATTAGCAATTGTAATCACAAAGTCAACATCCCAATGTTTTTAGCATCAGCAAAGTTGCCATTTACAATTATAAGTCGTATTTGCTCCACAAACAACATTCCGTATTGTCTTATCCGATTATGTCACTATGAAGTTATAGTGATTCTTTATATACCACATTTTGACCACATAAGCCAAATCAACTTTGGTTTTAAACCTCGTTCTAGTCTTGAATTCATTACCCAAGCATGGGTCTTTAGATTCAAGGAATTCTTCTTCATTGGATATATAACCATCACTAACATCCATATTACTAAATAATAGAATAAGATATTAGAATGGGCTTTCACAGGTTTGTTGGTCTGCTTAAGCACTCTCTGCAACAATGTCTTCCCAAAGATGTTCATTTTCCTTGACTCATTTTCATCACTCTATGTGCAATCTTAAATAAGATCTTGATTCTCCTCAAATATTAATTCATATTCTAAATCAACCTCTTGTGGGGCTTCCTCTATCTCTTCTTCAATATCATCTACAATATAGACATTTTCTTCAACTTTTAGCAACAAGCTATTGCTCTTTCTATGTTTGTTGGAACATTTACAAGTGTTACTGGTATTTTTTGGTATAGCCATCTAATCCACGATACTGTGCTCCACATGCATGTCACACTAAATGCCTTTGCAATATCAATAAAAGCTTCCACATCTACACCAGTACTAATATCTTTTAGCATGACTTCTTTGTAAGTTGGACTATAAATTGATGCCAGCTTGTGATACATTTCAACACTGCTTCTCCTAGGATCAATTCCCAACTCTTCACATACCATGTTCAAGAGCCTAATATAATTAGAATCCATCCTTACTTTTATATTCATCAATGGTCTCCTATCATAATACAGTCCATCTTGACCTTGCAAGATCTTCCCATTAGCAAAAAGAGAAATTATGGCATAATTTGTCATTACTATTATTTATTTACATAAACAATAGCATTACATAGATTAGTCATGTTAGTTGTATAATGTTAGATAGTCAAAGTGCATATATGATATGCATGATGATTTCATTACTTTGTAATTTATAATCGAAGTAACCACTTCTAGTGTTGATATGATTATGAACAAACCTTAAATTCAAACCAATGTTGTTAGACTTGAACCGAGGTTCGACCTAGATATGTTAAAGGGGTCAGGGATCAGGGATCGATGGGTCAAATCTGGATCAGTGCAAAATGATTTTTTTAGTTATATATTAATTATAACAAATAAATAAATGAAAATTACGCACTCAAATCCATGATTAAATCCACTCTATTAGTCTATCTATAAAATTAAAATCATATATTACGTATTAATTTAAATCTTAGATATTAGTGGTAGAAGAACAATACAAATATAATTTAAAATGAAACTCGTCCTAACATGAAACTTGTGGATACAAAAGGCCAATGAAATTATAATCCTGAAGAATAAAAAAAGAAAAGAAAAATAATGAAAGAGGTCGGTGATGGAACGGATTGGCTTAAGATAAGGAAGGCATGTGAGTTGGTGATGGAACTCGGATTAACAGGCAAATACTTTCCTCATCCTCCTTCCTCAACATGCAAGTAAGGCTCAGACAAAACATTCCTCCTCATATTTTCTCAACATGTAAGTAAGGCTCAGGCGAAACAATAGGCCTCCTTCTCGGCCTTGAACAAGGATGCAATTATGGTTGAGTTTGGTGCAACTCCAATGGGTGTGGGTGGTTTTCTCCAACATGAAGTGATGAATTTCTGGGTTCACCAAGATCATCAACAACAATAAATAAAAGGTACCAATTTTATCGATGCAATCCATATATCATGTGGCAAAACTAATTCCTCCTAACTAATTGTTGGATTTAATAATAAAGATGCCAATTTTATATAAAAAAAAGTATAAATAATTTCATCAGATTTAGATTTGAGAACTTTAGATGTTGATTTCATTTTGTTTAATGGTTTTAGACTTTTAGGTTTTCTTTAAAAAAATTGGAATGCATTATGACCCAAATGACCTACTCGGGTCACCTGAGTTTGGTCGTTTCAACTGAAAAACAGGCTAGAAACAAGAACCAGGTTGCTTTTCATACCAATTATGGTCAAACTAATCAGTTTGGTCTGGTTTCGACAGCATTGATTCAAAACCACACAATGGTGAATATACTCAAAACCAAAAGCAATACCAGAAGCAATCTGCATCTTACAAACCCAATTCAAAAGAACCATACAACTCGGATTTAATCTATCCCTTAGACAATTAGCTTAACTGGCACCATTCACATACTCATAAAGTAAATTCTATGAGCATGTGTAGAATAATTACTAATGTACATTTACTAACGTACAACTCTAATGTAAGAAAAATCAGCAAACAACAACTTTATACAATAATTCGGGTTAGGTTGAAAAGTTAAAAGTTAGTAACTATCCATAACCTAATTAGCCAAAATAAAGTGATAAAAAAGCATGGTCTAGTTAGTGAATAAGCCATTAAAAGATAGTATCTATTAGAATATAACTAATGAAAGAGTACCAAAAAGTGCCCACTTTATCTAACTCAGGGAAGTGGCAAATGTAAAATACATTCATGCACCATGATGCTTAGAATAGGCAAAGACACTAACTTAAGCTAAAGTAACGATTGTTGTTGGAGTGGTTGTGAGATGAACACTTCAGTAGAGAGAAAATGGAATAATCAATCACCAACATACTATAAAAAAAAGTCAATTTAGAACTATATTCCACCATATTAGAATAATAAATGGTCAAGATCATCAAGCTTAAATCAAACACCCACTATTGATACCATAACTTTGACTAAGACCATGATAATTCAATTACTATTTAAATCAAACACCCACTATTGATAAAAGTTTAAAACCATGTGGAAATTGAACCATAATATAAAACAGATAGACACAGCAAGAAATAAGCACAACCTATTTGCCACAACTATTCAGGCATTTCATCAAACACCTATTGTACAACCTTAATTATTTATTTTTAGGAAACATACTAGCAAAAACAAATGAAATTAATAAATAAGAAAGTAAAATTTACCTTGTAGATGTTGATTTTAAGGTTGTCGACTTTGAAATTTGAATTGACGATCATCGTTATGAAAATGTTTGAGAGAGTGTTTTGAAATTTAGAGGAAAAGTGTCTCGTGCAAATGAGGAAGGAGAAGGCATGTAGTGATATTAGAGATTGTGTATCATATACAGAAAAAGGTGATATAAGGACTTATACACTATGTTTCATTAAAAGATGGGTCTATCACTTGTTTGCTATGCCATACAACTCTATATCGCCCTTTCATTATGAGATACAAGGCCTTATAAGAAGCTTTGAGTTGCACATGCTAGTATTATCAAACATAAATGTGATATAGGTATAACCTAGCCAAGATGCGATATAACTCTATATTGCCCTTTCAATAAGCACACACGGAGGCTTATATTACTGCCCCTAAATGGGATACAACTCTGTATCACCTAGCCAAAATGCGATACAAGTATTTTTATATCTTTCAGTCCTTGTTGTCACTATATCACATACCTTAAGTGTGATAAATGTACAAAGTATCGTGTCTTTTCTTTAGTATGTGATACAAAGGTGGCAGTTTAGCAAATTTTTGTGTACAATTTAGATTTATGTAAATTTTTTTTCAACAATGGTAGACATATCTTCCACCTTCTATATAGTGAGAAGTAGTAAGATCTATCAAGAGAGAGAGAGAGAGAGAGAGAGAGAGCGAGATGGAGAGGTGGGAGGGACAAAAGGGAGAGGGAGAAAGTGGTCTAAAATGCTTAAACGTTTAGATATTTTAACTTTTTGAATCTTAATAAGGTAAAAGATAATGTTTTTATTTCGATGACAATCATGGGAATCAGAAAAAGACACCAATAAGGCTATTATAGATATCTATTTTAATATTTTTTTGGATGAAAGAGATTTAATAATTGCTTAAAAAATTATATCATTTACACTTGAGTTAATGTTGTGACTGATAGCTAAATTGTAGCAAAATATTCGATTGGTACATAAACTTTGAAATTGATTAATTTAGTACCTAAACTTCAAAATTAATTAATTGAATAATTAAAAAAATTTTCATGCGCGTCGATGGTACTCTATGATATTGATTAGCATACATGAAAAATAATTTCATGTACTAAATTGATAAATTTAAAAATTCAAATACTAAACTGATAAATTTTAAGATTCAAATACATAATTACATATTTTTTCAAAATTTAAATATCCCGCAAGACATTTGCCCTTCTTACTTTCCTTTCAGCAAATTCAGACAAAGTAGGGTTGACCAAAATACTTTCAACATTTTATATCATTCGATCCATTTTATTTAGGTCATTTTTAGATATGTTATTTGATTTCAACTTCATTTATTTTATTTTATTTTATTTCCTTTTAACAATTTCCTCACAGGATATGTTTATATTATTCAAATTCATTTTTAGACGTTCTCTTTTGTATTGATTTGGTTGATGGTCATCGTGATGGACAAATATTGTCTTATTATTGTTATTAAATATTTACAGTAAATTTGATTTGCTGGAACGAAATATGATTGGAAAAAAAAAAAAGTAACTCTTCCCGTGTTTTCATTTTGTGATTTAAGATATTTTTGTAAAAAAAAAAGAAAATAAAGGAAAAATATTGCAACAGTAATTCCTTGGATAAAAGAAAACAAAATATGACTTTTCTTATATGTGTTGTGTCTATTTGGTTCGTTATTTCCAGGTTGTTTTATTATCTTATTTTTATCATTTTAGATAAATTATTTGTTAAAAATGGATACAAATAAAAAACAAATATTTTTATTTATAAATAGATCAAATAGATTGAATATATATAAAATATAGATACAATTCAGATACAGATGAGCATTCAAACAGACGCTATATTCCATATTATATAGAATGAACAATTATAAAGTTTAAATATTTGAAGCCAAACAATTTTTCGTTTTTAAAAAAAACATACTTAATAGCTTTTTTTTTCCTAATTAAATAAATTTTATTTGATATAAAAATGATACATCAATTAAAATTAAGTGTTAATTAGGAAAAATCTGTCATATGTTTTGAGAATTTTACAATTAATTAACCTGAGTTATTTTTTTGAACAAATAATTTATTCAAGATACACTCCCTTTCGTCCCGTTCAAAAAATCCGTTAATAGTCCCATAATAGCCACGTGCATATGAAAAAAAAAAAAAAAAAGGCCAAACCCTCGCCGTTTCTTCGTCGAAATTACAAAAACAACAAAAGCAACTTCGCACCCAAATCCCAACCTCGCACAAACGCTCACTCATGGAGGATGTTAGCTTTTCGGTTCTGATCACAGCGGTTTTGGTGCCAGGAAGAATGGGCAACTCAAAATTTGACACAGTGACTGACCTCTTGGTCCCTAGAAGCGACACAAAAAGGATTCCCATATATAATACTGACAAACGTTATGGAGATAGGCCCTTTTGTTTACAATGGGAACCTTCGTTGTTAGTCAAGATTGTGGTGAGACATGTGGAGTGTGGATGGCGTGTTTGGATCTTTAAAGTGGAAGTTCGCAGCGAGGATAAATGCAAAGAAGTGGAAGCTGATTTAGGGTATGATTGGATAGTCAGTTTTTCATCTGTATTTGTATTTTTTTTTTAAATGATATGTGTAAATATATCTTATTTATATTTATGTTTTATCTATATTTGATCTTTTAACAAGAACTACCAACTTTTTTTATCTATATTTATATCTAATTCGTTATGAATAATATGTTAGAAAAATAAAAAAAAGTATCTAATTTATAATCTGTCAATAAATAAACAGATCATTAAATATAGATTTGCCCAAAAAAGGAAGAAATGCTAGGATTGGTTATTAGTAACATAACCTTGACATGCAGCGACTAAGTTCGAGTGAATGGATTGGAGTCGTGGATGGAAATCGTGTAAACATATATCAATTTTCGGGTATATCCCAGTTTCAATATGCCTTCAAGAGACCCGTCAGAGGCTGTTTGGCTAGCTTTTTCCAACAGCTAGAGGGTCTGTTTATTTGTTGATAGAGTATAGATACAAACATTTTTTTAATTGTTTTTCAAATAAATTATTTATAAAGAATTAGATACGGATAAAAAAATGTTGACAATTCTTATAAAAAGATCAAATATAAATACAATTTAAACATATTCACATATATTATTTCAATACAAATAAAGATACAAATGAAAAATGAACCACTTAAACACAAAAACAAGTTACCTACACCTCTTAAAAGTTGGGCCAAATTTAATAGCTATAGCAAAAGATTTGTTCTCATAGCTCTTTTCATTGTCCCTGTGTCTTTTATGCATACAGGTGTTAAAAACATATATAGAGGTAATGATACTAAAGAAGCTTGCCTAGTTAAGATTTGCTGTTTTTGTAGTTTACATGAAGAAAGAGAAAAGGTTTGGCCTTTTCCTTTTTTTAAGAATGCATGACTATCATGTGATTATTAATGGTATTTTTGGATGGAACAAAATGGAATGTATCTTCATTTATAAAAAAAAAAAGGAAGACAATAATAATTCTGGTTAATTAATTGTAAAAAAGCCAAAACATGAGTCAATCTTTTGTACTTAGCCCTGAAATTAATCGATACAAAAAAAGTTGTTGATGTATGAAAATCCAATCCGAAAAATTGGCACATGCTTCAAAAATTAATCGCATCTTGGAAATTTATAATTGGCTTTTCAAAAAATTAAGGTTATGTTTTGATTGTCTTGTATTCATATATATCTGATATGTATCTGTACCCAATCAGTATAATATTTTATTTGTATATAATCTATTTATAAATAATAATATTTATTTTTAACAAATACTGTATTCAACCAAAAAAAAAAAAATGTCAAAACTACCTAAAAATGATGAACCAAACAAACCCTAAATATTATGGAATGGATGAAAATATTTAAGAGGTGTACCCTACTCGAAGGGCACTTTAGTTCATGTGTATCCCTCCAAGACACATAAGGCTTAATCCTATTATGCTTTAGTTCCCAAATGGGTAAATAAATTCTAACAAGTAACCATCGTATAACCTTATATTTTGCACACGATACACCACGTGCAACTTACTAATGCAACATATAGTTAAATTAGCAAACGCGATTCTCTTTGCAGTTTATCTTAAACATAATTAATACTTTTACTAATAACATAAATAAAAATTTGTTAACACTAAGTCTCAAAAACTTTATTATGAGAATCTTAATGAAAACATATTCCTCAATAACTATTAGTTAAAGCCATGAATGGAAACAAAGTGTAGCCGAGAAAAAAAATATCGATACGAAGCTTGAGAAGAGATACATCCATAATCAAATCTCAGCAAATGTTAATTACTAGATCATAACCAGTACAAACCAATACCAATAACATCATTGTACCCTTATACCCTAGTTTTTTCATAGACCTACGCAATCAATATTGTTCTATAATATGGAGTTTTCTATTGCAACAAAGTCCAATGACATTGGTTTTGAAGATGTGGTGAGGGGTTTCAAAAAATTTTGAAAATGAATATAATGCAATTAACCAAAACAATTTCAACATATGGCCTTAAGGGTTCCAATAGTTCTCATGGTTTACTTTTCACTACTTAATAACTTGTAACATGACTCAATTTGCAACAACAATAGTAAAATGATATTCTTAAGTTAGATGATATAGTGGAGTGGATCTGATCGTAGTGGTCACATGTGTGTAGTATGCATCTCGCACTGCTTGTGACTTCAGAGGAATGATGTGAAAGCATGCACAATGGATGACTAAGAATTAGATGGTAGGGAGGGAGGCATACAATCTTAGGGAGCTCGACTACACTAGTAACAATTGGATGAGCTATACAGCATCAACTCCACTACTATGAAGGAGAGACTGTGGTGTTTTTGCTCTGAACTTTACTTGATCTCTTGTTAGAGTATTATAACAAGACGATAGTATTTCCATCAATTTCTAAATGTTACAAATGAGGAAGAGCAATGGCTATTTATAGAGCTTGGCTCTTAATTACGTCCATTAGATCGTATGGACCATTAATGAGTGAGATGAGTTCTCTTAATAATAGATTTGTACATGGGCTCTTTGGGCCATGAAAGATCTATTTAAGTGCATAAGCTCCTTAGAAAAAGGTTAAAATCGGATGGGTTAGCCTAATCTATCAGTCTATGCTCTAAGCCTACCATGTCAAATCTTTCTTAGTCATCCCAATTTCATGGACTTAATTTATGGGCCTATCACTCGGTTTGAATAGTCAAACATGGGTTATGGGCTTTAAAACCTACAATCCAAATTTGACCCTCTATATTTTGCTAACCATTACCAAAGTTCTCCTGGTGATGTTGATGGAGTTTAGGCATAAAACACATCTTTAATTAGCTATGGTTTTGCTCGATGCTTGTGCTCTTGTATAATAGTTACATAACTGTTATACACACTATCATGGCTTAGTGTTTCGTTGGGTACTAAATTACGGTGTATAAGCCCAGCGCTAGCACCACGTGATTTTTGTTCTTGTTTCTTTTTCTTTTTTTCCACGCATCACTTTATGTTGAATATCTATAAATATATTTATATATTGCCCCGATGTAATACATAATAATTTTTTTACGCGTGCTTGTAACACATTGCTAATACACATATGGGCAAATATATATATATACACTTTATTTTTTTTATTGTCCCCAAGCAACATATAAAATAAATTCTCTCCATTCATAAAAAAAAAAATATTTTTGCCCTTTCTTTTTACATGGACAACCTGCAATTAATTTTGCATAGTCCCTTTTATAAAAAACATAAGGCAACACTCGTTAAGGGATGCCACGGGAATAATACATGTAATGAGACAATATCCTTTTCATTTTCTTATTTCCTTCTTCCTTCTATTTAGCACCTTCTATATTAATAAGTACAGATATTGTAGCGAGGTGGATCTGATTGTAATGGTCATATGCATGCAGCATGCGTCTTATGCTACACATGGCCTGAAAGGAGTAATGTGGAAGTGCACACAATGAATGACTAAGAGTGAGGGTGGAGGAGCAGCTAATCCTAGGGAGCTCAAATTCTCTAGTATCAAGTGGATGAGTTATACAGTACCAACCCCATTGCTCTAGAGGAGAGGCTGTGTGTTGCTGCTCTTTACTTTAAGCTCTATTTGATGATCTCTTGTGAGAATATGTCGACAGCATGATGGTGTTTCTGTTAATTTTTTAATCTCGCAAATGAGGAGGGGCATTAGATATTTATAGAACCTAGCTCTTAATTACATATATCATATCATATTAACTATCAATAGGTGAAATGAGTTTCTAATAATGGATTTCTCCATGAGCTCTCTAACCCATGGAATGCCTCTTTAAGTGCATTGGCTCATTAAAAAATGTTGAGAGTAGATGGATTGGTCCAATCTAATAATCTTTGCTCCAAGCCCACAATGTTAAGCTCCCTTAGTCGTCCTAATTTTAGGGACTTGACTATTTTGGCCTTGTCACTTAGCTCAAAGAGTCAAACCCAAGTTATTTATCGGTTTTGAAACCCGGAATCTAAATTTAGCCATCTACAAATGGTAACTTTAATTGATTGAGTTTTAAAGTGGACGAGTGTAGGCAACAAGTAAATGGAAGCTACTTGCTTAGTTTGCAATCCATCGTCTTAGATCCCATGCCATCTTTTTTATCTTATCTTCGAGATATTCATCATGATATCTTACTTTCACGATTTTGTGATTATTTAGGTTAATTTAACTTTTAAAGGATTTTTTTGTAATATATTTAAATGATGGTCCAATTAACTAGCTTTTTCATCTTAATCATTGATAAAACTAATTTATTTATTAAGAGTTTAAGAACCTTAGTTGATTTCTTAAAAATCAGAATTCAATTTATTATATGGGTCAATTGATCATTGATTCTATATTTGTTTTAGATTATAATTCATATATGTGATATAAGAAGTTAGGGTTTTTATCATGCTTATAAACCTTTAGAATGATGGATTAAATTTCTAATTATTAGTCACATGTTCACAAGATCATATAAAGAATGCAGTAGTATTGAATTGTAATTGTAATTAGGATAAAAGGTAAGGGCTACTTGTTTTGGTTTTACTACTTGTACTTTCTCCTTTCCATAAGTAGAATGAAAAGTCTTGGAGTATCATAGCAAGAATGGAAGGTTCCTATTTATAATAATGAAAAGGAAATTGGCCTAGAAATATCTTTAAAAAGAATTCATGATTTTAAGTTACATGTTCTTGTCTTTCCTTATAAGTTTACCCTTCTATAATAGTATTAAATAATCAAATAGATGACCACAGATAGTGCCTCTTTTTTTTTTTTTTTTTTTTTTTTGTCCATTTAAAAAGTAGAAGAAAAGATAATATAAAAACAAAATAAACGCGCACCCTCACCTATAGACTAACTTCTAGTTACGTCACATGAAAACTTCTTATCAATCAGTGGGAACTGTATCTTGAGTGTTTAAATTATATCACTTAAGGAGTAAGTTTAGCTAAAATCTCAAACCATTGAGAGCATAATAATAATGTATTAAATTAAAAAAATGAACAAAATATTTAAATTTATGACATTTGGTAAAAAAAAAAGGATGATATCACAAATGGTACTTGAACTTTGAAATTAGTCAATCTATAATCTAAACTTTAGAATTGATCGATTTAGTATCTAAAGATTTTGAAATTGATTAATTCAGTAGCTGAAAGAATATGATGAAGGCAATGTTTGCATGTATGAAAACTTATTTCAAGTATTAAACTGATTAATTTTAAAGTTCATATATTAAATCGATTAATTTCAAAATTTAGATATAAATTACATATTTTATCAAAAACCATGTACCATTCATGACATCAACCCAATAAATAATGAAATAAATTTACCATCAAACTTGCAAAAGGATTAAAATGGAAAATATACACAAATATATACACGTGACATTATCTTTATCTCATTTCTTCTCCCTTGGCCACCATTTAAAGCTCTCTCTATTAACTTGAAAACAACATAATTCAATAAAGCGAAAAATCCTTTTTAACTCTTCTTCCCCATTGGTCTCTTTCGACTTCATTATTCTCTCTTGATATGCTTTATTTCTATCCTCTTGTTTCTCTTCTCGTAAACTCCGTGCTTCATGTACTCATTACCTTTGTCAATGCATGATGCCTCCATAGTTACTTCCAATTTTTTTCATCATGTCATCATTGGCAAGGTTTCTAATCACAAATTTGCCAAGATTCTTTCCACAAAATGGCTATTGTTCTCTTGCGAAAAAGAAAAAAAAAAAACTGTCTAACTATTAGTTTGTAGATGTTAAATGGACATGTAATTTGGTAATTACATCTAATATTTTGTCATCAGATTTAGAAAGTATATATGATAATTGGCCAAAATCATAGAAATAAATTGCAAGAAAGCAAAATACTAAGAACGCTGGGATATTTTTAAGTTAATTTATTATATAATATATAACTCTGTTGTTTGGGTAATATATTCAGGTGCAAAACTGTACTTGAAAAGTGAAGTAAAAAAACCTCAATATTTGCATAATAATATAGATATACATGTATTTATCTTATTTAGTACTACTTTTATTAATCTTATATATGATAAATATACATTATTTTATTAAATGTTATCCACCTCACCTAAATAATTCCTAACTAAAAGGCAATTGTGTTTATTTATTTATTTTTTATTCTAATGTGTATTGTATATTAGTATGTACCGATGAAAACCCAAGTGTTACACATTATTTCTTTAGTAAGGTTAGCTTCTTGCTCTCTGGTGGTTTTGTTGGTATAATCAATTGTTCCTCTTCCTTACATGTGCCACTATTAAGTAACACACAGGACAAGATTTAATCTTATGCTTTGCTCAAATTTAAAGGAATAATGTGGAACCAACACATGGAAAATGGCTTAGATAGATATAGGAAGGAGGGAGAAACAATCTCAAGAAGACGAATGACAGGTAGACAGTACTAGGGTACTAACACCATACTTGTTGAGAAACAACAACTTGTTCTTCATTAAGAGCTTTGCTTGATCTTTTAAGGTAATAATTTAATGTCACGACACTTCCTTAATCTCTAACTTTTGTCCAATAAGGAAGAGCTACTGAGTATTCGTAGAGCTTATCTTTTGACAAGGTTCATTGGATTGCATAGACAATTAACAATCACAATGAGTTATTCTCTCAATGAACTTCTCCTAGGCTCCTCTTGAATCTAAACTTACAAAAAGCTTATCCAAGCACGAGTTTGAGCAAATGGATAAGTTTAATGGTTCCTATTTAAAACCTATGATGCTAAGATTACCAAATACCATTAAGCCACATAAGATATAAGCTTAACTCTTCGAACTTTATTATTAAAACCATATTAACTTTTTGATAAGGTAAAAGCTAAAGGTTCAAATACACTAAGAGGTTACCTTTATTTGGTTTTTTAAGGAAATTTGTCTATGATGATATTAACATCTTCCTTTTTCACTAAAAATAAGAAAAAAGGTAACCTGTACAAACCATTCATGTAAATTTTATAAAACACACCTATTGTTAGTTCAAAATAAATAAAAGCTTTTTAGTGATTGAGCTTGATGGTGGGCTTGTAAAAAAATGGCTTACAAAACAAATCACGGTTAGGGGACGCTATTAGGTTATTTGGAGGAGTAACTACTCTGACGCTTAAGCTAATATTTGCTTGAGGTAAGGGATGGAAAAATTAAAGTAGGGAAGTTATAAATTAGACTTGGTAATGACTATGTAGACACATGTCTCTTACCTTCAGAAGCTTCCTGAAAAGGGTATTTATAGGAGGAGGACTCCTTGCTAGCATTATGGAGAACATGAAATAATAAGTTAGGAGCAACTACTACAGTTGTGGGCGTTAAGCCATGACGTCACGTCTCGATTTCATCAAGAGTAGCTAGTGGAGATCGGAGGAGTATGCGTCGAGTGACTTAGATCAGCTTTGCTGAGTGTCTAATTTGAAGGGTCGACTTATAGAGTTAAGTGGCTACTCCCAGTCTCTTATTTATGTAGAGAGTCAAATTAGACTAAACTTGGGCCTAATGAGATGCTTAAGCTTTGGATAGGTCAGACTGGGGAAGCCATGTGCTAAAATTAATCATCAAGACTTGTCTCGTGTTCCCTTTATTTACCAATTAGCAAGAGGGTAAGTTCTATGGATAAACGATTATTATAGTCATTCGAGTTCCTTACGAGAGCTTCAATTTCAATCTTCGGTAATTGTCACATCAACTTCAAATTGATTCGAAATTCTCGTTTAAAACCCTTTGGAGATGTCATTATTTAACCTTTGCAATCACATCATCGTGTTCTAGATTTACCAAGCCATCAAGAATCTAGTCCATTCGTCTCAACCTTGTGCTTTAATTCCTACAAAGATGCTATGTGACTTCATGCCCTTTGATCTAAGTAGTATTGCATTCGAGTAAGCAAGCAACTGGAGATTACTAGAATCTAGAACAAAATAGGCAAGGGTTAAGGATTAGTTTCTCATACAACTTTTATTCTCCTTTGATTTAAGTAGCATTGCATATAGCCGCTACTGAGAATTTGAAGGTGACATGTACGATAAGAAGAAGACGGCTAAAGGAAACAATACTAGATTGACTTTCCATAAATGATGCCAAAAGTCGTAAGTTCAAAATTGCCAAGGGCTTTTCTAGCGATTGAACTTGATGATAGGCCTATAGAAAAGGGCTTGTAAAAAAAGTATGGTTAGAGGACACTTGGAGGTCGTAGCACATCGATACTCAAATTAAGTGTTTGTTTGAGATGAGGATTGAAAAATATAGTAACGGAGCAATCAAAGGTATGGTAATGGTTATGTCGATGCTTGTCTCTTGCCTCCAAAAGCTTCTTGAGGAGGTGTTATATATAGGAGGATGGCTCTTTACAATTGTTGGTGACAAATGTGTTAAATGGTAGGGTTATCTCTAACTAAATAACACTTTTACGCATGAACCACATAAATTCATAAAATATTAACATGGAAATGATAAAATATATGAATATGGATCATTGGTATGAAAGTTCAATAAAAAGATTAAGAAGTGGGTTAAATGGCTTGTACATTAGTAAATATTCCCATCTTGAAACAGTATGAATTAATATGTGAGTTTTTATGCACCTAAGTGAAAGAACCATGTGATTGTGATTTACTATTGGTGCTTCACATTATAGAGTTGTAGCTGTGAAATATGGGGACTATGTGTTACCAAGTCATTTAATAGCACTATTTGTTTTAATAGTCTGATTTTCATCTTATCTGATATATTTTTGTATCTTATCCGTATCCTATCAGTATCTTGCTTATTTGACTTTCGTATGAGTAAAAATGCTTGTTTTTTATTTGTATATATTTTTAACGAACAATCTATTTTAAAAACGACAAAAATAATATAACAAATAGATAAGAGAATAATCAACCAAACAGACCCTAATATTAGTTTGTGTTATAGGTCCAATTTCAGACCTGGAATAGAACTGAAATTCAACCAAAATCAGTAAATTGCAGCAGAAGTTCTTTATTGAAAAGAATCTGAGCATCACAAATCCATGAAAAGGGTGACTCGCTTGCAACTGAAACATCACAAGCTATGTCAGCAAAGCCAACAATAATTACTAAAAATTACAGCCACTTTAGAACTGTACCAAGACCGAGTGAAGGAGCAGTTTTCATTTGCAATTGATCGCCGAACTGAATAGAGAGACAAAGTGGCCGAGCAATTGAAAGAAGATTGGACTGCAGCTATCATGAGCTGTTTGCTAACCCGAGCAGCCATGTAAGAGTCATTTGAGCAGTTATTGATTGAAGTTTGTGTGGGTATAAATCCGGATGCAACGATCACGAGCGTGTCGCGTGACTATCGCGCTGCACGTGATCTAGAGAAACAACACGTACAAAGATGATCAAGAAGTAATCGTATAGAGAGGAGGAGTAGGCAGTCTCAATAGGCTCTAACACACGTGTGACAGGTGAGGGAGCTGAAGAGCATCAACCTCACTGAATACTATGGATTCGTGTATGTTCTTAAATAAATCAAGTGTTTGATTCACCAGGGCGGAAATCCGGCAGCATGACGGCATTTGTCCAAGATTTCACCTTATCCAAATGAGGTAAAGACTAAAGTATTTATAGAGAATCTAGCTGTCGATGTCGTCCGTCAGATGAGACAGACGACCAATGGCCAAGATGAGTCCCTCTCATTATGGATATGGATGTGGGCTCCCTTATGGACCCAGGCCCCTTGAGGCCTTCATTGCCATGTGTGTGAGCCAATTTGAGAAAGGTTGGAATTGGGTAGGCCAATTCCAATGGGCCCTACTCCAAGCCTTCCATGCCAATTCTCTCATGATCATCCCAATTGATCTGAACCTAACTCCTTGAGCCCTGTCACATTAGCCCATAGAATTAAACCCAGATAAAGATTAGGCTAGAGGTCTTTATGACAAGATCAATACATCTATATTTTGCCCCTTGACCAAAGTCATTCGAGTCATTGAAGGGATTTGGGCATTAATTAAGCCCTTTCAAATGACTAAAGTCTCACATAGCGCTGTGTCGCTATTTGACGCATTGAAAATTTGTAACGTGAAAGTTCGGCATGACGCTTCAAAATAATTGAACTATCTTAGTATATATGCTTGCAACATCATCTGACCATTTGTACTGTCTCGAGCTAAAATTATATTGCTTTTAAGTGGCTTTACTTGTGAGCTCGTAGCTTATTCCATCTGGCCATGGCTTTCACGCCCTTGTTATTCACCGCATTGTTTTCGTTCGTTTGAGTGATCTTGTTCCTTTACTCCCAAAACAATATGTTATGCCTATGACATGAATCTTCTTCGCTTACTTTGCATGAATAGTTTATACTATCATAAATTGAGCCCGATTGAGCTTGTGTCGAATTTTTGAATCTTCTTGCTCTTCTAATAAAGACTTTGCTTGAGTTGGGTCTTATAAAGCCCTCTACCATATCATCATTCGCACTTGTCTCAATCATATCGAAGTGAAGAGCAATATATATCATTCTTATAAAGTAGGGTATCGAAGCACTTCTGGCTTCTTCCAAAAATGATGTTTAACATTGATCTTCCATAAAATATAGTCCCATAATATGTAAATTATAACTTCCACTGTTGATGTTTGTTGGAGAAGATTATAGAACCTTCCTGTAAACCCCTAGAATATATAATATGCTTTTTTTACCAAAAAAGGAAACCTGTCTAAATAATACCTAGGGCGAAAATAAATGAACGGACGAGATTAATGCCACAGACGGCATATAAAAAAGATTATCCTATGAAAAGATATGACATGAAGAAAAGTTACTAAAAATAGTAAAAACGCGGTTTTGAGGGCCTAAACGAAGGAATTTGACCGAAAACCGGCTTGGGTCACAAGCAAAGCTGCTGAGTTCTGCTCGTTGGATCGTTTCCCTTCAGAATATGGTCTCGCTCGGTAAAAATCTAAAACTCCCCAAAATTATGAAACTGCCATCAACACTTTTGTAACAATATACCAGGATTTTCTCCACTACTTTTTTTTTTATTGTACCATTTGGGGACATGTGTCACTGTCTTATTGTCATAGTACAAAACGGTTAAGGATCATGTTTGTTTTATTCCAATATTGGCAAGGACAAAATCTGCTTATTCTTCTTCCTTGACCCCTTCTGCTGGTATTCTCTTCACCATTTTCCTATTAAAAAGAAAATCGTTTTCCTCCTTCATTTTTATATCACACAACTGTTATTGCAAAAGGAGATACCACCTCTGAAACTTTGTATTTTGATGTTCATAGCTCAATCCATGGCGATTATACTCGTAGATTGGTTGCTTCAAGCTCCAACTAGCCGGAGTCAGCCATTGAAGAGCTTTGTTCATTGAAATGTTGAACTTCTAGCTGGTTGGGATTTCTTACTCTTTGCTCGTAAATTATAGTAACTCAATAATAAAGGAAAAGTTATCAAATCCTCTAAGTTGTTGTTGAAGGATATGAGCAAGCATACTACAAAGGTATCAACAGCTATGTTTCCTTTACTGAGTTTCACAAATTTTTTTTTTTTTAGACTCCTACCCCGATTCTATTTGTTGCAGATTTCTTGCAACAGAATGATACTGATTTTGTCGAATATGTGTAGACCTAAAGAGGAGGCTTGAAAGCAGGACCTTCTACTAAAGTGTCTTGCCTTAGTAGCTGACTTGAGCTTGGTTCTTAAATCTGCTAAAGGGAAATTCGGTTCAGGCTAAACTTTTAGGTAAAACAAGATCTGCACATGCTCTTGGATATTTTCTATGAATGCTTTAGAATAAGCAGCTTCATTTTTATAAATGTGCCATTTATGGTTTTGGTTGCTACATTATTATTACTGTTGTCCTTGGTTTGTTTGGATACATAGTTACAGAGAGTTGAGCGAATAGTTGCAGGATACATGAACTTCTTTCAAAGGAACCACCATATCTGAAGGTGGGAGCGGTTGTATACAGTGAGTATTTAGACTAGCTGCTAGACTTGAAGAGCATTGGCCATGGATTTACCTTAGTCGTTCATTGTCCAAGAACGACTTGCATATAAAACCTGGACAGTGGACATGCAAATACCGCAGCCAACTAACTAAAGAAGTTTTGGTTTAATGCAGAAGAATCATGACAAAATATGACATTGATACATTTGTAATCTCTCAAAATCCGAAACATAAAAGTGTAGATCTTTCCCTTAGCTTTCTATATCATTTTAAATCATCTCAATAGGAGTTCTTATGAGAGAGATATCCACATTTTCGTGAACTCTATCAAATCTGGAAAATCAAGGATTTTTGTGTCATGCAACAACTTCATAATAAAAACTGTATCGATTCGTTTTGAATCCATCAAAACTCGAAACATGAAAGTTTTAGATCTCCCTCTGAGCTTTCCAAAGAATTTTGAATCACCCCAAACGGAGTTCATATGGGAGAGATGTGCACAATTTACAAAACTATCTCAAATCTGCAATTTTTGAAATCACCGCTGCACTTGTAGTAGATTCATGATGAAAACTGTATTGATGTATTACGAATCCATAAAAACTCAAAACATGAAAGTTTTAGATCTCCCTCTTATCTTTCCAAGGAATTTTCAATCACCAAAAATGGAGTTCATATGAGAGAGATGTGCACAATTTACAAAACTATCTCAAATCTGCAATTTTTGAAGTCACCACTGCACTTGTAGTAGCTTCATGATGAAAATTGTATTGGTGTGTTACGAATCCATAAAAACTCAAAACATGAAAGTTTTAGATATCTCTCTTATCTTTCTAAGGAATTTTGAATCACCCCAAACGGAGTTCATATGAGAGAGATGTGCACGATTTACAGAACTATCTCAAATCTGCAATTTTTTGAAGTCACCGCCACACTTGTAGTAGCTTCATGATGAAAACTATATTTATGTGTTGCGAATCCATAAAAACTCAAAACATAAAAGTTTTAGATCTCCCTCTCTTCTTTCCAAGGAATTTGGAATCGCCTCAAACGGAGCTCATATGAGAGAGATGTGCGTAATTTATGAAATAGTGTTAGAGTTGTCCTGTTTCATCTTCTAATGCATGAATAGCTTCTTGATATCTCACCAAACACATCATAAAAGCTCCCTATTCTTTTAAATAACAATGACTTTCTTCGACCAATATCTTAAAGATAGAATCAATAAATGTATTGTATGTAATCTTTTGCTTGCTCAATGCCTTGTCTTGTAGAATTATCATAAGTGAGCTTGATACTTGTCAAAGAATATGTGTACTTTTAATGCATATGTCTTCATGTTGATAAAAGATGCATGAGTGAAACCTATCTTGTTTGTGAAACTAACATATCTTATCTTCTTATTATGTAGGTGATATATTTGATCTCACTCCTATCACATTTTCTCTCCTCTACTTTTGAAGTGGTGGCACACCAATACTCTTTACATCGCTTGTATTGTTTTCTTTGGAAATGAAGGTGAGTAAAAGGATGAAGAAGAACAAGCTGAATAATGCGAGGAGAAGTGAAATATTAACGCAATCAGATGGTAGTGTGCCACAAGTTCCATCACCACAAGATGAGTGGGTTGACGCAACAATTTCAAAATATTTCTTTTAGGTAGATATACGAAAATCGGACTTATTTCCACGTTAACCTGTGGATGGTGAGTTGCGCTTCATAAGTCAAGAGTCTCGTGCAGGGCTCATAGATGCGTCTTCCATATTGTGATTCAGAAATGAAAGGAAAGAGCTACCTCTCTCAGAATGCCAATTTCATTGTCCTAAACAATTTGTACAAGTATGGGGTCCTTGGGTAAGACATATTATTAAGAGATATGGAAGCATCCTACAACAAGCCGGGGTGTATGATTCAATATGGATTAGCTTAAAGTTAAGCTTTGCTTGTACCGCTGACACAGATATGTGGCGAGCCATCCTTTGTTGATGGAGTATTCAAACACACAGTTTTATCACATCTTGGGGTGAAGTTACTTCTACTTTGGAGGATGTATGCATGCTACTGGGCTTGCACAATGTAGGACTAACGGATATAACTACCGCTGAGATTTCTGAGGAGGACAGTAGCTTGATAGACTTGTTAGAGACTCATATGGGAGTAGCTGTAGATAGTCGTAGACAGCTTACATTCTCCTCATGGCTTAAATACTTCTTTGGGCAAGAGAAGGGAGGTGAGTTTACCCACGGGCCTGGCTACAATAGCAAGTAAGTATCCTCGTATCATTTCATTAGTATATACTATTCTTTTTCCAATCATGGCTTAACTCATCTATGTTTTTTTTTATTGTCCTAGGGAGGAGTTAATAGCTTTTCTATCATTGTGGCTTTCCTTGTTTGTATTCCCTGGCGGTCCTGAAGGTAGTATTAGTCCTCGCTTCTTCCACTTAGCGATCTGTATCTCACGTGAAGAGCGTTTCGCATTGAGCCTCTTCTATTTGGGGTCTTTGTATTGACGATTAGATCTTTACCATGAGTCCTCGATACGATCCAAGGGACAGTACATGGTGGTACGTTATGTAGATATGACATTCTTGCAATTATTTTTTGCTGAGCGTTACAAGAAATACTATGATCCACCACTTGAAAAACCTGATATAGTTGAATCATGAGCTTGGGCATAGGTGAACAGAAAGCCTTTGGGATTGCTAATTGATGTGATAGATAATGTTCAGGAATATAATTTCGCCCTTATACTAAGGAAGTGGCTGGTTACGAATGGTACCCAGAATTTTATCCTCGAGGTTCTGAAGACTTGGTTAACTTGGTAGAGAACAGAGACAATTTGTCTACTGCTGAGGTGGGTTTTATCATTTGGTGCACACCTGGAAGTCTCCCTTCACTTCATGACTGGTGTGACTCTTCTGAAGAATTTTTTGAGTGTAGTGTTGTGGCATATCTACCCCATCAAGTTGCTCGTCAGTTTGGATTTGATCAGGGTGTTCCTCGTGGTATTGAGATTACTAGAGATTTCAATGAATGTTGTAAGGAACTTCATCCAGAAAATTAGAAATGTATTTATCCAAACCTCAGATAGATCTTCTTCCTATCTAGTGATCGTATTGGCGTCATCTCCAATGGGTGGATGACTTACTGGACACGTTGTCTGGAAGAGTTTAAAAATTATATTAATTCAGAGATTGAAGTAGCACTTCCTGAGTCTTCTATACACAAAATTGTGTTTTACTTTCAGCTTTCAAACAAAAAGGCTTTCAATCAAGTCCAGAATCAAAGAACATGGTCTCCTATCAAGGTCATCAAGCACGTCAAACGTTCACGTGTTCATGAGGTACTAACACTGACTGACTGTATCATTGATTCCTTATACTAAGATACTACTCTTGCTCTTCCAAGTAACGAAATACCAGAACAAGTTGGAGGGGAAAACACACACCCGCACATGATAACTCCAGGGGAGAGTGTTTCCTTTTATGAATTCCTGGTCCTCCCTATTTATTTGGAGTCATTAAAGAGATTGCATGCACGTGATGGGGATTTTTGGGCGGGATCAATTTGTCCTGGTTCTAAAGTCACAAATGCTATGGTTGTGATGTTAGGTAGGGCTTGTATGCTGCTAGGTAGACCTTGGAATTCATTTTCTTCAGCCAACTTAGAGTTATTGGTACAAGCTTTTAATAGTGCTCGTGCCTTGGGGTTTAAAATTGATAGCTTGGAGAGTGTTGCTAGCAAGGTGAAAACGATATTGCACCATCGACCATTAATCCAACGTTATGAGAGGCTCAAAGCTGAACTTGAGGCGACACAACTCGAATTGGAGGATTCTCTTGAGGGTCTTGATACTGCTTCTATAGCAGAATAGATTATTACATTGGTCATGGTACTTTTTTTTTTCAAGGATGTTATGTAACTTCATGAACTTTGTCTTTGTTTTGTTTCATGTTTCATGCACAATATTTCAAGGATGTTATGTAACTTCATGAACTTTGTCTTTGTTTTGTTTCATGTTTCATGCACAATATTTCACATGATGCTACTTTCTCTTAGTTTTGTTCCCTTCACTTGGTATCGTATCATATACGATGAACTCGTGCGCTTTAAAGAATGTAAGATTCATGTAGCGGCACATTATATGTTATGACTTTGCGCTTTAAATTATTATTTCTTTCGCGAGCAAAGACTTCTTGATTTCACAAGAATTGTCAAGGGGTATTACCCACTACTTGACCATTCCATCAAATGTGATGGTTAACATAACTACTTAGGAAAAAATTCATATGCATGTATTATGCCACGCGCTTAGTAAATTTTAACAATTACAAGCTGCATGTTGTAACATAAATAAATGTCGCGCGCATAGGAGACAAGTCTCTTACAAGCAGCAGCAACATACAAATATAATCATATAACCAACCCGATTGATCAAATAATCATGTGAAAGCAAGCTCATATTATTCAAGCTATCATCATCACTGATCATGCTATTACATATGAAACTTCTTTACATATTGAAAATTTATAGGAGCTGTAATAGCATCAGTCTTTGGATTGAGGAGCTTGCAATACCCACTATCATGGACTTCATGTATAATGAAGGGACCTTCCCATTTTGGCGTGAACTTTGGCCAGGTATACTTCGGCGCACATGCTCGGCTGCACGAAGTACAACATCACCCACTTGAAAGGACCTTTTCCTCACCAACCGGTCATAGGCCAGACCAAGCTTGTGTTGGTAGTTGATCAAGTTGTTTTTGGCTATATCTCGTCTTTCATCTAAGGCTTCCAGATCTATTGTGCGTAAAGCATCTGGCTCAAGCTCAGCATTGATCGCCAGTCGTGCTGAAGGGATCAGAACCTCTATGGGCACAATTGCTTCGGCACCATATACTAGCGAAAAAGGTGTTGCTTGTGTTGGTCGCCGCTTCGAAGTCCTATAGGCCCAAAGTGCTAAAGATAGCTTATCATGCCATTCTTTATGGTTGTCATGTACCATACGACTGAGAACTTTCAAAAGAGTCTTGTTCATAGCTTCCGCTTGGCCGTTGCCCTTAGGGTAATAAGGGGTCGACTTCACATGATCAATACTATATGATTCCAACAATTGTCGAATATGCGAATTGATGAAAGGAGTGCCATTATCTGAAAGAATGCACTTCGGAATCCCGAATCTGCATATAATGTTCTCCTTAATGAAGCTTGCAACTATTGGTCCCGTCGCCTTCTTTAAAGGAATAGCTTCCACCCACTTAGTAAAACATTCGGTTCCAGCTAGGATCCAAATACATCCTTTAGATGGCGGGTGAATAGGGCCGATTAGATCAAATGCCCAAGTATGAAAAGGCCATGGTGTTGTTAAACTATGAAGTGCGACCGCAGGAGCGTGGATCGCATCTCCATGTTCTTGGCAAGGAACGCATCGTTTAACAAAATTGGAACAGTCTGATTCCATGGTTGGCCAATAGTACCCCATGTCAAGTAATTGATAATACAACTTCCTCGCACCTTGGTGTTCACCACATTCTCCAGCATGTACCTCAGTTAATATTTGTTCCGTTTCAGGAGATGCAATGCATCTGAGAGGCTTTCCCATAAATGAAACTCTATACAATTCATCTTCATGCATTAGGTACTTGCGCGCCTTCCTTTTTACTAATTTGGCATCCGTATTATTAGTTGGTAGCACATTATTCTTCAAGTAATCGATGTACGGACGACGCCAATCTCCAGCACTTGCGACAAAATTACATTCTTTTGCATCTGGTAACTCAGAGCACTTGGGACAATGTGTTTGCACCTGAGATGCATCCTTAGCCATTGTGGGCCAGTAATACCCTGCACGTTGAATGCGACGATACAAGGGAGGTCCTTCTTCCCCACACCAGATCTTATGATACTTGTCCAATTTTAGGCGAGCCTGTTTCGCACAGATGCATCGCGATAGAACGCCCTCAGGTCCTTTGAAGTATAAGGCGCCATTGATGTGAACAAAATTCTTCAAGGTAACTATGGAGGCCGCATTGGGTTGCGCCAATTGGGCCTTGATACCAACGCGCCAGTCATCTCCTGTTTCCTCATCTTCTTCTAACAATTGCAAGGCTGTGCAAGGAATGGTTTTCTTGATAACTTTAACATCTAGGCTTTCATCTGAAGCATGCATCGGAATTTTGGATGCTAGTGTTGCCAATGCATCTGCATAACGATTTGTAGATCGCTTGGTATGTTCATACCTTACGACTCCAAACTTCCCAATTAGAGCTTGCACTGCAGCCCTATAAGGCGCAAGTGCTGGCTCCTTGAGGGCATATTCACCATTAGTTTGCTTAATGATCAAATTTGAATCACCACGAATACACAGATGGTTTGCTCCAGCTTCCAAAGCAAAGACGATCCCAAGTAACAATGCCTCGTATTCAGCTTCATTATTAGTGCAATGAAAGTCAAGTTTAAATGCCAAAGGTATTTCTTGGCCATTGGGTGATGTCAATACAACTCCTGCTCCCCAACCTTGACTTCCCGATGAACCATCAAACTGGAGTGACCATTCTCCTTCTGTTTCAATCATGAGTGAGTCCTCATGGAATTCCGCTGGTATACTTTCTGTGATCACATCTTCACTTTCATTCGGAAAATGAGCTAGGAGATCAGCTAAGGCTTGTGACTTGATAGCTTTAGGAGCCTGTATTGTAATATCAAACTCTCCGAGAAGCAACAACCACTTCGCTACACGCCCAGATAACGCTGGTCGTGACAATAAGTACTTGATAGGATCTGATCGGGTAACGAGGTTGACCTTGTGCGCTAGAAAGTAGTGACGCAACTTTTGGGTGGCAAACACCAGCGCGAGACAATGCTTTTCGCAAGCTGGGTATTTGACCTCGCTTCCTTGAAGCGAACGACTCAAATAGTAGACCGGCCGTTCTTGGCCATCTATTTCTTGTGCAAGTAAGGCTCCGATGGATCTGCTAGTAGAAGTAAGATACAATATCATCGGTACTCCCTTCACAGGCATAGTCATGGTGTGAGAAGAAGTGAGAATTCCCTTAATTCTTTGAATTGCATCCTCATGGACTTGGTCCCATTCAAATGTGACTCCTTTCTTCATGAGTTGATGTAAGGAATATGAAATCTCTGCAAGTGCAGGTATGAATCTCCTAATATAAGAGACCTTTCCCATGAAAGTTTTCAATTCTTTCAAAGTAGCAGGTGAAGGCATAGACAATATAGCTTGTATCTTTGCGGATCAACATCAATCCCCTTCCTATGGACTACAAATCCAAGAAATTTTCCTGAAGCAACTCCAAAAACACATTTCAAAGGATTCATGCGAAGCTTATACAATCGACATCGTTCAAAAACCTTTCGAAGATGGACCAAATGGTCAGATGCATGTTTTGATTTCACAACTATGTCATCCACGTAGTCCTCCATGAAATCATGCATCATATCATGAAATATAGCTGTCATCGCTCTTTGATAAGTAGCGCCAGCATTCTTGAGTCCAAAGGGCATGACAGTATAATAGAAATTCCCAACAGGAGTTCGGAAGGCAGTACGCTCGGCATCTCCAATTGCCATTTTAATTTGATTATATCCACTGAAACCATCCATGAATGAAAATAATTCATGACCTGCAGTGACATCCACCAAGGTGTCTATATTTGGCAAAGGGAAATCATCTTTAGGACAAGCCTTGTTCAAATCTCGAAAATCCACGCAAACCCTTATTTGACCATTCTTTTTTCTAACAGGTACGATATTCGCGAGCCAAGTAGGGTGTTCGATTGGTCTGATAAAGCCTGCACGAAGCAACTTCTCAATTTCGTGCTTAATTTGAACTTCCACCTCAGGACGGAAAACTCGTTGTCCTTGCTTAATAGGAGTCGTGCCTGGGGTAATATTTAGTGTGTGCACTACAAGGCTAGGGTCCAGACCTGGCATCTCATCATATGCCCAAGCGAACACGTCTCTATATTCTCTTAACAAATCAATAAGAGGACTCTTAACTTCATGTAACAAACCTTGCTGACAAAAATTGGCCGCGGCGACTCTCCTGGTCGCGCTAGATCCAATTCCTCAATTTCTTCATTTTGTGGCTTTATTTGATCTTGCATTTGTTGAGGAGCGGGCTGAATTTCTTGAATTGGTACAGGGTCTGAGGAAGAACAAACTTCCTTAGACCCCGGAAACCGTCATAAGAGATATACTCTCCGCCCATCTTCTCTGATAACTTTCAACAGCATCAACCTGCTTGTTCTTCTTTTTACCGCCTCGACAACCACGCATCTTTCTTTTCTTTTGTTGGCCCTCTTGAACTTTTTCCCAAGTGGGTAATGGCACACCTGAAGCTCTAGCAATAGCTGTCTCACCTTCATCGGCATACTCATTGAAGAAGGTAGACTCAATGAAATATGTCTCATCATGCTCAAAAGGATTCTTCGTAGCAGGAATAAATATATCCTTCCCTTTCCAATGTCCTTTGATACATTGATGCATAGTCGACGGTACTAAATTGTGATCGTGCAGCCACTTCCTACCTATCAAGAGATGATAGGACACAGGCGCATCAATCACATGAAAAGTAACGATACCACGAATAGGCCCAATCTTAAGATCAACATTAACTCTTCCGATCGTCTTCGTTATAGTATGACTAAAGCCATTAACTGAAATGGGTTGCTTCACCAAACGATGATAGTCGATACCAGCAGCTTCCAATGTAGTCTTAGGCATGATGTTGAGAGAAGAACCAGCGTCAATGAATGTCCTCTTAACTGGGTAGCCATTAAGTATGCCCTCCACATATAATGGTCGATTGTGATTTGGACTATCTACACACATATCTGCATCGGTGAACAAGATTGCATTTTCATGCGCTCGAGCCATTCTTTTGACGGGCTGCGCTGCATTACACTCGGCATATTGTCCCTCGAAATTTGCGCAAGTGCAGTTGCTGCTGCAAGCTTCGCCTTTTCATCAAAACCAAGTAGATCAAAGAAATTTCTAAAATTAGAAGTTTTCAAAAGTGCCGCAGCAATGGGAGCACAATTATTTTCCTCAACTTCATGTTGTTTTCCTTTCGCGTTACTTGCCTCGGCAAGTGGTGCATCATTGGCTTCTACTGTGGCAGGATCATGAATAACGACGTTAACGGCACCACGCTGATTATTATGGGTTGGAAGTGGATTGTTCCTAACGTCGTTATTTTCGATAACAAGCTCTCCATTCTGCACTCTTTCATTGAAAATCCTCTTCAAAGTAAAACAATCCCTAGTAGGATGCCCCACAATTCTGTGGAACCTACAAAATTTAGGATCATTCTTCTCCTCCTGAGTTGGTAAACGCTCTACCCTTGGGAGTTTGAGATTTCCATCTCTCAACCATTGATCTAGCATAGCGTGCACCTTTCCCATTGAGCAAGGATATGTTAGCACTTCCTTTGTTCTCTCACGTCCAGACTTTTCAACTCTTCGTTTCTTCTCATCTTTGAGATCCTCACTTTGAGTTGCATTCACTGACGGTCCTCTTTTGTTAAACTTCACATTTCCTCCTCTTTATCAAGTGACAGAATTATTAGTCCTTCGTGCATTCTCAACCAAAGTGGAGAATGAGGCTAAAGAGAGATTTTCCAGATGTACCGCATATTCGGTGAACATGCCTTGGATGCAAATTTTCACCAGCTCTCTTTCGTCACATATGTCTTGGATGTCTAGTGAACGTTCCCTGAAACGCTCAATATAATCCATCAAGTCTTCCTTGGGCTTCTGGCGAATCCGTCCCATATCAGTCAAGGTCACTCGTTCCTGTGTGGAGAAGAACTTCTCTAGGAACATCTTGCACATAGTTGCCCATGAATCTACTGATCCAGGGGAAGGTTGACGTACCATGTGTACGCTTTCTCTGTAAGGGACTTAGAAAATTCTTTCAACTTGAGATCATCATCAAATCCATAAACCTCTAGCGTTTCAATGAACTTCAACAAATGTTCCTTGGCACTTCCTTTCTTACCATTGAATAGCATGAATTTGGGACTCACATAGTCTTGAGGATATGGCTTAGCAGCAATACGTTGATTGTATGGGAGCTTGAGATCCAATACTCCCACATCAGACTTAGCTTGTATTTCCCTCAAGTACATGTCTAGATCTTCTTTCGTGACGAAAGTAACTTTAGGAGTTGAAGTAGTAACTTCAACTGGTGTAGCTGGAGTGACAGTCTGGAGTGGAGTTGTATTTGGTTGAGCAGCAGGTCCACCAATGACAATCTGTGGCGTAGTCTGTGAGGATGAAGATCCTCCGGGTTGAACATGTACTGTAGGCTGGGAGGTTGAGGGTCCTCCTAGCTGAATTCCTGTGTTCACTACCTGAGGTACAGGCAATTGTGTAACTATAGGCTCCAACGGAGGGGCTTGCTCCCTAATTCCAATAGTGTCATGTTCAGGAGTAGGAAGAGGATCAACAGGTCGAGGTACTTGAAGAGCTTGTGAAGTTTGAGGAGCTTGAGGCGCTTGAGGTGCCTGAGAAGCACGTTGCTGCGCAATAGCAGGGGTTGACAAAGTCGCGCCTTGTTGCGCGGCAGCAATAGCGGCTATACCAGGTAGGTATTGAGCAAACATCGTCATGAATTGTTGAAATTGTCTTGTAGACTCTTGTATTGACTGGTTGACTGTACGGTATTTTCTTGTACAGCCGCAAGATCGCAGCGTTGTCAGGTTGAGCACCAGTAAGTTGGTTAACATCTTCGAGTGCTGGCATGTCATGCTCAGCAACCTCAAGATTAGTATCAGTTTCTTGAGTCACACCCTCAGTGGGATCAGTAGGTCTTTTTCTTGGAGGTGCCATCACACAAGTATTGATTTCCCTGTCCCCAGTGGAGTCGCCAAAAATGTGTGGGTATGAATCCGGTGCAACGATCACGAGCGTGCCGCGTGACTATCGCGCTACCGTGATCTAGGGAAACAACACGTAAGGATGATCAGGAGTAATCGTAGGGAGGAGGAGTAGGCAGTCTCAATAGGCTCTAACACACGTGTGACAGGTGAGGGAGCTAAAAGCATCAACCTCACTGAGTACTATGGATTCGTGTATGTTCTTGATAAATCAAGTGTTTGATTCACCAGGGCGGAAATCCGGCAGCACGACGGCGTTTGTCCAAGATTTCACCTTATCCAAATGAGGTAAGGACTAAGGTATTTATAGAGAATCTAGCTGTCGATGTCGTCCGTCAGATGAGACAGACGACCAACGGCAGATGAGTCCCTCTCATTATGGA
The DNA here is from genome assembly GCA_024138025.1 of Combretum micranthum. Classification (NCBI taxonomy): domain Eukaryota; kingdom Viridiplantae; phylum Streptophyta; class Magnoliopsida; order Myrtales; family Combretaceae; genus Combretum; species Combretum micranthum. Next base: position 421,113 of record JAMXBD010001109.1, on the reverse strand, counting down.
TATGGATGTGGGCTCCCTTATGGACCCAGGCCCATTGAGGCCTTCATTGTAATGTGTGTGAGCCAATTTGAGAAAGGTTGGAATTGGGCAGGCCAATTCCAACGGGCCCTACTCCAAGCCTTCCATGCCAATTCTCCCATGATCATCCCAATGATCTGGACCTAATTCCTTGAGCCCTGTCACATTAGCCCATAGAATTAAACCCAGATAAAGATTAGGCTAGAGGTCTTTATGACAAGATCAATACATCTACAAAGTTCAGCTCCTGCAAATCGTTGTATGGAGCACCTCTAAGCTCCTCCGCATTTAATTTAAGCAGCTGCTGCAGAATTGCATTTGCTGACTAGACTTGACCAAGACATAAGATGTACCATGCTCATGAGCTGTTGTAGAATAAAGTGCTGAGCCATCACATTAAACTGGTGCAACAATAAACAGCAGAGAACAGCCAAGTTGCTGCACAGACAAGCCTCAAACATGCAGCATCCACCGGCAAGCATTCGAACGCCCAAGTAGTTGCAGCCAACGACCACGTTCAAGGTTAATACCGTGGAATGATCATTAATCCGAGCTCCTTCCAAGCACAGACTTGACCTGTTTGGATGAGACCTACCACCGACCTATACAGCAATAGACCTCACTCCACCTCTGCTCAGTCACAAATGCTGTCCACCGAGCAATTGCAGATCCGTGTGAACAGACATGGAGCTTTGACAGCCGAACAATTTCTTCATGTCATAGCATACCACTATGAATTGATGTAAAAACCGAGCTACTGTCAAATCTTAGAATAGCGAACAGCTCGATTGAAGCAGAGTTCACATCGAACACCCCAACACGACCTTGAAGCTGTTGCACATCGACCATGCGCCCGATCACTACAGATGGAGACTACACCAAGTGAGCTGCTGAATGATAAAATCCGAGTGTATCCTGGTGCAATGGCCAATGAGTCGAGCCCCTGAACCATCTGACCAAGCACCTCATCTTATCTTATTTTGTTTTGTCGTTATTAAGTACATGGCCTTATGTTGTATTGGAAATTTTAGGTCAAGTCGCTACTTTTTGTTGTACAACAACTTGTGCACAAGTAGTGATCCGATCATCCGATAAAAATGACCTAGAACAAAATAAACACACTTAAAACATATTATACAGCTAGAACATTCGGCAACCTAGGACATACTCAAACCTAGAACATAATAGGAAAACATAAGACATCCGTTAACCTAGAACATATTAAAATAACTTAAAACATTCATTCACCTAGTATAAAATAAAGAACCCGGTAGATTTGAACATGTGTTACTGCTGTTTGTCCTAAGTATTAGCATATGTTCTAGGTCACTAGTCCTAAGTATTAGATCCGAGGTTACTATATGTGTCAAGAGTAAGAATGAAAGTTCCAGGTTATTGTATACCTAGAGCAAATGCGAATACCTATAAAATATTAAAAGAATCTAGGACATTCCTTCACCTAGCACGAAATAAAGAATCCGGTACATCTCAAACATGTGTTATTGTTGTTTGTCCTAAGTATTTGCATATGTTCTAGGTCTACAAGTCCCGGGTATTAGGTCCCAGGTCACTACATATGTCCTAGGTAAGAGTGGAAGTGCTGAGTCGTCGTACACCCAGAACAAATACGAATATCTATAACATATTAATAAAACCTAGACATTCCTTCACTTGACACAAAACAAAGAACTCGATACATTTCAAAATATCTGCTAGTGTTGTTTGTTCTAGGTATTCGCATATATTCTAAGTCACAAGTCTCAAGCACCAGGTTCCAAGTTACTACATATGTCCAAGGTGAGAGTGGAAGTTCCACGTCATCATACACCTCGAACAAAAGAGCAAACCTAGAATATATTAAAAGAACCGAGGACATTCCTTCACCTAGCATAAAACAAAGAACCCAATACATTTTGAGCATGTGCTATTGCTATTTGTTCTAGGTCATGAGTCTCATATATTAGGTCCCAGATTGCTATGTATATCCCATGTAAGAGCGAAAGTTCCAGGTCATCATACACCAAGAACAAATGTGAATACACATGTCCTAGGTTGCTTTTAGTATTCTAGGTCATTTGTCTTAGGTCACTTTAAATGTTCTATATCCTTACCCATGTCATAGGTTACTTTTAATTGTTTTAGATCCTTACACATGTCCCAGGTCCCTTTTATTGTCCTAGGTCATTTGTCCCAAGTTTTTTCTATATGTTCTAGGTCCTTACACATGTCTTAAGTCCCTTTTAGTGTTTTAGGTCATTTATTCTATGTCATTTTTAAATGTTATAGGTCCTCACATATATCCTAGATCCCTGTTAGTGTTCTAGGTCACTTGTCCCAGGTTCTTTCTAAGTGCTCTAGGTCCTTACACATGTCCTAGGTCCCTTCTAAGTGTTCTAGGCTAGTTGTCCCAAGTTCTTTCTAAGTGTTCAAGGTTATTTGTTCTAGGTCCTTTCTTAATTATAAGCCATTTGTTTTGGTACTAACATGACGATAAGTTTGTCTTAGGTCACTTTTAAATGTTTTAAGTTCTTATACACATCCTAAGTCCCTTTTAATGTTATAGGTCATTTGTCCTAGGTCACTTTTAAATGTTTTGGGTCTTTACAGATGTCCTAAGTCCTTTTTAGTGTTTTAGGTCATTTGTCTCAGGTTCTTTTTAAGTGTTATAGGTTCTTACACACATCCTAAATCCCTTTTAGTGTTCTAAGTCATTTGTCCCATGCTCTTTCTAAGTGTTCTAGGTCATTTGTCCTAGGTCCTTTTAAGTATTGTAGGCTATCTGTTTTAGGTGTTGACATGATGCTAAGTTTTTGTCCTAGGTTACTTTTAAATGTTATAGGTCCTTGCACATGTCCTAAATCCTTTTTATTGTTCTAGGTCATTTGTCTTAGGTCACTTTTAAATGTTTTAGGTCCTTCCACATGTCCTAGGTCCCTTTTAGTGTTCTAGGTCATTTGTCCTAAGTTAATTTTAAATGTTATGGGTTCTTACACATATCCTAGTCCTTTTTAGTGTTCTAGGTCATTTATTCTGTGTCACTTTTAAATGTTCTAGGTCCTTACACATGTCCTAGGTCTTTTTAGTATTATAGACCATTTATCCTAGGTTCTTTCTAAGTGTTCTAAATCCCTACACATGTCATAGGACACTTCTCCTATTCTAGGTTATTTGTCCCATGTTCTTTTTTTAGTGTTCTAGGTAATTTGTCTTAGGTCCCTTCTGAGCGTTCTAGGCCATTTGTTATAGGTGCTAACATGATGCTAAGTTTTTATCTTAAGTCACTTTCAAATGTTATAGGTCCTTACATATGTACTAGGTCCTTTAGTGTTCTAGGTCATTTGTCTCAGGTTATTTCTAAGTGTTTTAGGTCCTTACACATGTCTTAGATCATTTCTAAGTGTTCTAGGCCATTTGTTTTATGTATAAACACAATGATACATTTTTATCCTAAGTCCCTTTTAAGTGTTCTTAGTCATTTGTCTTAGGTCCCTTCTAAGTGTTATAAGCCATTCGTTTTAGGTGCTCACTCGATGCTAGGTCATTTGTCCTAAGGTACTTTCAAATGTTTTAGGTCCTCACATATGTCCTAAGTCACTTTTAAATGTTTTAGGTCTTTACACGTCCTAGGTCCCTTTTAGTGTTCTAGGTCATTTGCCCTAGGTTTTTTTTAAGTGTTATAGGTCCTTGCACGTTGAAGTAGAAAAATTGAAGATGGAAAACAAGATTGAAGTAGGAAATTAGCTTCAAAAAGCTACTCCAACCAACCCAAATAGTATTAGTAGAGAAGACCAACCTCCTTGAATTTGCTAAAAAGATAAGCTTAGTTGTTTTTCTTATTTTGATTATTATTTATGTATGCAAATATTAAGATAGAACTAGATAGCTACGGATCTTGTAATATAAATGATAAATTGGTAAGATGTGAGCATATATGTCAAAATATGAATATGTATATACATGTGTAAACCAAGTGTTTGATGATATGATTTATGGTAATATGATGTAAAAATGTATATAGAGGTGTTTATAAGTTAAGTTTGAGCATGAGTAAGCTAATAACAAGTTGTTGTTGTTGATGTATGTTGATTTAAGTAGTTAAAAAAGTTGTGTAAAAGACAAAGGAAAAACATGACATAATCCCCTTGTCTATCATGGCCGTATCACGACCTGTGATGTAAGTAGAAATAAAAATCAAAGGCGATCATGGACGTGACAAGGACCGTGATCTCCTCTAATCAAAAGTTAAGGCATGATAACAGGTGTTATAAGGCAAGTAATGAACATCATGGCCTAGACTACGATCATTACGAAAGGCATGATCTCCTCTGACAATAATTTTCAAAGGAAACAGCCTAAATCACAACCATGACAAAGGGTATTATCTCCTTGTTATGAGTGTGACAAGAATGTATTGGTGATCACGACCTTCATCATGGGCGTGATAAAGCCAGTGATGGGGATAATGGACCCCATTATAAGCGTGATCCTTACCCTGGTGATATTCATAAAAAGAAAAGAAAAATAAAAAGAAAGAAAGAAAGCTAAAATGAAATAGATTAATGATAGATTATATGAATGCTTTTGTTGATGTTATTGTAATAAATGACAATAAACAAAGTGAAAAGAAATACTTTGACAGACAATGAGAACTATCCGTATTATGAATTGGGATGAGTAGAGTTACCTAATGGCTGTAAACCTTTAATGAGGTTATGTTCTTGTAATGTTATGTATGAAATATAGGTATACGGGTTGCCTATATCAACTCTTTGATTGTTTGCTATTACTCAAGACCTCCAGATTCCCAAAATTGTTTTGGAATATGAGTACTTCAGTGTTGATTTGTTTACTTTAATTTAAAGATAATAAATTATAGTTGCTGCATTGCATTTAGTTAAGCTCGTGTGTCACTCCATGTGTGATTGTGTTACTGTATACAAGGCTTTGGCTCATTCTTCCTGTTATTATTGTTTTCTTTCCAAGTATTGTTGATAGTTGATGATGGTGTTGTTGTTGTTGACGAGTTGTTGATAATGATGATGGATTCGATGATGATGATGTCTAGCTTGGGTATGGGCAATTATGGATATATGAGATGAAGAGTAAAGTGAAGTACGGTGTTGGATTATTTGTTTTATTTTATTTTGAAAGAACTGGGTTTAATCTTTTAAAATCTGCATCTTTCTTAAAGGCCTGGTGGTGCCAAATGTTTTACAATGAGCTTTTAAAGCTTTGTTTAAGTGAAAATTCTTCCATTTGTGTGAATAAAAGCTAGAAATGTTTTTATTTGGATTGTCATTCCATCTTAAATCTAGTTACCTTTATAATATAATTAAACGGTTTCAAAATATAAAATTAGCTAGTAATGTTCAACATAAACAATTCTTTAAAAGAAAGCCCGATCATGTAATATATGAGGTATTATATATAGCGGTAACTGCCTGAAATAAATTTAGGGCATTCTACTTATGATGTATATAATTAATATATATAATAACCAAATGACACTTATTAACTCAAATAAGTATATATTAAGATATATGTTATATGTATAGGATTTATAGGTTGTATTATTATATATAGTACATATATATAACATAAAATTTATATAAAATATGTATTTCTCTTTAATAATAACAAGTATTTCTTAACTAAAGGTAAGAATAGTAAAATCTTATCACTTTTGGGCCCAATAGACCTACTAAGTGTGTTTTCATGCTTTTGGGCTCAATAGGTTATATTTGAGCCCAAAAGACACTTCAATGCCTGAAAATGAGTAATGAACTTAAATAATTTGAATTAGGCCCAATTAGAAGGGTTATGGGTTATTGGGCTCAAGAGTGGATAGGCCCATTTAAGTTGAAATAGGTCGAGGAGCCCTCATGGCTATATAACTCTCTTCCCCATAGTCTATCTATTCATAATTAGGCTGAAAGGTATTTCGACTTGTTCCTCTACCTTTGCAATGTGAATTGCATGGTAAAAGGAGAGTCCATTCGTCTCAAATTCCAATCACAAGCATTGTATGGATGGTTCATGTGTCTTGTAGACCACATGCTCCACCTTTGTCTCATCTCCATACTATCGCACCGAATATTGTTTGAAATCAATGCCACCGATTTTGCCAATGACATACTAAAGACCTTCTTTATGGATTTGGACACGAATCTTGTTAAGCGAAGCATGTGTGAACACCTTGTCAACATGTCACTTGATTTTCCTTAAAACATACTCCAATTGAGGTTTTTTGTGTCTGCTTTCGTATTGAGTTGTTGTCTCTTTGTGCCGAACGCTCTTGATAGCTTTATTTAAACTTTCTACAAACTTGTATAGCCTAAACCCTTTATATATATATATATATATGTCTTTTAACAAGTACATTAAGTGATTCACACTGCTGTGTAGTTCGCATCGCCTCCCACCTCCCCCTACACACGCAAAAAAAAAAAAAAAGCGCTTCCATGAAGATGAGCCTTGACTCAAGAATGTCGACTTATGTATGTCACTTCCATCCATGCATTACCATGGAAACCGTGCTTGGAAACCACATCTGCCCATTTATGCTCACATTTCTCAATCGACATTGACTCATATAGACATGCTCGGAAGTCCATAAGGAACCCCATGTTCTTCAAGTTAGTTTAACAATTACGTTCCAGATGCCATGCGCATAGCCTATGTCTTGCAATGGGCCAACCATCTGCGATGGCAACATGCATGGCTCTTGCACCATCGGTTACAATCGATACTAGATGTTTCCCTCCCATTCCATCAGTGAAGTTTTGGAGCACCTAATAGTACATGTATGTTGTCTCCTCCGTCAAGAGTGTTAAACCAAATATGCATGTTTGGTGGTGGTGATTGACCCCAATAATGACTACAAATGGCATGTTATAAACATTGGTTTGTACATGGAGTCAAAAGCAATAACATCTTCAAAGCATTGGTAATCCAACATCTCCAAAGCATTAGTAATCCACTCATCCCTTAGAGTCAATCTACAACAACCTTGTCAATTTCTCTTCCTCCATATAGTATCGATAGAAAAATGCGGGATCTTCTTCAGCTCTTGTAGTCATATATGCAGTCACAATCATATAAGAGGACCCGAGACATTTAAATACCTATAACATATGAGTCGGACAGAACAAATACAATAACTTGGAACATTGACAAGGTCCTATCACATAGGGCAACCTACAACACTCGGAAGCAAATAACATATGAGTCGGGATAGAACAAACAGACCAACCTGAAATATTTACAAAGACTTAGAACGTATGGCAACCTAGAACTTTCGAAAGGACTTGGGACAATATGTCAACATGGGACATTCTGGAAACTTGAACATAACAAGACCTAATACCTATAACAAATAGACTAGCCTGTAACATTTACGAGAACCTAGACAATATAACAACCTAGAACTTTTGAAAGGACCTAGGACAAATATGTCGACCTGGGACATTCTTGAACCTAAAACATAGGAAGACTTAATACCTAGAGCAAATGGACGAAGACCTATAACATATGACAACCTAGAACTTTCAAAAGGACTTAAAACAAATATGTCGATCTGGGACATTCTTGAACCCATAACATAGGAAGACCTGATACTTATAACACATGGACCAACTAGGAACATTTACGATGACCTATAACATACGAAAACCTAGAACTTTTGAAAGGACACGGGACAAATATGTCGACCTAGGACATTCTTGAACCTAGAACATAGAAAGACTCGATACCTATAACAAATGGACCAACCTGCGAGGACCTATAACATATAGCAACCTAGAACTTTTGAAAGGACCTGGAACAAATATGTCGACTTGGGACATTCTTGAACCTATTACATAGGAAGACCTGATACCTATAACAAATGGACCAACTAGGAACATTTACGAAGACCTGAAATGTACGAAAACCTAGAACTTTTGAAAGGACATGGGACAAATATGTCGATATGGGACATTCTTGAACCTAAAACACATGAAGACCTGATACCTATAATAAATGGACCAACCTGGAATATTTACGAGAACGTAGAATATATAGCAACCTAGGACTTTTGAAAGGACCTGAAACAAATATGTCGACCTAGGATATTCTTGAACCTAGAACATAAGTGCCACTTACAGCCGTTGGATAAGAGGGAAAAAATAAGGACCACCGGATTAGTTATAGGTTGATATATTTGTCCCATGTGCTTTCAAAAATTATAGGTTGATATATTTGTCCAATGTCCTTTCAAAAGTTATAAGTTGCCATATGAACATAGGAAGACCTGATACCTATAACAAATGGACCAACTAGGAACATTTATGAGGATCTATAACATATGGAAACCTATAACTTTCAAAAGGACATAGGAAAGATATGTTAACCCAGGACATTCTTGAATCTAGATACCTAGAACAAATGGACTAACCTGGAACATTTACGAGGACCGAGATCATGTGGCAACTTAGAACTTTCAAAGGGACCTGGGACAAATATGTCGACTTGGGACATTCTTGAACCCAGAACATGGGAAGATATGATACCTATAACAAATGGACTAACCTGGAACATTTACGAGGACCTATAACATATTGAAACCTAAAACTTTCGAAAAGACCTTGGACAAATATGTCGACTTGGGACATTCTAGAATTTAGAATAAACGGACTAACCGAGAACATATAAGAGGACCTACAACATATGGCAACCTATAACTTTTGAAAGGACATAGGACAAATATATATCAACCTATAACTAATCTGGCGGTCATTATTTTTTCCCTCTTATCTAATGGTTGTAAGTGGCACTTGTACACAAGTCTTATTTAAATGACTTGACCTAAGTGTGACCCGCCTACTCCTGATATAAGACTTTTGCACATAATCAATTGCACGGAATCAAAAAGCGTCATGGAACCCATAGAAATTGATGGATGATAATATGGTAGCTTCTTCTTAGTTTTTCTTTTGGATTTCACACCGATATAAAGTGGACACCAGTATTCGTATTTATATTTAAGTATGGGATCTCCAAAATATGGTGATTCTATTCTTTTTCATCAATTTCATGTTATGAATATTGTTTAAAACTTATCCTTCGTGTAATTATTAAGGTTTTGAGTTGATTTTCCAATTATTTGGTTAGTGTTTATTTGCTTTTAGTTGATTTTATGCTTACATTCAAGTAGTTAAAGTTCTTTCACTGATCAAGTACTTTGAATATTGTTTAAAACTTATCCCTCGTGTAATTATTAAGGTTTTGAGTTGATTTTTCAAATTATTTGGTTAGTGTTTATTTGCTTTTAGTTGATTTTATGCTTACATTCAAGTAGTTAATGTTCTTTCACTGAACAAGTACTTTGAGTTGATCTTTGAATGCTTGTTGGATTAGGATCGCAAATGAGAAATTATTCTCTAGTCAAATTCATGAATATCTAATTATGATTAAAAATCACATAAAGATGTGGATTTTAATTCAATCAGGGTTTAAAAAGTTAAAAATGATTAGTCGATTAACCACTTTTTTATAAATAGAAAAAATTAATTGGTTAATCCAAAGTAATTTCTCGTTTTGACAAAAAAGGGAGGTTTTTACTTGGTGTTTTATTGTAAAATAATTTAAATTCATTATCAATTTGGAAATTGTAATTGTGGTATCAATTAATATCATAATTATTTTTTTTGATCACTTGGTTTTAAACTGAATTCAATATTAGGCATTGGAAATTGCGTTTTTTGTAGAATAGTTTTATATTTCTTTTTCTTTATTTGATGTCAAAATCAAATCCACTAGTTTGCTTAACTATGAATATGACTAGTATAATTGAAAGCTGGTCCTCATCTTTTGTGGATTACAACCTTGAATACTGCCACTAAAATATATTTACACGATCGATATACTGTTCGATGCTTTCACAGTTAAATTGATTTTTATTAAAAACATACATTTATAATTGTTCGACTGGTAAAATTAGTGAGAGCAAAAACACATTCAAGTAGTTGGCATTTATGGAGAACATGAAGTAATGGGAAGTTGAGAGTGGAAACTACATTCATGGACATTAAGCCATGAAGTGATGTCCTAATTTTATCAAGAAATAAGATAATGGAGATTGAGGGAGTATGCGTTGAATGACTTAAGTTTGTTTTTTCGAGTGCCCAGTTCAGAAGGCTGGCTTGCTAAATCAAAGGGGTTACCCCAAGTGTCTTGTTCATTAGAGAGTCAAATAAGACTGGATTTAGACCTAATGGGTTGGCTTAAGCTTCAACTAAGCTTGATTGGCCTTAGGAAGCTCATGTGCCAAAGTTGACCATCATACTAGATTTTTTTTTTTTAAACACAACACATACCCCCCTTATTTTGTCTACATTGATACCAATGTGACACAAATGTAATGCGTCATCGTTATTTATCAGCAAATGATTTACCTTTTCTCATGATAAATTATATTAATGGAATAAAACACATTTTGGTATATGAACTTGGGCCAAGTGGACAATTAGGTACCTGAATTTTCAAGAAGACTAATTTTATACCTAAACAAACTTTTGACACTCTTTTTCACTATCTCGCTCATTTATTGCTCAACACGTGTTCATTACTTCAAGATATAATAAAAGAGTGAGATGATGAGAAGGAGCACAAAAAGTTTGGCAAGCTATAAAATTGATTTTTTTAAAAGTTCAGGTACCTAATTGTCCACTCGGTAAAAGTTCAGGTACTAAAAAGGGCTTTTTTCCTATATTAATCATTCTTAAAATCTTGTACAATACACAATACCTGCTAAGTCTTGAGCAGCCATCCATCACCATTATTAAAAACACATATAGGAGAGAAAAAAAAACCTTGAAACTTAATTGGGTTTATTGTAGTTTAGTGGATGGTCAAATTACTTACTTTTTGAATAACCATCACAGACTATTTACTTGTATTTTCATTTTCATGATCCTTTTCTTTTGTTTTTCTATATTTATAGTTATTATATACATGTTCATGGTCAAATATAAATCACAAGCTTTCCATACTCACTCTAGCCCATCAATTATCCAAGTAGGCCCTTTTGGGCTTAGGATCGACTAATATGGCCAATTTAGAGTCCTACAAAGATGCTCATTATCTTAGCTTAGGATATCTATTGCTAAATGCTATGATTAGTTGAATCCTAACATAATGCTACTCGAAGCATCATTCTTGATTGCTTATGATCAATATGATCAAACGTTAATCAATGGACTGACCTATGTCCATGGTAACTGTTGTCCTCTATGAATAATACCATAAATCCACTACGTGAGTAATCATTAGGAATTAATCCACTACAAATACATCGTTCAACAACATGATAATGGTAATATTATTTTGATTTTTGACACATGCTTATACATATTAAACATAGTTGTGGCCACGCCGAGATAAACCTTGATACACTACCAATTATATTTTGTTATATCTAGTAGCTTAACACACGGTGTTTATATTATTTATAAGTTATTTCATTACTTTTTTAAGCATATTTTCATTTATCATTTTAAAAAATTTATAATTATTGTATATATGTTTATTTAATAATAATACTTAAACGTATTATTATTTGTTAATTACATAATCATGACACATTATCATAAATATTATTTAAAAAAATTGAATATTCATGGATCAGGGTTTAGAGAGCTTGGGCTCTTTTTTTTTTTTTTTTTTTTTTTCCACCCGATTTTTTAAAACCGCTATCTATTGATTTATTTTTCACAAATGAAATTAAAATGGGGGTGCGGAAGAAAAGCTTGTAGTTAGAAGAACCTGACATAGGACAAGTTCATGTGGTTAGGGTTCTAAATCAATTCGGAGGCTGTCTCTGCGGTCTACTTCACTGCTGTTTTATAGTAATAACACTGTGGTGTTGTATTAACGTTGGAGATGTCAACAGAAGAAGAAGCAAAATCTTCCGTGAATTCGGAGCAGAATAAACCTAAATCAGCCGAGGATGATGAGCATCTCGCTCCTGCCGATTCCTCCGATAATGGGTAATTTTTACTTTCTTTGCATTTGTACTGAAATATGCTCGTAATCCCAAATTTGTGCTCTTTCTTTTTAATATATATATTTTGGTGGTACTTACAAATCAGATGCATGGCGGCCGAGAATGATTTTACGGAAGATGAAGTCGGACCAATAATTGAATCTATTGCATCCACTGGAACTTTCTGGTATATTTGAATTTATCCATTCACTAACTTTTGTATTAATTCTATCAAAATAATGATAATTTTTTTCTGAATACACAATGCCTTTAGATATGAATAATAATTGTTTTCACATTCGATGATTCCGCCGTGTTTAAGGATTAGGATGAAATGTGCTTAACATACCAAATGTTTGACACTTTAGAAATGCATTGGGATATGGGCTTCTGTTTATAATTGTGAGCTTTTGCACAATAAACCCATTTAGATTATCATATTGTGAACTGGGTCACGAAGGTTGAAAATCTACATGTCGGTTTCTTCTACAATCTACTTACATGTTGTGGAATTTATGTCCTTACGATTCAGGACCGAATGGGATAGATTGAAGAGTATGCTATCGTTTAAACTGAAGCAGGTATGGGGAGGTACGCCAGCTTTTTATTTTTGTCAATTGTATGAATAATCGTTTGATGATAAACTTTGAGGAGCTTAGTTAATGATTTGCCTTTTTTCCTTTTCAAAACTTTGCCGTGAAGGTCCTGTCTGAGTATCCAGAAGCAAAAATGACTGCTGAGCAGCAAGGTGCCTCTCTTGGGGAGACTTTTCCGGAGCTAGTGAAAAGATTGGATGAAAGTATGCATTTGAGCTATTAAACTCCTCTAATGGAACTCACATTTTATGTATCCTAAGATATTATTCATATGTATGTTGATGGCATAATCAATAACTTATTGGTTCTGCTTTGTAGCTCTTCTCAGCTTTGACGAGGGTCCCCCATTTACCCTTCAGAGGCTCTGCGAGGTGATAAATTTATTATGTTTTCTTATATTTTGTTTATTTACCTATCAGTTAGATTAAAACTTGTTATTTTTGTCTCTGCAGATCCTGTTATCTGCACAAAGCATATATCCAAAACTCTCAAAGCTTGCATTAGCACTAGAGAAGGTGCGTTCTCGGTCATTTTCTCTAGAAGCTAGGAGCTAGTCACTCAATTGACTGAAAAACTTTGTGTCGCTGCTGTTGTTTCTAATTTCATATGCAGTTGAACCTCTACTCAGGATGTTGTGCTTTATGAAGCTTGGCATGGGTATAGAGATTTTTTAATGTCTTCCATTTTAGATAGTTTTCCAAATTAGTGTTGAATTTTTGAAATTACAATGGCAGTTGTCACCGTTGATAGATTTTTCGATTCGTGGTTGTGTTGAGCCATGCTATTGGAGTTTGGCAGTTGTAAAATTGACACATTCAACCAAGGATGGAATCCTTATTAACTATGGAAATTTTTTCATTTTATTCTTTCTTTTAAGAGCCGCTGTGAAGTAAAAGAGACTGCTTATGTTATTTTGTTAGGGTGTTAATAAACAAGAAAGTTGCAATGGATATAGATCTGCTTTTCTAATTAGCTAGGCACAGTCTAGGATCCACTAAATTGCCCTGTAAAGGTTCTTACCTGTGACATTCTTATAATCTCCATTTGTGGCTTGAAACTCACTCAGCTGCTCCAGTATAGTTGCATGATTATAATTGTTCTTGCTGACTAATGATTTATCTTTTATTATGCTTTTGGTGAGATTTTTCTTCTTCCACACTCGAGTTTGACACTACTATTCTCCAAGGCCTCTCATTCGTATTGTGAAAAAGAAAATAGAAGAGCCAAGAGATGATGACATTCTTTAAATACACACACTCAAATTCTGTAGTGAATGTGTTGCATATGTTACACTGCTTATTTCCCCTTTCTTTTACGATGCAGAATCTGTTAGTTACTTCTATGCTGAAAAGCGGAAGTGAACCCCATGAAGAACTTGTTGAAAAAGAATCAAATGATTTAGAGAATGCTGCTGAGCATCAGTTACAATCTAATTTAGAGGAAAATGGAGTTGACACTGTGATGGAAGACAGAGATGAAACAATGGCAGACTTGGAAGAGGCTGATGGGGATGGAGGTGTCAATGCAGAAGACTATGGAGAAATAGTTGAACCGACAGAAAGTTCTGCCGACCAGGGTAATTCCTAGCTTTTGGTTATCCTATGTTTCTTCCCCTGCTGCTCATCGAATCTCATGTTTCCTTCATGTTGCAGAAGCTGATTCAACATCACAGGCAAGTGGCAACTAGATTCCTGTATTTTTCTCAGTGTACTATTCTTTTATGGTCAGGAGCCGCCATAGGTGAACTGTGAAAACAGCCTTGTGAAGTTACAGCTTGACATTGCTGGCACTCAGTTGTATCACCTAGTTAAGCTATATATGGTGTATTGTCTTCGCAAGGATGGATCGGTGCGACTGGTGAACTAGACCCAAAATTTTCGTTCTGGGATACCCAATAGTGTTCTTTATATTTGCTTTTGGTCATTGTACTGTCTTCTAAATTATGCATGCTGATATTCGATCTTCATTCGATTTATGCGGAATTTGGTTAAAGGTGAGGGTTATGGGTTTTCATTTGTTTACACAAAATCATGCTTTGTAATTGTACAGTTCTTTAGTTTCTTGTTTCTTCCGGTGCTTTCAAACCGTTTGGTCTTGCACTGAATTATGACCTTGCAACTTAAAATGAAACTACCATTTCCTTGGTTTTTTACCCCCATCCAGGAGATTAGAATTTTTCAGTGAGCTGGTCGTGTTAAAAGGACAGGCGAAGTCAGCAAACGGTGTTATAATCTGTACCACTGGTCAATTCACATTTTAAGGTGTTGGAAATGTATATAACTGAAATTAAATTACATGTTGTCAGTGGTTAAAATGGATTCCCCGCAAAATTCATTTGTTTGCAGGAGAATAATCAAGAATGTCTTATCAATAGCCAAGAACCTCGCGAGGCCTGTTGAGCTTCAAGATGTAATACATTCAGGAGTGATTTTGAAACTAAGGCGCTAAATGGACCCAGTTGAGACAATATAGTAATGAACCTGAAGATAATATAATGTTGAGCTTAAATTCAAGTTGGATTCGAGATTTCAAGGTTTGAGCTTGCTTGAGCTTAGAATTTCAAACTCGGCTTAAAGTGGTATTATAAGTTTTAATTCAACTCGATTAAGATTGATTTATTAAAAAAAAAAAAAGGAATGAAACAACTTATGTCAAATTTTGATTAAGATTGTAAGCTAGTTGAGCCAAATATTAAGGACTTTGTCGAACAGATTTTCATGTTTTTTTGTCCAGAGAGGTGAGCATCATTTGAGATTTCTCTCCATTGAAAGCTCAACATGGCTAACTTGGATAGAGTTGAGACACAGCAAAATCAGTTACCAAATACTTCCAAGAGCGTAAAAAGAAGGTTAGGTAAATATAAATCACATCTCGAGTGTATTTTTATGCATATAATCAAGAAAAATATTCTAAACCATTTTTATGCTTCAATAGAGCTACATAGATTACGCAAGGGTTTGTTCATGCATGCGTGTTTTGTTTTGCGGATTACTCCTTTTCGGCTTCGTTCAGGTGATTTTGTAACTGAGCCTTATCAAATGATGTTTTGTCCTACTAAAAGTCTAAAACGGAAAATCATATTCTATATATTTTCGTGATGGTTAACCATTACTATTAAGTATTAATTACAACATATTCTTTTAACTTTTTTTTTTTTTTTTATGTTTTTGTAATGGAGCCTTTATAGTTATCCAATAAGTACAGTAGTTTCAAAACTTTCTGTTTTAATGATCTGTAGTAATAAGTAATTATGGAAGTCGGAAATGGTTGCAATGCAGTGATAAATGGCTGGAGAAAATGCAAAAGAGACAATGGGAAAAATGATGTTTTCTCCTATTAAATCTGAAATCATTTTTATATTTCTCGTGACATTTTCCATTGTGGTTAACCATCATTATTAAGTATAAACTATAAGTTTATAATATATATATATATATATATATATTTTTTTATCATTATTGTCA
Organism: Combretum micranthum; assembly: GCA_024138025.1. Taxonomy (NCBI): domain Eukaryota; kingdom Viridiplantae; phylum Streptophyta; class Magnoliopsida; order Myrtales; family Combretaceae; genus Combretum; species Combretum micranthum. The sequence continues at coordinate 405,013 of JAMXBD010001109.1, read as the reverse complement.
TTTGAAAGTAGTTTCTTATAAAAATATTAGGTCTAACAACTCGCATTAGGTAAATTCCATTGCACAATCGTGGCATGAGAGAGATTCACTTTCTTGAGTAATGTGTATTCGCTTCCTATTTTAATGTTGACTTCGCAACCACCCATGTTGATATTGGGAAAAACCAGGATCAGAAGGGGAAAAAAAAGAGAGAGGAATAGATCAATCAAATTGGACTGCTCTCGTTGAGAGTCGAACTCAAGACCTCCCGCTTACTAAACGGGTGCTCTAACCAACTGAGCTACGAGAGCTTGATGCCAACGATCTTTCAAAATATATATCTATTTATTATTCCTTAGTTCCCAGATGTTTCCTTCAATCACATAAAATATAAGCATATTTTTACTAAAAGCTCGGCAACCAATAATCCAAACACCTGTTGGGGATCATAAGGAAAAAAAATTATACTCTAACATTTAATATACATTTTACCAAAAAATATAACTATATAAAAATATGAAAAATTTTTATTTGACTTCTTAACAAGTGTTGGGAGACACCCCTTAGATATTTCATTGTAAATTAATCATCTCTTAAACACTTCCAACTACCAATGTGCATGCTAAATTAAAGCTTAGAAGGGTGCTTTTTCAACAATGAAGATAATTGCTACATGCCAAACAAATGCTCCTGAAAGGTCCTCAAAATCTAAACACGTCTTATTTGTTGTAGTAAGTTTCTCAAACCCAGACCATGTTCAGCTAACTCCGTTGTATTACGACTTTATATAAGACTTAAGAAATAGCTATATTACGATTTGCTATTGCTATTGCTATTGCATAAAATATTGCATTCCCATCTTATAATAAAAAAACAGAATTGTACATTTTTATTTTCAATACAATCTAGATATTTCCTTATAGTCAAGTCAAGTCATGCACCAAGACAAGAGAACATTACCATCCTTTAGATATATTTTTAATTTATTAATAAATATCAGTTCAAAAATTAATCATGTAAAATAAAAAATTACTGCTTTTCCTATTATATTCTTTAATAATTGCAATCCTGTTCACATGAGCTGGAGGAACCTGCCTCTACCTTAAGCCATCAGTCCTAGACAAAAGTTGACAGTCAGCTGTAGCTTAGGATTCAGCTTCAAATTATTTCCTCCCATCTACTCAGAAGATTTCAACTAGCTGGGAATTGGGATTGGTCCTTAAATTGGTAACAATGAATTGTCTAAACCTCTTTGAAAGTCTACAATGGTCCAGTTGTTTAATACAAGCTTATATATGCCACCTTGAGCCCCAGAAACCAACAAAGCTTCAAGAGACGCCGAAAAATCTACGCTAATGAATAGCACCGTATAAAAGTCAGGCCGCCTCTATTGCATATTCGGAAATCTCAACTTTTGATTTCGTTATCTGAAAATTATCCTAACTTTTAATAGACAGATCGAACCGAGAGATCGAGATCGAGATTGAGAGTGAGAGAGAGAGAGCGAGAGAGAGAGGGAGAATCTCTATACAAGATATACACTCCATCAGGCATCAATATGCTTCAAGATCAAGACTAGTTCTATTACAGCAAAACATCATTAGTTAATGAGAATACCAATATATACAGTGATTGAGTCGCATTCTGAGCAATGCAATGTGCGAGGAAATGCTTACTAGACATGATTAAAGCAGACACAACCCAAAGAACTTCAAGTTAAATTTCTTTGCTTTTTGATGTCCACTTCACGCCTAGCAGGGGAGAAGGTCAGCTATCTACTTCTCAATCTCCAAACAGTGGATGGAACCATCTCTTCTCTTGGCTGTTACCACGGAAAAAGCTATGACTAATCAATTAAGAGAACTAAAAGGATGATGTTCCCACTGATGAGAATCCTGCAGCCTTCATCTCCTTCAGAGTTCCTGATAACCAGTCTAAGCCCTCATAAAGCCCGTCTCCTCTAAGTGCGCAAGTCCCTTGTATATGCCATCTCCTGTTCTTCAGATCGAAGAGACCTAATCCTTCACATACTTCCATTGGTGTCATTGCACCTCTCTACATATGAAGATATTGCCCAATCATATGCCTTGCTAAAGCCATTTCACATGCACTTAAAAATCAAATGCAATTAAGATATAAAAGCAGAAGTAGGTTATTGATGCATGGAACTCTATCAGAGACAACACAATGACTCGTATTTTCTATCAACAGACAACCAAAGGAAAGACCTTACTTAGGAAGATCTGAGTTCTGCTACACAAACGCTAAAATGGACCCAAAGAGTGATACTTTGTTTAGCACACAACAGTATAAACATTTCCCTTAACACAATGACTCGTATTTTCTATCAACAGACAAGCAAAGGAAAGGCCTCACTTAGGAAGATCTGAGTTCTGCTACACATACGCTAAAAAGGACCCAAAGAATGATGCTTTGTTTAGCACACAACAGTATAAACATTTCCCTTGTCTTTGCTGGATTGCAGTATCCTTTCTCCTAAGTATATCTTTGTTGTTCTGCTGATTTATAACTTCAAATTACCACTCCCCCACCCCTCCCCCCAAAACAAAAGTTATAAAGTAGAGGAGGACTGCCAAAATACTCCAACAAAACAAATTAGAAAGCATTGAGGGAGGATTTAAAGAAGGTTTGCACATTACCTCCAATACAATAAAGCTTACAGCTTTTCTTGGGCTATTTTTATTTTTGCCAGTTCAGGGCATTCAAACTACCTAATTCTAAATTAAAATAACAGCAAAGCCGTGTTATATTTGATCCTGGTTTCAGACCTTTAAATCGCCAAAACTGTAAACTGATGAGCATTTGTCACAGAATCAGGAACAAAGCATAATCAAGAAAAACATAGGAGATCCTCAATTATTAACATTGCATACCCCCCAAATGTATTTACCCTAAACATAAGATCATTGACAATAACAGAAAAAAGAAAGAACAAACAGCAATCCTAATTTAAACCAATTATCCACCAGCTTAGTTCCAGTATCTTCTTTGATCACTAATTTCCAATCGGTACTCTATATTAAGCATTTTCTAGGATGTTATAAACAAAAATGTATACGTTATAAACTATCAACTGATATTCTTACTAGAAGAACATAAAATACTCTGCTGACATACCATGTCCTGCTTATTTGCAAAGACTAGGATGGCACTGTTGAGCATAAAAGGATCATTGATGATGGCCTGAGACAAAATTGAAAGGTCAAAGGAATCCAAAATGGTAAGATAAAGAACAGATATTATATCAGGATGGCAGCTTTCCTAAATGTGCAACCTGAAATTCTGCTTTTGCTTTTCCAATTCTCTCTCTGTCCAAGGAATCAACAACATAGATCTGCATATGTAGAACTTGGCTCACTTAATTCTCTCAACAATCATGAGCAAATGACAAAATAAAAATGGTTGTAAATGGAAACGTATGCATTTATTATTTTAACTCAACATAGGAAAAATGTAAGAGGAGATTATCTGGAAGACAATTGAGAAACAATTCAAATTTTGGCCAAAATAACGAATAATTAATTGAAAAAGGATCTCTATTGCCTCAGTACAAACCATGATGTATACACATAGTGCAATGACATTATCAGAAGGTTACACACTCATGTCGGGTAGAAGATACTAAAAAACCAATAACAACAACAAAATAATGGAAAGGCCAACTTTAAGACTTTATCACAGTCCTCATAATAGATCACAGCTGAACATGAAATTAATTTCAGTGACTGATATGCTTATATTATGACAAAACCCAAAACCAAAGAACTCTTACATAGGAGCACATCGTGCAGTACAAGCAGGGAGTAAGAGTTTGTCATGAAATGGTGCTGGAAACCAATATTCTAGCTCAAAAGGAATTGGTTCCCATAACAATCCAAATTGTGTTGAAGGAAGATTGGGAGCATATTGAGAAGTGGTAAGGGTAGGAGGAATCTGTGGAGAAATTCTTCTCAATAAGTGCCTCGCTGCAAGCATGCTCAAGTAAGGAAAGGAAAGGTGTGGCTTGATCCCAATGAAGTCAATGAAATCTCCACAGCTAATTCTTGTCAAAATATTAGGATGCTGGTCAAAGATGGCTTTATCATTAGAAAGCCCACCGAGATCCATTCTCGTCCTATGGCTTGTTGGATGAAGGAGGCCAAAAGAAAGGAACATCATTTTGGATATAATAAGAGGCGTCGCACCAGGTAGGCAAGGCTTTTGACAAAGGTTCTTTGGATGAGGAGGATGCGTGTTCTGAGGCGCTTGCTTCACAAGTACAGTGAATCCAAGAAGATTGGCAAACACATGTATCATGACATGTACATGAGGGTGAAGGGTAACATGTTAAAAAAACAAACATGTATTGATAGAGAGTATTCACAAATCAAAGGCTGAGAAAGCAAGAGAGAAGACACCGTCCAATCAGTTTGAAGCCAAGATTGCTAAGAGTAAGGAAAACGGAGAGAGGAAAATCGCAAGGAGACAGGAGCGATTGGCACAGGGTCCTGGAGAAAAACCAGCAACACCAGCAGCTGCTGCGCCTGCTACAACTGCTCCTGCCCCAGAAATCAAAGAAGTGAGGTCTGTAATGAAGAGCATTGCTGGATACATAAAAGTAGGGGTCCAAGATGTTTTTAGTCTTTGTGGTAGATTGATTTTGTAACTAAAATTTTTTTTTTTTGGGTTTCCTCCCAAACTTACCATTATGTATCCTTGATGAATGGAGTATGGAATCTTGGAATCATGTTTGGTTTCTTATTTACTTAATCTCAGTTCATAACAGTTTGCTTGGGGAAAAAAAAAGTCCCGCTTTTGTCATAGCATGATGCTATTTAAGCTATTTTCTATTTTTCTGGAGTTCCCATAAGAACGTGATCTGCTACAGGTAACAACAAAGTTGCAAGTAGATGTGGCCCCTAAAGAGCATCACAAAACTTAGCAAACATGACCTTGGAAACCAATAAAATGGACTCTTCAGGCAAGCCCTTTCATAAGTTTGCTTTATATATCATATAATAAGAGGTAGCTCCCACAACTGTAAACAATGCACATGCTGCAAGATGTGCAGAGTTGCCTTTCTTACCTTTAATAAAAGGAAAACTAAAAATTCTTTCAATCTCTGATCAGGAAAAACCTTTTTATATATGGATTATTGCCGGTGAAGAATTTAAGGGAAGCATAACTAAATCCCTTTTCTGCAAGTGACAAAGACTCACTGAAGGCTTAATAGTTACTTTGTTCTCTATAATGGGATTATTAACCACTCGCTGGATTTATTTGGGACATTTCCCTACAATTTATGAAACACCACCATCATCACCATTATTATTAATTCATGGGATTTTTCCATTATTCTTATGGTTCTGTATTTGAAAAGCATGAGAACTTAAGTCCAAGAACTGCCCCAACCACCATTTTTACCCAAGGCTTTGCCATTGTAATTATCAAGAAAAAGAGATAAAAAAGATTGGGATGTGAGGAAAGATATTCAATCATATGGTAAGTGACTGCATATTATATTATTGGCTTAGGGTTCCCTTCTTTGGCCAGCTATCAGAGATGGAGCTATAATCAAGTGTCGCTTCAAAGGTAACTAGTAATCTTGGTAACTAGTGCTCTTAAGGCAAAATTTGCTGGATGTCCGCCAGCTGCTCCAGTTTTGGTTTGTCCAGTGGAACTGGATCAACAATGTCTCAGCATTTCTTACCTTGTTTTAGATACTGATCTATAAAATAGACAGAATCTGTGATGCCATGGTTAAAATACACTTTGAATTCCCCCCTTTTTGGCCTTGTTAATGCAAACAATCCACATTGGGATCGGTAATGTTTGAAGTCATGCTTCTGTTCCTATCAGGCATATTTTTACAATGGAAAATCAAGCCATAAGGAGAAGAAATTGGAAATAAAAGGGTATGTGAAAGATAATTCCCAGTTAGATGTCCTCAACATTCTAGTCTCATAGAGTATATTGTTTGAAAATAAAAAGAAAAAGGAAGAAGAAGAGTTCTGGAGCTCATTTATGCACACCAAGAAATAAGGATGGAATAAAAACAAGTCATATTCTCCTTATACTGGTAATTAAGAGGTTTGCTGGTATTGCTTGTCAAGTCCATTGATAAATAGTTTAACTCACAAATAGCAAGATGCAAGTAGAGTGTTATATTACTAAAAGGATATGTATGTAGTCTCAACAAGATATTTATCCTGAGTTATAATCTCCAAACAACCAGTCTATCCAACTTGAAATCAAAGCTTAAGTCACATCAATCTATATTTTCTTTTTTCATGGTTTGAAAAAGAAATGCAAAACAAATGGAATGGTGCTCCACAGAACAGTTGAGGGGGCATAATTCTTGCATCTGGGAAGATATGTGGATGAATTCTTTATATTCTCATCCAAATTGAATTTTTGAAAGAGAAGAGAACCAGCAAGATCAGAGGCAGTATCCAACTATTTGTAAAAGAATTTCAGTGATATGCATCGTATCTAAGCTGATGGATATCTCAAGACAAGGGAACTACACAATAAATATTAAAGGAGTTTCAAGACTTAAGCTACTTTTTTTTGCTACAATCCTGGGAATGTAAATGGACCAGCAGCAGGCTTGGGAATTTTAATCATGTTTGATTCATCTAGGGTCAAGCTGAGTTCTATTTACTCCTGAGCAAGATAATGTAGTGATGATTATGTAAGAATTCCTTTTCTTACTCTTTATGCAATTCTCACAACAATTCATTTGTACTGAGAGAAAGTGGTCACAAACTTCTACCAGTTTGACAAGAGTAACATGTACATTGGTTGACTTTTACTAATTCTACCAAAGAATCTTCTAGACTAGTGGTCGAATCATTCTATCAATCTTCAACTGCTCATCAGTTATAAAATTAATTCTTGCCAAGAAGACAGTACTGGCAGAATGGGGAGTATGTTAGCTAACTTTTACCAATCCTTCCAAAGAGTGCTCTTGACTAGTGATGGAATCATTCTATCAATCTTCAACTGTTCACCACTAAGAGGAATTAGTTTTTAAGAAGACGAGGCTACAGGAAGAAACGATGGAAGCTCTAATTAAATTACTCCATGAAACAGATTGGGCTTAAATCTGATCAAAGGTAATGACATTTCTAGAACAAAGGAACCAATTGACCATCCTTTTCCACCTCTAATTTACTGTCACTACTCTCACCTAGATGTATCTACACAGACAAACAAGCAAAAGAGAAGCACTCGTGAATCAAAAAGGCAGAGCGAGTTAAAGAGAGTTACGAGTCCATCGGTATTGTTGAAGTAATGCCTCCATAAAGGCCTGAGTTTCTCTTGGCCACCAACATCCCAAACAGTGAAAATCACATTCTTATACTGTACTTTCTCCACATTAAAACCTATAACCAACAACAGACAAAATGCTATTAACTTTCACAATTAAAAGAGGGAAACTTCCCTCATTGGAGTTAATGCAACAAAATTTAATTGGTCAGATAATAAACTGAACAGTCCGTGACTCTGTACCGATGGTAGGAACGGTGGATAAAACTTCACCAATATGAAGCTTGTACAAAATCGTTGTTTTCCCAGCAGCATCCAATCCTAACATCACTACCTGGCGTTTAGTAGAGCCAATAACAGCAAATTTATCAATCTAAACATCATTAATCTCTTCAAAAAGAACAAGACCCAAATCAAAGCAGAAAAACCAAAATCCAAAATCAAAATCAAAGGATCATCTTTGAGAATCAACGTACCCGCATCTCAGTGTTGCCAAAGAAAGTATCGAAGAGCTTCCGAAAAGTTTGACCCATAGCTTATCTTAATACAAAATTACCAATCAATACTAATTAATTGATTCTGAATCGGAAACTAGGGTTCCTTCCTCCACAATCAAAACAAAACCACAAGCACAAAAAAGAAGTTGGTTGGCGTGTTCTTTCCGCTACTTTCTTTCTGGAAATCACGAAAAAGTGAGGGAATTTCAACTGAAATCAAAATCGAAATCGAACGCGAAGCCTAAAATCGGAATCGAAAATTGATTGTTCTTATTCCTCTGAAAATTCTTCTAGGCCGCCCGTTGATTAATTAATATAATAATAAAAATATCAAGTCAATGTGACATGTTCAGTGTTCAAAACCATTACAATACATTACTTAATTTAATTTGATTGATTGTTTTTTTCCCTATTTGTATGCTCCGTGTCTAGTCTTATATTTTATCAATTTCTATTTCAAATTTTGATTTAACTATTTTATATAATTTTACAAAATAAAATAAAATAGATATACGTAAGGTAATTTTCAAGCATTTAATTTTATAATATGGCATATATAAATATATATAGTCATATTTTCAATCATTTTAATATTATAATTTTATCAAGCAAGTAATTTAAATAATGTCGCTTGCTCGAATCCAGCAGGAGCTAGATTAGTTGATATTGGACTTATGATACAATATAAGTAGATTTGCAAAACGAAAAATTCGTTAGTTGTACGCCGGGCATGGATCCGACATGTCCACTTCGATACTTAAGTTAGTATTTGCTATAGAAAGCCTGCATGATAAATTAGAGAAGATGGTTTTTATATAACATTACCTTGATCGAGGGTGGATTTATAAGCAATTGACTTGGCGATTTTGTCATCATGGGTGAGTGGATGGTTGGCTTAGCAATTTTTTTCATCGTGAGAGAGTAGATAAGTGGCTGGTTGTCCTGACGATTATATCCGAAATAGGCAAGTGGGTGATTGTGTGGTGTCGGATACCATGTTATGAGGATTGATCCCGATTGAGTTCTAGTATATTTGAGTAGAAGTGTCTCGAAGCCATCTAGTTATTATGCTTGGGTCAGTAAGAAGGAAAGTTCACCAACGAGACCTAAAGTTATCTTTTAGCTCAACCTAATAAGGCGAAAGATTCGACTTAGGTAGGCCCAAGGTTAAGATTGGACCATCAACAGTTGTCCTCCTCACTCCCTTTATGGGCAATGGGAGTAAGTTGAATATAAAGGTCGATCGAGTAGAGCTGGAGAGGTGATCGATTCACTAAAGTTGTCCGCTTTTAGTCTTATACTTGGGCCTATCGAAGTCATTTTTCATGAAATGCCTTTTTTGTGTTATTGGCGAGAAAGCATAATATGTGATGACATGACACTTCATGGTCCGTGGTTAGCATTCCGTACTCTATTAGATGACGTCATTTTATGTAATTTAATTTGAGCCATCGATTCAGCAGTCAAGGTACATCCGATGATTGAGGATAACTCTTCTTTGTTCTCCTTTATCATTGCATTCTTTTTTCAAGGTTTTTATAAGGGTCTATAAATATCCATTAGGGGTACTTAGTTGTATTCTTCGCATTTTTGCTCATTTCGGTGATTATTTCAACATTTTTGTTTCTTCTTGTGATCATATTTTTAATGATGGCTGGTGAGAGTTGTAATTCGTCTTGTATTGTTAGTGGGGCTTTTCATGGGAGAAACCTTGGGGTTTTTCCTCCCATTCCTTTAACAATACATATTACCCTTGCCTAGGAAGTCATGGAAACTAGGACAAACACATATAGTCCTGCCATAGATGATTATTCTACCCTCTTTATGACAGTGCATAGTTATTTGTAGCGGCAGAGTCTTGCAGTAAAGACTTATGAGGTGGCTGGAGTAGACACGGGACATCTTAGGGACGTGTTTAATTCTCCTTCTGACTTAGTTGCTGGTAATGGACCTAATAACTTTCATAGCAAAGCTTCTAAGGATACTCTTCATAAAGCGTGGGATCATCACTTTGCAGAAGGGCCCATTGATTATTCCGTTACTCTTATGAGGCTGAGTGATCGAGTAACTTTAGTCCATGGGTCTAGGTTTTGTGTTTATACTAGGTGTTTAGAGTTTGGTTTGCTTTTTTTGCTATCTGATTTTTATGAGGAAGTGCTAAACCATTTTAACTAGAGCCTTGCTTGGCTAATGTTGAATTCATGGTAGTCAATGATTGCTTTTGAGGCTTTGTGCATAAGCTTATGTCAAAGATCTTCTGTCATGCCCCAAGGGGTATCTTAAACATGGCAGTCCATCGTACACAATATTAAAACATAAGAATGACTCCCTTGGTCACACAAAAGCTTCCATCGTGCACAAGGAGTACAACATATCAAAGGAAATGCACCGGAGTAGTGTAATTTACTTTGATAACAAAGAAGAAACAAGGTAAGAGAAATACTCAACATAAAACATAAGTAAGGTCAATTACAATTCTTAGGGGCATACCATCGCTAATGTCTTCGGGATTACACAAATACACTTTCTAATAATCTCCACAACATTAACATATCATATATGACTCATAAAGAAATTTCATGAAAATAAATTTATCATATGTTTCCACTTCTTCCACAAGAGCTCAAAGATTCACCAACGATTTTCTTAATATTTCAATCTTCGAACGTAATTGTAAACATACATGTTTCAACAAAAGCCTATGGGGGTGTAAGTTTACAACGAGCTTAGTGAGATATCCCTTTTTATTCGCATCGTGATTCAAGCAAGTTTACTAATTTTCACGCATATGCTATGCATGCTATGCAACAATCACATGATTACACAAATATATATGGTTATTCGGAAACCATATATAGAATGGATTTATCCCTTTGTATCAAGGGTTAGGGAATAATAGTTGAAGGTCTTCGCAATCTCCTTCTACTAGTGCTCGGGCGCCTCCTACCTTCAGCGATCGATTAGTGTGGCTCATCCTTGGAATGTATCTCTAGTATGCCTTAGTTTCTTAAGAATAAGCACGACCTCGGGCTTTCTTGGCCTCGAACCTTCCGATTCTTCGCATAGGAGTAGCAGCTTTCGACATGTGACTCGATAGATGCAATGCATGTCCATTTAATTTATATCAAAGCTGAGTATGATTAAGGTATACTTAAGGGCGATCGAACAACATCATATACACATAAGCAACATGTAATATTAATGATATACTTACACAACCATTTGTGGGTTTGATATGCTTAGCATTCATTATCATACATACATAAGAACATATACATATAAACCCATACCCCATACCCCATACATGTTCATTTTATCTTGTACCTATAGATCTAGTGCAACTATCTACAAGGACAAGTAAGGTAACGAAATCAAAAGGGAAAACTCACTCGTCCATATCGTAAACTTCTTAACCGTAGTAATCCTCAGGAAGGGGAATCCCGTATTCCTCATCACCTAAACAAAAGAAAAATCAAGAATGAGTATTTCATGGAAATTCTACTCAAATTTTCTAATTTTATTTCATGATTTTTTTCAAAAATCGCATTATGTGAAACCTCAATTTAAAATGACCATAACTTGCTCGTTTTAACTCATAATTATGAATATAAGATGTCGTTTTCTATATACTCGAAAAGATCTATCTATTTATGATGTTATTTTGATCATTTGAAGTCATTCGTGTTCGAAACTGGATCGGTACAGCTCTAGCATGAAAATTCCAGCTGTAATTTGTAATTTTCTCAATTCTATTTCATCCAAAAATTCCATAGCAAACATATAAATATATATATATATATATATAGTTTGAAAAATCCTTTTTAATATATACATAGGCTTATATTATATGCATGATCATAGTGATATTGTCTTAAAAATAAAATTTGTAAATAATATTTGTGAAAGATAGAGTTTAGTGAAAAATCACTCACTGGCTTGTGATTAAATTTGCTAGTTTGTAAACATGTGACTCAATCAACAAGGAAATCATGTTTCACTATATTTTGAAATCCTAAAAGTCTCATATTTGAAAAGAATTCTATTTAATAATTTATTTTATAAGACACGGTTTTACTTGTTGGTGGTATAAAACTCTAAATATATTCCCTTATGGAAATTTTCTTAAGTTGATTCATAAATGAAACTCTAAATTCTTAGATTTTGTAAATATGAAACTCAACTATAGAAAAATCATGGTTTTATATTTATGTCAAGCTTTTGATTATTCCATCCTTATATTAAACTTCTTTTAGCCAATGAGGAAAATTATTCTAAGTTGTATATAAAAACGTTTTAAGTTTTAGTTTATGGGGAAAATTAAAGGAATAGCTTGTTTTAAATTCTTATTCTCACAATAACTCTTTTCTAAATCCATATTTTTTCAATACATGGACCTTTGTTGGAAAAATCTTTAGTTTGTCACAAGTGAGTGTTTAATTATTATAACTATTATTTGTATTCCCTTAATATCATAAAAGAAAATGGATTTTTACTTCTTAAAACTTAGTTCCTTAAGTTGTATACTGATTTATTTCTAAGTAGGTTTTTAACTAATGAGTTGATTTTAAACTTGACTTAGAAAAGTTGTTTGGTTTTTAGTGTTTGTTAAAGTGTTGGTTATAATCTTATAAATAAGTTTTTAAGAAAAATTTATGTGACAAAGAATTATCAACCTTAAGATTTTAAATGATAGTTTTATTTTGGTAGTTTGAAAAGAGAGTAAAGAATTACTTAGTTAAACTTGAAAAAAGTCTTGCATAATAACAACACTAAAATCTATGATAAACTCGTCTAAAATTTTTGAAAAAGCATTTTGTTGGAACAAAATTCTAAATTTTAATAGAACCTTTCCTAAGTAATGAAATTATATTTTTATAGTGAGCTTAACTTATTTTCTTTATCAAAGAAAGAAATTCTCTTATTTTTATTAAGACAACAACAACACGATCATGCATGAACATGAGTTTATAATTAAGCAACATGACAAAAATAATTAATATGAAAGATGGAAGATATAGGAATGAAATAAGAACATAATAAAAGTCAAGTATTGAGAAGTCTTAACTTGTATCAAGACTTCCTGAACTTAGACATGAGCAAGTCCTTTAAGAAGATAAGAAAATCATGGGACTCTTAGATTTATTTTAAGGATCCTTGGACTTAGATCATGGATAAGTCCAAAGAGAAAGAAGAAAAATTGTTTTGACTTGATGAGGACAAGTTTAAGACTAGAAAGACTAGTCTTAATATAATAGCAAGAAAAAAAAAATAAATTGCATGAGCATAAATAAATATTATATTAATGAGCTTATATGATCCAAGGAAAAAATATATCTATATATACATAAATATATTTAATAATATATAGAAGTTAGATTAGAAGAAATAAATAGAGCATAATATAATATCAACATAACAATAAAATTTTTGTATGAACAAGAACAAAACATAAACATATTATTGCTTCCATAACACCCTTGAATTTGGGAAATATATACTATAGTTATGTTACGTTACATGACATGAAGATGAATGTAGGAATCTTTACCTAAAATTATTTGTTAGTTAAAGAATATATGAAGTTTTGGTAGTAATATGTGGATGGTAGTTTTATAGAAAGAAGAGAGAGTTGAGAAGGGAATTTTAGAGAGGAAAATTAGATAGAGATGTTGAGAAATGATTTTGGTAGAGTTTTGTTATGGTAAAAGAAAAGCGTGTAAGAAGTGAAGGAAATAAAGGATATTTATAGATAAAGCTGGAGGGAAATTGTAGTTAGTTGAAAAAATAAAAAAAGAAATAAAATTGATGGTATGAAGGGGAAGAGTAATTAAAAATTAATTTTAGAAGAAAAGTATAAAAGAAGTTTAGTAATGTGTGGTGTAAAATTTTTATGGAAAAATAAAATTGTAAGAAATAGATATATAGGTTGTAAAAATAAGTAGTAAGAAAATAGAGATAAGTGAATAGTATTGAATAGTAAGGATAGTACAATGAATAGTAAACAAGACAAATAAATTACCGGTAGTAAAAAAAATACGCGTAAAAATATTATATATGATATTTTTAGATACCGAAAAATTACGAAACTGATATTTTATGAATCCTTAAGAAATTACGAATCTATATTGATTTCTAGAATATTTTTACTATCCCGAACCCTAAGACATGTTTTTCAAGAACTGATCCCGTTCAGGTTCAGAACAATCAAATATTTGACGAATCTGATCTTTTTAAGCTTTATTATATTATTACGGACTATAATCTACGATTGTCTAAATTTTATTGTTCAAGGGTTTAGAGTGCGGGATTGTCGGATCTAAATTCACTAGAGTTTATTATTGCTCTAGGTTGACTTTAGGGTTCCGATTTGACTTCAGGCTTTTTGATTTATTCATAAGATCATAAAATTTGGGGTTTTTGACCGTGTTATATTTTTTGTTCAAAATTTATGTTTTATTTTTTATGATTTATTAAATATTTTTTAGTATCCGGGATTGTTTAATCAAGTCTAGGGTTGCATGTTGACTTAGTTTGACTTTCGGTATTTAACTCTAGGATTATTTTCTAAGAGTTATGAAAAATTCTGGGGTTTACACTTTCTCTGTAGTTGCTTCAACACTTCTTCGTGATTAAATGTTTAAGTAATGAATGGGTGCAACTGCAACAAATTCAAAAGCTATCCTTTTGCATTAGGTTAGATTCAAGCGTGAAAGATTGGAAGGGTAAATTCATCATCATGGAGATGGAGAAGGAGTTTTCGTTCATGACCTGTTGGGTGAATTTGCCTCTAAAACTTCCTCAATGCACATTGCTTACTAACGATCAAGAGACTTTAGTAAAGCTCAAGTCTATTATGGGATGGCATCGTTCAGTTGGTGAATTTTATGTGGAGCAGGGGCCTTGTTTCATACCATAGGTCTTCTTTAAAGAGAGCGAAAAGGATGCTCCAAGTATGACTTGAGCATGATTTCTAGGCATTCAAGGTTGTCTATTTGTTAAGGAATGTTGTTTGAGGAAGAAATGGTTGTGAGCTTAGCCGTTTTTACATTGCTATGTTTGGTCGTTGATTTATTTCTTTTTCAGGTGATACTGGAAAAGGAAGAGCTGAAGACACTAGTCGGCTCTATGATCTAAGCCCATCCAGGGACAAAGGGAGGAAGAAACCATCCAATGGAAGATGGGATGTGTAGGGTAACCGTTCAACTGCTAAGGATTTGGTAACTAGAAGGGGAAGGCACTCTTGGCGTCTTCAGGTTCCAAGAGAGAAAGCATTGGGGGGTCCTAGATTATCCCAGACCCCTGTGAAAAGGTCCCATAAAGATGACACTAGGGTTTCTATTGTTCCTTTTACTAGTAATAGATCTCCTTCTATTTAAGGAGATGATAGTAAAGCATTGGTGTTGCTGTGGGAGTAATGTATCCTCCAGGTACTAGTCGTCGTCCAGATAATCCGGTAGAGATCAATTTTAGTCACCATGAGGAATATATTCTTATAACCGTTGAGGGTGAGGGATCATTTAAGTTGATTATTTCCTTTTCTCTTATTATTATCCAATAGGGGCCAATCAAACAAGTTAGATTGTTGCATGAAGGTCGTTGTCTGTTTTCCTTAGGTGTTCAATCGGAAAGGGATCATCAGTTAGGGTGTTTCATTTCCCATTTACAATTTTATCTGCTCGTAGAGAATACTGAGAGTGTTGTGAAGGTAACGTTGTGTGGTAGGACTTTTCAACAAGAGATTGATTGCTTAAGATTAGAGTGTTCCAATCGAGATAGGCATTTAGAGGAGGTAGGTTTATCTCCTGCCATGAGTTGATTTATTATAATATTTATGCTTAGTATTGTACCCTTTAATGCAGATTGAAAGTTAACTATGCCATCCATGAGTAGAGGTTTCAAACGAGGGATTGACGAGTTAATCGTTATAAGGAAGAAAAGCTAATTGTCGATAGAAAAATCGAGGTTTTGTAGTTCAAGTTGAGGAGTTGTGAGTCAGCCGCTTGGAATGAGATATGACTACTTAATGAGGAGAGGCACGAGCTCTACTGAGATAATCAAGAGCTTTGTGTTGAAAATAATCGATTTAGCAATTGTTAGAGGATAATCAAAGGGAGTTGGCAGACAGTCGATCTGGTTTTCATTCCCACGAAGCACAACTGATGTTGCAAAGGGATGAGTTCCAAGCTTCAGCCGCTAAGGCTAAATTAGGCCTAGAGAAGTATTTATGAAGTCCTATATAAGGCTCAAAGAGAGCATGGTGAATGAAGTGAGTGCGTTAGAGCTCTCAAGGCTGAAGTTACTGCCTTTGGTCAATGTAAAATCGAGCTTTACCTTTAATGGTTATTTCGATAGTGAGGCATGGGCGGAACGAAAATTAGAAATCGAGTAGGGAGCCATCGGTAAGATTATCAAGCACATCCATGATCACTATTCTAACTTCTATTCCTATCTTCCGGCCAGAGTGATGGTGCTGAAGGAAGAAGAGGATGCTGAAGAAGATGAGGATGAGGTTGTGAAGGGGAGCAGGTGGCTCAAAACCTTGATGGGGATCCACCATTCGGATCATTCCCTAGTGTTGCTTCCATAGATCGAACTGATCAGCCCAAAGTTGGGGAAGCCTCCCTTATTGGGGATGACCAAAGGTTGGGGTTACCCAGTGCAGGGGTTCCCCTGATAGGCTCGATAAGTGAAGTGGTGAGCGAAGATTTACCTGCTTCCTAGATTGATTGGTTTGTGGAGGAGCTAAAAGAGGACTAGGCGAGGGAATGATGTTTATTCTTCTGTTCTTCTTTTTCCTTAATGTTCATTTTTTCCTTTCAGTTGGGATTCCAACCATTTAATGTAATGGTCCCCCCTTTTAATAAATATATATTTTCCGTCTTTATTGTTACTCCGTAACTTTGTCATTTATCTCTTATCTTGTCTTAGACTTGACCATTATCCGTTGGCTACCTTCGTATGTTGAGATTTTGTGCCATATGTATATTAATGATTATCCCTTACAGATCGTCGGCTTGTGGTTGTATTAATCGAATGGCTGGGGTTGAGTGTTTGTTAACATTCTGAGATATTGTGAGCACTCTCCATTACTATTTCTTTGCATTTTAGCTTATAAATAGCAAGATGTCTTTCTCCATCTCGACATCATCATTTTATCTACTTGCTTTATTTCTAAAACTTTTTTTTTTCAACAGGTGCTTTTCTAGTTTTATAGGTTCTTTTATGGAGTTTTTCCCTCGAGTATGGTTGGAAAGATCAAGTCCTTAGCATCATGTTGCTCCATTTCCTTTTTAGATTATTCAAAACTTTACTTTTCTAGAGGATTTTTGTCCAAAGTAAGCTTGTTTGCCAATGACAGCAAGATCTCTTTCCTTATGTTGTGGTGTGTGTCATGTAAAACATTGAAATAGATTTAGAATTAAAACATATAGGATTAAGATCTTTAAGAAACATTTATGGTTAAGGTCTAGATCTTATGAAGTGGATATGAAAATTTGACCAAGTGACCTCAAGAAAGAAATGTACATGAAGCCATAAAATCTCAATTTAATATCACTTGATAATTAACATTACTTAAATTTTGAATTTTCAAATATAATGAGACTTTAAATCCGAAATGTAAGGAGACCTTAAAAAAAAATAGCAGTAGTTAACTTCTAAAATTTTTAATACCACTTAATGCAATACTCAACGTATATGTATAGTCATAAATTGAATCTAACATGTAATACATATTTTAATAAGATAGTAATTCTTCTAATATATACATATATATATATATATGAATTAAAATAAATGAAAACGATAATAACCAAAGCGTACATGTAATATGCAGGAAATATGCTTGACATAGTGAGGATTCATTTAGATAATTGAAATTTTGGTAAAAAAAAGAAAAAAAATAAATAAAGACACGTCTTTCATCTCAATAAATAAGCTAGTTTAAGATTGGATGTGTTGAAATGATTTTGCATGGAATAATGCAGTAGCAGAAAATTACATTAGTAAAATTTCTCAAATATTTGGCAAAAATCAACAACAGTGAGCAGCAAATAACTTCATCAACTAGGCTAAACAAGATGTAATGCCACATTAAGGCACATGTGAAAGTAATATTAAGTCATTAAACTAACAATTTTACCCTTTGGAAACTATTCTAAACCAACAAGATGTGTTATTAGATGTATTAAGGAGTTACAAAAATTTTATGGGCGGGCGAAACTAATTGATCAAGAGCAGTGGATCGGAGGGCTTCGTTATTTAGCTAAAATTGTCGGTGGAGGGCTCATAACTAGAAGGATAACAGAAAGCATCATGTCGATAAGCCTTTAATTTTACTTGGAATCTCATATAGTTAATAAAAATATTAAATCAACTACAAAATAATAAAATAAAATGAGTGAAATGACATTGTTCTAACATAGTTCCATGTAAAAATTATCAAATCGATGAATTCCTAAAAAAAAAAAAATTGCACGTTATTTGTTAATTGCCTAATCATAATAAATTATAAACAAATTCTTGAATGATCTTGCTTCCATTGAATTAATTTATATGCGAATAAGAATAATCACACCTTGGCCCATTTCTTATTTAGTCCTACTTGTCTAGTAAATTAGATGATTTTATAATTAATATACATGTTAAATTATAAATAATCTAAAAATGTTGATATGTAAGAATTATATAATATTAAATCTGTGGTGAACAGCCATTATTGGATGTTTTAGTCTCAAAATGGGTTTAGTACCCATTTTCTTACCTAAATAAATCAGTATAATCATTTTTTGAAATGTCAGATTGTTCTAGAAGAATAAATTACTTACTGAAGAAAGGCATAAGAATATTTCTAGGAAACATTTTGGTGCTAAAGAAAGGTATGTGAACCTCTTTCCTGAAAACTTTTTTGTCAGATTGGTTTATTAGCCTTAAATGTATTCTACAATAAACTGACTTATGTATGTTTGGCTAAAAGAATTAAGCAAACTGACATTAAATTCTTTTCCAATTCCATGTTAAATGATATAATTAATTGTTTCAAAATAACTTTCACATGTGCTATTATAAAAAGGGCTTCTACACTAGAACCCCCTTTGATAAAAGAAAGTATTAACTTAATATTATATAAGATTTGTAAAAGTAAACTTGATAGTTGCATGTTTCAATGATATACTTTTGATAAATTTAGTCTATGTATGTAATTTAAGTATGGTAAGGCTCCAATATGATATAGTACTACTACTTGAAAATTTATTCCTTCCATATATATTCGTTTAAAACATGTTGTTGTAAAAAAAAAAAGCTAATATCATTTGATTATACTACTAGACCTAATTTTAGCTCTTTTATTAGTATGTTCGTAGTATTATTAAATTGTGATGCTTATGCCTATTTATGTTCTTGTATTTTTTTTTTTTAATATCATTCTATTCTATAGCTGTTCAAAACTTGATACAATTAAAGGACATTAACAGTCTCACATTAATTATAATAATACGAAATATTTTATGACGATACTAGAAACATGGCTTTTGACAAATCTTTCCGATATAATAGTACATTTCGACATAATTAAGATGATATACTATAAGTAATGTTTTACTTTTATTTATTAGTTTTCTAAAGCAAAAGTTTTACATGAGGTATTCATAAATTATTTTACAGGACATATCAAATAATAACGGTTGATAAGTAATAAAATATATTAAAACCTTACATCATTAAAGTTGCATTTAAATTTTATAATGAAAGATAATGATTATTATAGATTTATATTTATATAAGTAACTTAAAGTTTCTATTTAGATTAAAAGATTAAGAATATACATTGAATATTATGATTAAAAATTAAATACACTTTTCTATAATTTTATGTGAAAATTAAATGTAGACCTTCATAGGAATCACCGATGATGTGGAGTATAACATTCTAAGTGTATCTACCTTAGAGGTAAGAGCAATCGATGTTTTACCATATTTTGGACCACCATTTTAAGGTACTTAGAGGTTGAAGTGTATCAATGGTTGTGATTGTAGAATAACTTGGGTGTGTGCATGTAATGCGTGTGCTTGTCCCTAACTTGTTGACTGGTATCTGAACTTCGTATTATATTATTGTGGTGAATTGTGATGTTCTTAAAGTGTTTGCAAATTGATTGATTGCCTTTACATGGTACTGAATAAAACTTTCACTAAATTATTAAAATGTCACGCATTGAAGCCCAGCAGGGGGTCATTAAGATTCTATGATTAAACACCGATCTTAAGGAGAGTCAGCAAAGCCACCTTTTCCTATCCTTAAGGCCGAACTAAGTGATAGGAGATGAGGTTGCAGTGAGGTTGGGAACATGTCCAAGGAGGTATTGGGAGGAGCTGTGGCTTCATTGCATAAGCTTGAGTTTGATTAATAGTTGTGTTGCATTATGTTATAAGCTCCTCAACCCAGCCTAAAGTGGGGTTATTTTCTCTAGTCTCATGATAGTCTTTGTAACGTTGTACAAATAACATTTGCTTGTTGTTGGTCCCAAAAGAATAACCAAGAGAGGGGTGAATTTGTTATTAATAAAAATTTCACTTTTCAAAAATTCAACCAAATTCACACAACTTAGTTACTCAAATTATATTGGCTTTAAAACTTGCTTTAAATCAATAAACTTAATAACCAATAACTTTAAACAAAATTCAGATTAAACAAAGTTACTCAAATCCACAAAAGATCAAACAACAAGTTCAAAAATAATTTCCAGTTTTACTATTTGATGAACTCTCTACTTAAAAAAAGAATATTGAAAATACTCTTTGACTTAGCTTCTGAGCATTTTCACGGCTAAGAAAAACAATTAATTATACACGAATTAAAAAGATATAAAGGAATAGAGAGTGCAAAATCGATTTATAGAGGTTTCACCTCAAGCGTCGGTCCTTTCTTCCAGCACCAAGCCGGGGACCCGGTATTCCACATCGGTATGTTCCACTATCCAATCAACAATCAATGAGTTACAAGATTTCTTTGCCAAAGCACTTGGCTATAATGCACTTAGCTTGATTCTTCAAGCTTTCCTCAAGCTAACAATCAATCTACTGAGCCTACTTGTAACTCTCAATCTCATACAAAAGTGTATAAATCAAATCAAAGAGCAAGATTAAATGTTCTCAAGAATTAACACAACAACAACATAAATTTTCTATGGAATTTTCAAGCACGCTTATGGCAGTATTTTTTAGAGAATCGTATAGACTTTTTTGTGCCAAGTTCTGCTTTCTTTCTTCCTTCTTTGCTGATAAATAATGCTCACTTCAATGGCTAAAAGTGTATCTTTAGATAGAGTTGTTGTTAGAGATATTTCGAAATCCATGGAAAGTTGCTGATGTGGACTTATCTTGTTTGGCTGCTGCAACATTCAAAAATTCGAATTTAAATATGATATAATCTCTCATTTATCTTCTAATCACGTGGCCTGATGTATCTCTAATAAATATAACAATTCTTATCCTTTAAATTCGAATTTCAATACGTATCAAATATCCCCAAAAAATAGGAACCATATCTTCTCTATCTTCTATAAATAACTCCAGCTTTGTTGAACCAATTTAACACGACTTTAGGTGCTTATATATTTGATCAAAAATCCTCATCAAATCGTGGTAAAATAATCTTGTAAATATTTGAAATAAATCTGCAATGAAAACCTCAATTGCACTTGTAATATCATTCGAATATCATAATTTAAATCTGAACTTTAATTTAATTTTTAATCCCCATGGATATTTGAACCAACTTAGTAGAACATTTGAATGTACTACCCAAATATATTCAACTTTGATGCTGGGTCTTCAAATTAATGAATTAATTGAAGAAAAATCATTCTACAATTTTCTGTTTGTCATTTTGCAGCTTTTTCCGTATAGCAGGTCAACCTTCTAAGGTACTCTGTGACAGTTACTTTCGTCTTGATAAGCAGCAGATTTACCTTCTTATTTACCTTATGAATGTTACTGTCTTCTTGAAAAACTTTCCAAACACTTTCTGAAATACTTTCTGAATTGAATCTCTTTTGAAAAACATTTTCATAAACTTGTTATCATACTTAAAACCTTTGATCATACTTAAGCATTGTACACTTAATGAATTTGTTAGTAAACACTCATGCATGTTTTGTTATCATCAAAACCAAACTAGGAGACTTAACACTTGTTCATGTATTGCATTAATTAATTATTTGATAATCATGTTTGTCTTGTATAAATGCATTTTTACCTCTGTCCCTCTTACTGAGCCATGGTTGCTCATTCCCTTATAGATTTTCTTCCAGGTTTTGATTGACTTAAGTAGCAGCTGCTAACATTACTATGGATCCTCAGGTATGTTAGTGTGAATAAGAGGGATTTAGAAGATCTATTTTCTGCATTTCTACTTTCATTTTAGTTAATGGTATCAATTGAGTAAGTTGGGTAGCCTAGTATGATTTAAAGACTGTAACTTATTAATTATAGAAAATTCTAATGGTGTTTTCTATTAGTGTGAGATGAAATATCCATATATTATTGTAATT
Source organism: Combretum micranthum (assembly GCA_024138025.1). Taxonomy (NCBI): domain Eukaryota; kingdom Viridiplantae; phylum Streptophyta; class Magnoliopsida; order Myrtales; family Combretaceae; genus Combretum; species Combretum micranthum. Next base: position 382,713 of record JAMXBD010001109.1, on the reverse strand, counting down.
GTTTAGGCTATACTGTTGAGCTAACACTGCTTTAGGCCGGATTGGTCGTTTGTTCCTTGTATGTACTAGACTATGATAGAAGCTAAGTGGTGAGCTTTTGTTATATGTTAGTGTATATAGTAATACTGTTACGACTAGACTAACTTGAGGCATGACATAACGGGCGCTGCAAGTCTTGTTATTTTCAATTACACATAACCTTTGATAGTAGGGGAAGAGTGTTTGTGCTCAAACTGGGCACATAACATATTATTCTTCCAAGGGTTTTAAATCTTCCTTTTTTGGCTCTTCAGATTAGGGTCTGAAGGAGATTTGGATGGGTTCCTGTCTTATGTTCGAATGCTGGGAGGATTTCAGCAACGGGGATGGAGTCAGCAAAGGAGAGACAGTTGGGTCAATCCTTGTTCTCGCAAAAGTTTAGTCGTTGATAATTTCTTGATCATCCTAATTTGTATAGGTTTCCTCTACTTGGAATGCTTGGTGCAGCTCAGCATAGGAGTCAGGGTCGGTTTGCTTGTTGTGTTATGCAATTAACTACTCCCTGATCATTTTATTTTGCTTGGGCTTCTTTTGCTTAAGATGTTCAATGTTGTTCGGTTATCAAGATTCAAAAGGTCGTATTGGCTGATAGTTTTTACTATTAGGAACATGTACTAATTTGTAGTATTCGGCTGGAATGTTGTTTTAAAGTATACCGGCCATGAAGTCAATCAAAAGTATTGTATCGTTCATGATTAATAAATGGGTTTTGAGATTCATTTGTCTCATTTCTCTTATTCTTTTCTCTCTTCAATCTTTGCACATGCTTTTTGCAAGTTATTTGTTGGTATCTATGTTGATCGATGCTCAAGGCTTGAGCCTTGTTAAGGTTTTAGTTTTTAGGACGTGAATGTTGAGTGTAAGCAGCTGGGTCATTCGATCCTTGGGCTAAAGCCTCGTTAAGGACAATTTTTTTTAAGACACAAGTGTTGAGCGTAAAGTGTGCTCATTCGATCCTTGGGCCTTAAGCCTCACTAGGGATAGTTTTTTAAGACATAGGGTTGAGCGTAACATCTGGTTTGTTCGGTCCCAAGGGTCTGAGCCTCACTATAGCCTAAGTTTTTAGACATGGTGGTGAACATAACACTCGGTCATTTAGTCCTTAGCGTGTGCCTCACTGGGGAGAATTTTAAGATGTGGGTGTTGAAGCTTAAAGTAGTCCCGGTGGTTTGGTCCCCTAGGCTTGAGCCTTGTAAGGACTAAGTTTTTAGACTCAAGTGCTAAGCGTAAGCAGCTTGGTTGTTCGATTCACATTACTAGATGCCATATCTTCGAGGAATAAATTGGGATTCATCATAATTGAAAATGATTCTGAAAACAAAGGTGAAGGAAAATAACATCATGAAAACATCTCTAAATAAAATACTATCTTAGGCTGTTGGCATTCCATGTTCTCAAGATTGGTTACCCATTAAGTCGCTTCAATTAGTATTTACTGTTACCGGGGTTTTTAATGACACGGACAGGATCTTCCAATGTGAGGGCTAGTTTTCCTTATCCTTCTCTTGTGCCCATGTTGGCTAGTTTTCGACACACAAAGTCGTTGAGGTTAAATTCCTTTTGCTGACTTTCTTATCGTAGTATCGAGCGACCCTAAGCTAGTAAACCATGAACCTTTGCTCGGCTTGATCTCAAAGCTCTTCTATTGTGTTTAGGTTTCCTTCAATGCTATTTAGTTGATCTCCAGGTGGAATTCCTGTATCTCGTGAGTTGGAAGTTCTAATTTAATCAAGTGTACCGCTTTTGTGCTGAATGCTAACTGGAACAGTGCTTCACCTGTAGTCGTTCGATGCGTGATCTTGTACCCCCAAAAGTGTGTTAGGTAGTCAATCTACCTAACCAATGTGGTCCTGGTAGACCATCTGTTTTAGGCTTTCAGCTATCTTGCAGTTTAGGACCTCTACTTGTCCATTGGTTTGGGGATAACATATTGTTGTATATCAAATCATGATGTGATGATACTGGTAAAATTCTCTGAATTGATCATTATTGAACTAGATCCCATTATTGGTAGTTATGACCTGTGATACCTCAAAAAGGCATAGGATGTAGTTTGTTACAAAAGCTTTTGTTGCCCGTTGCGTGATATAGGCTACTACTTGTACATCTGCCCATTTAGTAAAATAGTTTACTATAACAATGATGAATCGCTTCTGTTCGAAGGTTTTAAGGAAGGGACCAAGTGTTTCCTATTCCCCATTGGGCAAATGGCCATGGACTTGCTAGCAATTGGAGATGGTTACTTGGTGCATAGGCTACGGGTGCATGCTTTTGGCATCGAGGACATTTCTCCACTGTCTTCGTTGCATCCTTCTTCATAATCGACCAGTGATCGCCTCTAATTAAAGCTACCGAGTCTTAAAATTTATAACCTATATTCTATCATTTACTCGGTTTTACAGGCAAATGTACATGTCGTTTGTTAGTATGGATGAGTATAGGGTCGTCTCCTCGGGGAACAGATTACAAACACTAGTACCGGTTAATTTTTCTATTGCCTAGCAATTGAATAATTGAATTGAGTAAATTGAATATAAATCAAGCAACTAATCTACACTAAATTAAATACACCATGTTAACATAATAATCAAAACATCTCAACAACAATATTAATTCACTGCAAGTTTACTCTGTCACATCAACATGACTTTTTTAATTATTCTTCCTATCAATTATTGACTGAAAAGACCCTTAAATCATGAGTATTCTTCTCAAAACTACTCATTCCTAATATTAATAGTGTCTATTAGAATTTCTTCTCATTTAATAACCAATTAATACTACACTAAATTCTCATTAACATTCTTAGATTCCACAGAATATGCAGCAAAATTCCTAATAATATCTCTATTAGCAGGAGTAAGTTGTTCTTGCAACCTAGATCTACTTGATGGAATTGTTTCTCAACATTTTCCATCAAGATCTATTGCAAGATTGTCTCGTGAAAACTCAATTCGCTGGAATCAATAATTAATAGGTGCACTTTCATGTTTGTGACTTTGTAAATCTTAATTCACTACTCGTTCATGATGGAGAAAGAATAACAACACAAAGTAGACATAAACAAGAATTGAAAACATCAAAATACGGAAAAGAAAGAAACCCCTTTTTGATTACAATTATGATGATGTTCTGACAAACACAAAGAACAGTATCTAGTTTCTTTCTCAAGTTCCTTTCGAAAAAAATACAGATTACAACACTTGAAATTACAAAATTCACTTACACACTCTAGATTTCACAATGACTCCTTGATGGGTTACTACGAACAAATGCAATTATACAAGGAATAAATTAGATGATTATTTGATGAATGAGTATAGTGCCTTTTTATATCCACTAGGTTCTTGGAGAAGGTTTTTGATGAAAATATATGACCCTCACTATGGGATATACTGTTTAGCGAAACTAAAGTAAAATTCGTATACGTGCCTTCTAATTATCACCCCCATGACTTCAAATCAAGATGGAGAATTTTTGCTACCCAAACTTCAAATCACGACCGTAACATACATCTGGGTAGTCATTGTGCTTGCTGAGTTTCCTTTGGTTCTTAAGTTCCACGCCTATGATTTTCTTTATATCATCTTCCCCATATTGTAGCTTTCCAAATGTCACGGTTTGACCAACCCCTTTGTAGATAGTAAGCTAGAATTTTTCCTTAGAGTCTTCATGGATCACGGGCATGACTTCGTTTCCAGGTGCTTTGACTCCTAATCTTTCTATTTCTCATGCCCGTAATCTACCCCTTTGTAAGTACTGAGCATGGATTTCCTCATTACTATACGAATCACGCTCGTGAATTTATGTCTTCATGCTTGCTTTTGCTTCCTTTATTCCAATTCTCTTTTAATTTCTTCTAACGTCTCCTATATGCTCCAATTGTCCTGAAATGGATATATATATATATTTATATATACACCAACTAAGTAGCAATTTGACTACAAATCATGTCAAGAAACTATAAATTAGACTTAATTAACCATTTAGAATTAGGACAAATCATGCCTATCAACCAGTAATAGCTGAGTCATAATGCTTTTACATATAGCGTTTTTACAACAACATGGTTGCTACACTCTCTTGAATGTAGGTCCTCTAAGATAGCCTAGGCTTCTTCTAATTGAAGGTAACAAAGGAGAGGCATCTTATGGCCTATTCGAAATAAGACATCGTTCATTAGTGTATAGTTGGCAACTTGATACATGAGTTTCTTAGCCGCGTTTTTATTAGTGTAGAACCCTATCTCTTAAGTATTCCTTTGTAAGGTCCATCCAACTGGGTAGTAGAAATCTATTTCACCAACTAGAACTTCCTGAAGCTACTTGTTGATGCTGCGACATGGTAAGTTTCCATAAATACCCTTTCCTCTTTCGGCTCAGGGTTCGAGAACCTTATTGCTGTGAATTTGGAGAGCTTGTTAGCTTTAGCATTCTCTGCTCAAGGTATCTTGTGAATGTCCTAACTAGAAAAGTTAGCCATAAATGACCAGATATGCTCCATGTATTTGATCGTAGCATCCCCTTTTGTCTTGTACTCTCCCTTGACTTGTTGCATGATAAGTTGGGAGTCCAAATAAATGATTATGTTGTCAACCTTGCCTTCCATTGCCAGCTTCAATTCTGTTATGAGTGTCTCATAGTTTGCTTCGTTTTGCTTACATAGAAGCTGGATTTGAGAGCAAAACATATCTTTGCATTACAGGGGCCTTGTCAAATCTGTCCTTCCCCAGAGCCTTCTTAGGTTGACGATTCATTGACGTGTAGGGTCCATGATGTTTTTCCCTCTTAGAGGGTTCCCTTGGGGGGCCTGTATATTCTACCACGAAATTCGCCAAAATTTAGGCTTTGATGGCATCGCATGTCTTGAAGCATATTCCATAGGCGCTCAATTCAATGGTGTACTTCATCATGCAACTCGATGCATCCGGTTTGTGGAGGATTATGCGGAGAGGTTGGTCAATGAAGACCATCACTTGATGTGCTGTGAAATATAAGCCTTCTTGATGATAGGACAACTGCTAAGGCGAATTTCTCAACCTTAGAGTATTTTCTTCTAGCCCTAAAAGATGTGACTGATATAGTAGATCGATCTGTGCTCATGTCTGTCTGCCCCAACAAGGACTGAGGAAATGCCTTTGTTGCTTATTGCCAATTACAAGAACAATTCTTCTCTTAGTACAGGTTTAGTCAGGATTGGGGGAGTTGCAAGGAATTCCTTTAGGTCTGTAAAATTCCTATCTCAATCTTTGGTCCACTTGATATTATTGGGTTCTTAAGGATCTTAAAGAACTCGACACATCAATAGATGCTTTGAGATATGAATGCATTCGGAGTTGTAATGTAGCCAGTGAGTCTTTAAACCTCCTTTATTATCTTGGCAAGCGCCATATCGAGTATGACCTTGATATTGTCAGGGTTTGCCTCAATTCTCTGCTGTGTAACCATGTCTTAAAGGAATTTTCCAGAGGAAGCCCCAGATATGCATTTTTATGGATTCGATTTCATGTAGTATCTTTTTAGCCTACTGAAGGTCTCTCGAAGATCATCAAGGTAGTCTTTTAAGCATACGCTTTTGACAATCATGTCACCTGTGTAAACCTCCATGTTCCATCTGATTTGTTCTTTGAATACTATTGTAACCAGCCTTTGGTAGGTGGCTCTAGCTTTTTTTAAGCCGAAGGGCATAGCTTTATAGTAGTATATGCCAAAGTCAGTAACAACTGATGTATGCACTTAATCTTTCAATTCCATCATTATTTGGTTACATCCGGAAAAGGCATCCGTGAAGCTTAATAGGACGTACCCATGTGTAAAATCCACCAGTTAGTATATTCTTGATAATGGGAAGTAGTCTTCTAGCATGTTTTATTAAGATCAATGTAGTTAACACACATTCTCCACTTATTGTTAGCTTTTTTCACCATAACAACATTGGCGAGCACAAGCCATGTGGGGTACTTTTCTTCCTGGATGAATCCAGCTTTTAGAAGTTTTTGGACTTCCTCTTATGTAGCGGCCTATCATACAGCGGCAAAGTGTCATCGCTTCTATTATATCGACTTTATCTTTAGGTTGATGTTGAGCTTATGAGTGATAACTGCTAGGTCTATCCCTAGCATGTCAGAAAGTGTCCAAGCAAATACGCCATAGTGACATAAGAGAAAATGAATTAGTTCTTCCTTAACATCAATAGGTAATAAGGAGCTAATTCTTGTAACCATTGAAGGGTCAAGTTTAAGCAAAACATTTTCAATTACTTCTGTTGGTTCGTCATCCGTCTCTTCTTTGCTTGTTTTCCCATAAGTAGGTCGGTTTCTGTGATAAATCATGGTCCCCCTTACATATGCTGACCCCATGTAGTGCAAGGAATTTCACCTTTAAGTGTCTAGTGAAGGGACTATCCAAAATAAGAAGAGTCTCGGTTGGGTTATGATTGTGTTGTAAAGTGACCAGTATTTTACCACCAAGAACTCGACCTCATTCTGAGCTTTATGTTTGTTGTCACCTAACCTCATCAGTAAGGCAATAATTCCTCTACCTTTGACCGGCTATGTTGAATCCAAAGATCTCATGTTTGTACGGCTCAAGCCTCTTCTAGATGTTGTCGTCTTAGAGCTTGTCAAAGGCATGGTCGAAAATGATGTTTGTGCTACTCCCCGTATCAACTAGGACATTCATCATGTTGAAACCTGTTACCTTTGCTTTTATGACAAGGGCATCTTGGTGGGTGATTTTAATGTCATCTAAGTCGACTCCAGTAAACTGGAGAGACATATCTAGTTTTTCTCTCTTTGCCACGACCATCATTTCTTTTTGTTTATTGTTTTTGGAGTATCAAGAAAGATTCATCGAATGTGATCCATCGACAATGGTATTGACTATTCCATGAACCGTATCATATGTGTGTCGGTCCATGTGATCATTCGGGTTTTACTAACAATCATTTGTTCTTTGTTGGTTTGGTCTTTCAATTGTATTATTTAGATCAACCACAAATTGTTGTAAGAATCCTTTTTTGAGGGCTTATTATAGGGTTGTTTTGAGTTGATAGAAATCATTAATGTTGTACCCCAATTATTAATGTTAATTACAATACTTGCTTGTGTCCCTTCTGCTTGGGTCTCCATTCATCTCGGTTGGTTCGAGTAGGATGCCAGAGTTCTTGATTTCTAGGAAGATGCCTTTTGGTGGTTTGCTTAAGGGGAGGTAACTGGATTTGAAATACCTCCATTTTCCCTGCAATTTCTTACCTTAGGATCTTTATCCTTCTTATTATCAATTGGATTTGAACTAATGAAATATGTGTAGTATAGTTTCATGCTAGATGATCTCCAATGCATATTGTTTTAAATTTTTTGATATAGTTCAATACAAATATTCGAGTCTTTGACTTCTTTACTAACGAAATTACATATGAATTTTAATCATGTTAGTGCAAAGCTTTTCATGTATCATATAATCTCCATTGATAAATTTTTTTTTTTTTTGATATAGTTAAATACAAATATTCGAGTCTTTGACTTCTTTATAATGAAATTACATATGAATTTTAATCATGTTAGTGAAAGCTTTTCATGTATCATATAATCTCCATTGATAAAGTTATGGCCATAGGATAAGAATCATTAACAATAAGAATCATTAACAAAGTTATGATTATAATATATAGATACAGGCAATATTTAAAGTGATGATTTTAAAAATAGTAATGTAACTAATCATAAAACTAAAAAGTGAATTTATTAAATTTTTGGCTTTGAAAAGATATAATTAAAATTACATCTTTCATCCATTAAAGCAGGTTCAATTGAAGACTAAAATTAGTCGATGCACGACATGTTTTATATAATATACACTTTCGATGGTCATATTGATCGAGATGCAACACCAACTTAGCATTTAAAAGCTATTCATAAGCATAAGTCACAACAACCAACATGAATTAAAGCAGTGTAATATAATACTCTTATTAAACAAGTTAAGAGTATCCATCTGGTACAGTTGAATATGGTTATCATAGACATAAGCACGGTTCAATTCCAAACTAGAATCGGCTAACAAACCGCCAGTCTCTAGTTCCTAGGCAGTTCTTCAGCCTAAAACTGATGGAACCAGGGATTCTAATCGATTCCATTGGAAAAAAAAAAACTAGAGAATTTTTAAAAAATAATATTAAATACATAATTATTAATATTCAAACCATTTCATATGAATAATAAAATTTATTATCAATCCATAATATTTAATGTGTTGTCATCAACAAAACAAATCAACATAACTTAAAATTATATATCTATATAATTTAAGCCAAAACCCTTTCATTCGTCACATATTTTTATCATATAGTTTTATATGATAATTTATCAATCTCTCTAATATTATTATTTGATCGTTTTATTTAAAGAAATAAACTTATTATTGCATTTAAGAATATTGGCTGAAGAAAAAAATCATCATTGCTATTTAATCTGTATCTATCTATTTATATAATTTAATTGCTATTTAATTTATATCTATCTATCTATATAATTTAAGTCATCTATATAATTTAAGTCAAAACCCTTTCACTCGTTCCAATTATATAGCTCTATATGGTAATTTATCAATCTCTCTAATATTATTATTTGATTGTTTTATTTAAGAAAATAAACTTATCATTGTATTTAAGAATATTGACTAAAGAAAAAAATCATCATTGTTATTTAAATCTACTCTTTCTATCTTCTATATAATTTAAGTCAAAACCCTTTTATTCGTTGCATATTTTTATAATATAGTTTTTTATGGTAATTTATCAGTCTCTCTGATATTATTATTTGATCATTTTATTTAAGGAAATAAATTTATCATTGCATTTAAGAATATTGATTTAAAAAAGAATCATCATTGCTATTTAATCTACATATATATATATATATATATATAATTTAAGCTAGAACTCTTTCATTCGTCACACATTTTTATCATATAGTTTTATATGATAATTTGTCTATCTCTCTAATATTATTATTTGATTATTTTATTTAAGACAATAAACTTATCATTGGATTTAAGAATATCGACTAAAGAAAAAAATCATCATTGCTATTTAATCTATATCTATCTATCTATATAATTTAAGACATTGATATAATTTAAGCCAGAAACCCTTTTATTCGTTGCACATTTTTATCATATAGCTCTATAAGATAATTTATCAATCTCTGTAATATTATTATTTGATCGTTTTATTTAAAGAAATAAACTTATCATTGCATTTAAGAGTATTGACTAAAGAAAAGAATCATCATTGCTATTTAAATCTATTCTTCCTATCTTTTATATAATTTAAGTCAAAACCCTTTCATTCGTCGCATATTTTTATCATATTGTTTTATATGGTAATTTATCAATCTCTCTGATATTATTATTTGATCATTTTATGTAAGAAAATAAACTTATCATTGTATTTAATAATATTGACAAAAGAAAAGAATCATCATTGTTATTTAATCTATATCTATTTATCTATTTGTATATCTTCTATATAATTTAAGCCAGCCATTTATTCGTCGCACATTTTTATCATATAGTTTTATATGATAATTTATCAATCTCTTTAATTTTATTATTTGATCATTTTATTTAAAGAAATAAACTTTTCATTGCATTTAAGAATATTGACTAAGAAAAGAATCATCATTGCTATTTGAATCTATTCTTTTTATTCTTCTATATCTATTTATCTATCTATATAATTTAAGCCAAAACCCTTTCATTCGTTGCATATTTTTATCATATAGTTCTCTATGGTAATTTTCAATATCTCTAATATTATTTTTAATCATCTTTATAATTTAAGTAAGAACTTTCTCATTCGTCTGCACACCCATTTGAAGGAATAATGAAGTATAATGCATCCCATGTTTTATCCCACGTTTACTTTAATTCGCATTAAATTATGTAATTCCTTTTGATGCTTAGTTGACTAATTTAAATATTTCCATAATATGTTCTCAATAATCCCCTTATACGACATCTATATCTATCACGTATATTTCCTTTTTATTATATATTTTTTCTTTTTTTATTAAGACTTTACAATTCCAAGAATGTATGAAATTTCACTGATTACATAAGTTTTTTTCTTCTATGGAGAAATTATTTGAGGTTTATAGTTTTGGTTGAGCATTCTCTATTAAAACTAACAAAAGAACATTCATTAAGATGATAAAACAAGAAATTGGAAAGCTTCAATAACACAGGTAATATATCACTATATAAGCAAAGGTCATAACTTTCATTGTATAATTTTTAGATATTGCATTGTTAATTACATGCAAAAGTATGATTTTCTTTTCATTATATTGTCAATTACTTGCAGATATGAAGATGGGCCTAATCATCAAGTACAACACAAATATGTGAAATCCGATAGGTATGATAAATCTAATTATGATCATCATACATTGTTGTTACGATATTACGTTATTAAACATCATCCTCTTTATATGTTAGCTTTTATTTAATTTAAATACGTTACTTTTTTCATTTTATAGAGCGAAAGCTATTGCATATATCAAATTCTGTCTTACTAAGATTTAAAATTCCTTCTTATTACAATTTGTTTTTTTTTTTAATTTAATAAGTATAGACTCTTTGTTTCTTTTACACCACATATCTCATTTAATACGCAATTCTTCAAGACCAAAATTTTTTTAAATGTGCTATTATACAAGGAGTTCAATAAATTAATTACCAAGTCACTTAAGTGTACACATGGAAGTATAATTTGATTAAATAAATTCTCTTCTAATGTCTCATTTTTTTTGTAGGTATATGGCTACGTCTTTGACGAAGTAAAATAATTGTATTACGATTATGTGTTATAAACTTTAAAATAAATAGTTACTGTGTATTAGAGTGTTATTTTATTAATCTTTTGATTTCTTTTTTATGATTTTTTTATGCAATTTATGCAATGGTTTCAATTTCTTCCTTCGTCTATTGATCTTGCATAGAATTAACTTAACTATGTTGCTCATTATAGAAGTTCATTTTCTTATTTAATTTTTACACCTACAATGCATGTGCATCGTCTGCTAGTAATTAGTTTATATAAACTTCTCCTAAAAGCAACGTTCATTTCTTTAATAATGTGAGACTATTTTTTGTATTATAATTTGTTTTAACCCTCTAGAGTATTTTGTAATATCATATTATTAACTAAATTGACATTAGATGTATTTGTATATAAATAAATACACATTCTAAACAAATTTTTAAAAAATTTGGTTAAATAATTTAACACTGTTAAACTCATTAATTATTTTGAGTTTAAAATTTATTTTATTAAAAACTAAAATTCATTTTATTTATTTTTACTTTTAAAAACGATAGTTTTGCAGTTCCAAAACCGGAACCGAACCAAAAGGTCTAAAACCATATAAGAGGATTCTGGTTCCTCAATTTCAAGACCTAAAATCAACGATTCTGGTCCTGGTTCGGTTTGGTTATGGAACCATACCTATCTCTAATTATCGGTATGGACATGCTTAAAATCTAAAACCATAGCAAATAAAAAATGACAGTACAGTACAATTATGGTAAAAAAGGCAATAATACAATTCAATTGAGGTAATTTACCCTAATATTTATGGTTAATTATAGTAACAAGCATTAACGTTTAAAGGTATGTTCATTTAAGGTATTAACATTTTAAGTGACTAAAAATATTAATTAATGATTCGTAAAGCGATCAATATTTTATAAGGTTCTTTGAATGTATCAATATTTTGATAATCTTTTTCTTAATTTTATTGAATTTTTCTCAACAAAGACCTTATTTGATTTACTTTGCAAAAAATTTTCAAAAACAATATTCTCGATTATACCTAAAGTGTTATTTGTAAGAACACATGCATGATCATTTAAAGAAGTTAAATCAAGTGAAAAACATGTTTTTGTATTTAAATCTTAACCAAAACTTTATTTACACTATATAATATATCCATGTACACAAGTACCACAAATGGACCAAAATATCACATTATGATAGGAAGTAATACATTTGGGCCAAAGTCAGTACTGAAAAAAAATGACATTTGGATAGAAATATCACATTAAGATAAGAAATACCACATCTAGATGAAAATTGTTACTTTAAGAGATGTACTACAAATGGACTAAAATACCACATCCTAACGAAAGTTGGTACTCTAGAACATGTATCATAATTGGACCAAAATATCACATTATGACAAAAATATTGCATCTCAATGAGAGTTGGTATTCTAAAAAACGCACCACATCTAAACAAAAATACCATATTGGAACCAAAATACCTCATCTAAACAAAAGGTGGTACTCCACAAGAAGTATCACAAATGGATCAAAAACCACATTAAGATAAAAATACCACATCTGGACTATGCTCATTCAGATTTCGAAGTACCAACATTCGTGCACATGTATATTTTGGCCCTAATGTTGGTATTTACATCCAAGTGTGGTACTTCTTATGGCACACCAACTTTTTCTTCAAATGTAGAATTTTTGTCTTAATGTGGTTTTTTTTTTTTTTTGTGTCCAAATATAGTATTTCGATCAAACCGTGGTACTTTTGTTGGAGAACCAACTTTCTTAAAGATACGAAATTTTTGTTCCATAGTGGTATTTTGGTCTATTTTTCCTCCTCTTGGAGCACCAACTTTTGTCTTGATGTGAAATTCTGGTCCATTTGTGGTACTTCAAGGGGTACCAAGTTTTATCCAAATTTGGTATTTTTGTTTTAATATGGTATTTCGGCCCAATTATATTACATGTGTTAGAGTATCAACTTCTGTCCAAATATGATAGTTTAGTCCCATTGTGATAATTATGCTAGAGTACCAAATTCAATCCCAATGTGGTGCTTTGGTCCAATTGTGGTATTGTATTGGGGTATTAACTTTTGTTCGGATGCGATATTTGTATTTGGTCCCAATGTGATATTTCTGTCTAAACATGATACTTCTTTTGAAGTAACGACTTTTATCTAAATGTGGTAATGCGGTCCTAATGTGGCATTTTTTCCTAAATGTGGTATTTCTTTTGGAATACTGATTTTCATCTAAATGTAGTATTTTGGTCCTATTATTGTATTTCGATTTGTTTATGGTACTTTCTCTAGAGTATCAACTTCTATCAGAATGCGGTATTTTAATCCAATTATGGTATTTCTATCTAAATATGTCATTTCTTTTAGAGTAACAACTTTTTTTTTCCAAACATGGTAATTTCTGTCCAAATGTGATATTTATTTTGAAGTACCAACTTTTGTCTAGATATGGCATTTTTGTCCTATTGCGGTTTTTCTTTCCATTTGTTGTATTTATATAATAGAGTACTAACTTTTGTTTAGATGTGGTAATTTGGTTTGATGTGGTATTTTTTTTTAAAATGACCATCTTATGCCTAGTTGTGGTACTTTACTTTTAATGTAGTAAATCTGTTTAAATGTGATATTTCTAAAAAACCAGCTTTCATCAAAAATGATATATTGGTCCTATTGTCGTACTTCTTTCCATTTGTGGTACTTTTAGTAGAGTACCAATTATTTTCTGGATGCGGATTTAGTCTTAATGTCCTATCGAAATGTGGTACCTTTTTTTAAAACACCAACTTTTGTCCAGATGGGCTACATTGGTTTTAATGTGGCGTTTATGTCAAATTGTACTACTTCTTCTGGAGTATCAACTTTTGCCTAATATGGTATTTCGATCCTACTGTAGTATTTCGATTGATTTCGGGTACTTCTAATGGAGTATCAACTTTTGATTGGATGTGGTGCTTTGCTCCTATATGTGGTATTTCGATCCATTTCTATTACTTCTTGTAGAGTACCATCTTGTATCCAGATGTGGTATTTCAACCTAATTTGATATGTCTTTTCGAATGTAATACTTCTTTTAAAGTACCAACTTTGTTCCAATGTGATCCTTTGATCCTAATGTGGTATATCGACACATTTTTGGTACGTCTTGTGGAGTACCAACTTTTACTTGGATGTGACCTTTTTGTTTTAATGCAATATTTCGGTCAATTTCCCAATACTTCTTGTGGAGTACCAATTTTTTACGGAATGTGATATTTCCTAAAGTGATATTTCAATTCGTTTGTATTACTTCTTATAAAGAACCAACTTTTGTTTTAATACGATATTTTGATTCTAATGTAACGTTGTCGTCTTTATTATGATAATTTCAAGTGGAGTATCAAATTCTTTCCTGATAAATAATTTTTATTTTAACATGATATTATCAACATAATACGGTATATAGAGTTTGATTTATTTGTTTTTAATCGTTTTGATATCTTATTTTTATCGGTCTCATATAGATATTTATTAAAAATATAAAAAAACAGATATTTTTATTTATAAGACAATTAATATACATAAAATATAAATAATATACAAATAAAAATTAGGCGCTTAATTTGAATGAGCGTATGCCGAATCGCCATGGTACTTTCAATTGCCACCGATGCCAATAAACTTGGCCAGTGATGGGGGTACGTCGGTGGTTGCGTCACGTTACTTCCGGAACCCGCAGATAAATGGCGACAGCGACATCTTAACTAAATTTACCTGCAGATGGTAACCCAAAGCGTCCCCTCCTAAGTAGCATGACAGCGTGCTAACCCCCAATCCTAGCTAAATTTTTATAGGCAGGTTAAGACTAAATTTTGAAACATCTTCCTCCTGTAATTTACCCTCTTAAAAATTATCTACGGTTTAACTTTTAAATTAAAATAAATTATATACATATCAACTCAATTTTTTTTAACTTACATAATTTTAGAAAATTATATATTTATTCTATTATAATTGTAATTTTATTATAATCTTATTTTTTTTATAAACAATTATTACGTTATTTAGTTGAAACCTCATTTAGTCATCTTCTACAGCTACTTAAAACACTTTGTCTGCCACTTCATGAACACCGTCTCTCTCTCTCTCTCTCTAAAAACCCAAAACCATGCTGACCACAACACAAGGGCATGTAGCTGTCCTAGCATTCCCTTTCGGCACCCATGCGGCTCCTCTCCTCGCCCTATCAACCGCCTAGCTTCAGCAACACCCAACACCATATACTCTTTCTTCAACACTGCAACCTCCAATTCGACCATATTCAAATCCATACCTACACCACCACAACAACATCAAAGCATACGATGTCGGAGACGGCGTGCCGGAGGGGTATGTCTTCAAGGGAGCCCCAGGAGCACATAGAGCTGTTTCTGAATGCAGCAAAGTTTAACTTCAGTAAAAAGATGGAGGATGCAGTGGCTGAGACAGGAAGGAACGTGAGTTGTTTGATAACGGATGCTTTCCTCTGGTTTGGGAGACATGGCTAAGGAAATTAAGGTTCCTTGGATTGCTTTCTGGACCGGTGGCCCTGTTTCTTTATCCACTCATGTCTGCACTGATCTCATAAGGGAGACTTTGGGGGAAGGTGAGTTAATAATGTTTAGGTTTAGTGGATCTGTATCTCCTCCATTCACTTCTGTCGACAAATCGATGGTCCGAAAACATTAGAACACGGGGGAAATTTTAACATTTGTTACCTTGATTTCTGAAAAAATCAATTTGATATCTGGAATTCTCGTACCAGCATCTGGATAAATGTGAAAATTAGTACCCAAAGTTGATTAATTTAATATTTAATCAAATTTTTGAGACTGTATTTATTACTGATTGCTCCGTATTCTTATGTTCAATAAGTAGCGTGCAAGATTTATTGTTGTATTATTGTTCTAGCTCAACAAATACAGTAACTAGTTATAAAAAAATTTATTAGGTATGAAAATATGATATATTATTGTTTTAGCTCAACAAATACAGTAAATAATTATAAAAAGAGTAACTAGTTATAAAAACTTTTATTAGGTACGAAAGTCGCGACGTTTAAAATTTAAAGTGACATTCGCTCGGACAATAATTGATGGTCACAACAGTAATGTGTATTGCAACAAAATTATTGCTACAAGGGGCGTATTCTCTTGCTTTTTAACAATAATTGATGGGTAGTTAACGACCACGTAGCCACCCAGGATGGCCATTGCTGTTATCTGTCATTATCACTTACTACCAAAAACCATTAGTAACATAAAAGTTTAGTTCTAGTCATTTTATGCGAAAAAAACACACTTCAAAATTTATTGAATTCATTATTCTTGGAATCCTTGATTGCATACGTTACGTGTTACATAGGTTAATCCGCGCAATGTGTATTGCAGGTGCTATTTCTGGCCATGAAGATGAGCCCCTGACATTTATCCCAGGATTGTCCAAAGTGCTCGTAAGGGACTTGCAGGAAGGAATTATTTTTGGGAACTTGGAATCAGTTTTCTCATCCATGCTCCACCAAATGGGCAGAGCACTCCCGGAAGCAGCCGCGGTGTTTATCAATTCTTTTGAAGAACTAGACCCTACCATAACAAATGATCTGAAATCCAAGTTGAACAATCTCCTTAGCATTGGTCCCTTTAACATGATAAACGGGAACAGTTCATCAGCTAGTGTTCCTGATGAAAAAGGATGTCTAGTTTGGCTTGACAGCAAAAGGGCCGCATCGGTTGCCTATATAAGTTTCGGTACTGTTATGATACCGCCCCAGAAGGAGCTTGTGGCACTAGCAGAATCCCTGGAAGCCAGTGAAATACCCTTCCTATGGTCCCTGAAAGAGCACGCGCATTCACAATTGCCACAAGGATTTCTCGAGAGGACGAAAAAACGAGGATTGGTGGTCTCATGGACTCCCCAATCACATGTCCTGTCACACCGCGCAGTTGGTGTGTTCATCACACACTGCGGGTGGAATTCTTTGCTGGAAAGTATAGCAGGAGGGGTTCCGATGATTTGTAGACCGTTCTTCGGCGATCAAAGGCTCAATGGACGTATGATTTCGGATGTGTGGAAGGTAGGGATGACAGTGAAGGGAGGGGTAATTAGTAAGGAAGATGTAGAAAGCGTTTTAAAGGGTCTGGTTCAATCACCAGAAACATGGGCAAAGATGAGGGAGAATATGGGAATCCTAAAGCAACTTGCTCAAACTGCTATTGGACCTAATGGCAGCAGCATACAAAACTTCAGGCTGCTATTGGACATAATAATTAGCGCTTGAGCGCTTAGTAGACTTGAATGTTACTCCCAAAAAAATAAAATAGAAAGATTCATCGGAATTGCATTCTATTTATACTCAATACATTGTAGTATCAATAAATTTTTTATTATATAGTAGTGAAATACGTCACTCCAATATAATTATATGGGTATTTATATAATATGTAACATGTATTTTCCTTCTGAGCAGAGGAAGAATATCGTATAATGATATGCCACTTGGATTGTCTTCTTTGTTTAACATCGACCGTGGTGATTTCATCTTATATATCTACAATCATCACACTTTTCATTTTGACATTCGTATCCAGCCCTGATTCGCGAATTGAAGATAGATTCCCTAAAAGATCAGAGAGATTTTAAATCAATTAAAACACTGAACTAAGAAGAAACCTATCAAAAACTTGTGCAACGTAATCATTTAAATAGATAAAAAAAAAGGCAGATCATAGCAATTCAAATGTTCTAGCTGGAAATACATCTATCATTCCAAAAACACGAGACTAGAAATGAAGCAAATAAACCTTGTATAGAATATCGATAAATAGTCGAATATAACAAACCTTCTATATTCTATTGTTGAATCGCAATGCGAGTAGCACTTTCAAAAATGGACATGGGTTAAGAACAAGTCCTTGCATGGACCATAAACCACCATTCTATAAGAAACGCCGATAAACAATAGGCCAAAACAAAAAAAGAAAAAAGATAGCTGCACAACCACCTGCACCAGTTACTCCTAATCATAAATGAATCGAAAAGTTTGAAAATGAGACATTTCCAGGTCTGCCTGCCACCATATCATAGTCAAACACACTCATGCAGGGTTCTGGAAGCCACTAGTAAATTCACTATGAGCCTACATCAGCGCCTAACTACTCTACACCCTGCCAAAAGGTGAAGGTGATGTCACGAACAGCAGCAGAGAATTTGCACCCACGAGCCATACTGATTTAACCTGTTGAAATTAGATGGCAAACTTGAGGACAGAAGAGAAACAATGATATGGAAAAGGCCGAATCTGTTCACATCCACTTCTGGCAATGGTTTCAAGGTGCCTACTAAACATTAAATCTTCCACTGTTTTCATCTTCAAAAACATACACGCTAGGAGTCCAACATCTCGTCTTGGATTTCATTTGGAGCAATGAGCCCAGGTATAGAAAGCATCCTTTGACGCTCCCTCTCTCTTTGAGCAGCTGCCTCTTCCGCATAAAGATCTTTATTATCCTGTGTGAATTGTAAGATTGTAAGTGTAAAGTGTCAGAAAAGTAGAACAAGTACAAAATGCCATACTTCGTGCATGTGTGTGTAAACAAATGATACCTGAGCTGAGAATTCCTTCGACTGGACAAGGAAGTCCCTTATGTGGTTCTTGAACGTGGCAAGATCATTTGTGGATTCAAATAGACCATTTACAAATTGTGTGACCTGAAAATTACACATTATATTAACATATGAAATATCACTACATACACATAACTAAGAGAGACAATCACCTACCTCTGCCACAGTCATGTTAGGGAACGAGCTGCCTAACAATTTTATGGTGTATTCACGAACAAACACGGCATTATTCTGATATGGGTATGAAACAGTGTTGACGTCCCACAATGGCTCAGTTATTGCACCACTCTACCTGAAGACACATCACTTTCAATTCCATATAATCACCCAAAAAAACTAGCCAAAGGCAAACGACAAAATTACCAGGCAGAGTAAATGTTGTAGCACTAAAACATGCAACTTGAATCCAGGCTTATGAAATGTATCGGTTAGAACGGCGAAAATCTCCTGTTCAATAGTCAGATAATATGTCTGATAGAACTGATTACAAAATTCTGACGCCTGTGAAATAACAGAAAAAATTAGGCCATAATCATCCTTGATCACAAAAGCAATGAAGTGAGAAAGATAATGAACTTGAAGATTTGCCACATGAGGAGTCATAAGAGACTCAGATGTTGCATTGTGCACTTTGCACTTCTCAGAGAAAATATAAATATGGGGATCAGTTTGATCTTCACAAATAATTAGCGATTCCTAACCCCCCCAAAAAAAACAATATAAGAGAAAACACACCTGGAAGTTCTTTAGCATCTCCAAGAGGAGGTTCAAACCAGTTTCTGCAATGTTTCTCTCTGTATGCCGAAAAGCCCATATAATTGAATCCATAACAAGCTTCAGTTGCTGGCACAAAGAAAAGTCACACCATCTTATCACTCCTGGTCCTCATTATTCGCTACATGCAAATGGTGAGCTTGCATCTTTCTTTCTTTTTCTTTTTTTCATTTCTTTTGTTTTTAATTTTCCTTCCCCACCCTTCCCCCTTCTTCTTTTTGGATTGGGGTTTGGATGTGGGTGTGGTGGGGGGGTTGTGTGTGTTAAGGTAAAAGCTTGCATCTTTATTTTTAATACAAATTTGACGTTTGACATCCAATTTATCCCACCTCCTTCCAGTTCCATCATCAAAACCAACATTAAATTGTATTTTAACTGTTTGATCGATAATTAGAAGCATGGGTAAATTTTATTTTTAATAGGATCTTTAAGCATGCTTAACGTCCTATTAGATGCAAGAAAGAGTTTTGAGTAAAAGAATAAGCAATTACAATAAATGAGGGAAAAAAATAACATTTATTCATGGGTATATGACATAACAAGTGTGGTAATTCATCATTACTGCAATAGAATGTAAGATGCAATGAATCAAGAATAAGTGATTATGCCAGATAGTCCTACTCCATAAGCAGATTCCCACTTTAATAAGAATATTCTTATTTCTAACTTGGTTTTCTCAAATTGACACATCAGGTATAATTTCATTTTTGTATTTGTTACAAATTTTCTCTTCTAGTAACAAACTGCATAGCCTGTACAGTAAAGTAGCAACTTATAATGTATTTCTAATAAACTAGCAACCAAAGCCAATAAGTGGCTGCTTTTTTTCCCCCTTTTTTTGAATATTTCAAACCTAACAAACCAGGTGCCTACTAACGCATGATGTCAATATGCAGGAATACCAACCACACAGGCAAGCTCTTAAACTAACCTGGCTTGACAATCTTATCAGGGCTGGAAAACAATGTGAAGCAATGGCACGGAGTAAAGAAAAGAACTTCAAGCGATGCTCAGGATAGTCTTCAAAATTTTTGGTTATCATCTACAGCATAAAAAAGTTACGTCAAAACAAATTAGACAGCAAAAAGCAAGATTATGCTGGATGCCATGAGAGCATGACTCCTCACAAAATAAAGATAACCAAACATGAGGGAAGGCAGGAATAATAAGCCTCACTCATGCCAAACCTGAGAGGAAGTGGCCTGGCGCACAAGCCATGCACAACATTCATTACCCCATTTGAGCACCACTACTAATTCTTTAAGGCAAAAAGAGGTTATTAAACAAAACACGTACAAGAATGCATCAATGCACATTTCCTCACCTCTAATGTACATTGAAAAACAGCTTCAAAAATTCGGGGCACATCGTCTATCATCACACCCTTGTATCTATAAATATAAAGGTCAAGAGTCAGTATAAGGTTGGGGAATTTTCACTTTCAATAATGGAGGCAAAAATCAGTTAATCAAGATGGGGCTAAAGAAAGCACAGGTATTACCAAAAACACAACCACAGAATGATGTTATCTAAAATTCCTAAGCAGCTCAGAAAAAGAAAGAATGTAAATAAGAAAATTATGAATCAGAAGAAAGAGCATACACAACACAAGGCAGAACCAAAGAGCTATAAACCCGAGAAACGCAATACATTTTTATGCTAGTTTCCATCAATATCTAACATATAAACTACAACTGTAAGCCACTCCTCGACACAAGCTAGTCCACCCAATTGAGGGGTTATTATTTTCCCTCAGTTTTCTTCATATTTGGCCACGAGATTAAATTTGTAAAATGCTGCAACATCCAAATGAGAAGAACACATTCCAATTGTTCAAGGGGAATTTAACAGCAGGATCATTAACCCGGTAGTAAAATATCTATGGTTGGAATATCAAAGATTAATTTAAATTTAAGTAAAAGCACCAGCTTAATATACAATTTTGTTACAGGATCGAATTGGAATTCATTTTTGAGCTTGTTGAAGGAAGAAACCAATGATCTTTTACTAAAGAGAAAACCCTACAATCTCTCAAACAAACTTTTTTGGAGAAAAACTGGACTTGCCTTCTCATTCATTTTTAGCCATGAAATTACAGATGCAAGCAGCAGCCGCTCTTAACTGCTCTTTCCCTAATACAACTCTTGGGTTGACACAGAATAACTGCTTCTGACTTCTCCTAAATATATGGATAGATCATCACTGATACAAGGAAACCAAACTGACTACCTCATACACCACTAAACATTCATGTCACTCTTCATGCACAAGTACACACATTGCACATGGACACATCACTGCATATCTCACAAATACACCACAGCACCTCACTGGACACATGCAATGTAGCACTCTCTCTCTGGAACTACCTTCATTTTGTCCCATGTGAAGAAGTAGTCAATTCTAACATCTAGAAGAGGGCATTAAGTGTAATGGATATGTAACAGTTCCAATTAGGTGTTGATCTCCAAAGTAAACAACCAATATGCACAATAAAATAAAAGACCACATATTGCTAAGAACATAACCATACTTATTTATTATGGTAGAAAATAGAGATAAAACTTCTGATTCTCTCGCATCAGGCACATTCCTTGCATAGTCCCCAAGAATGGCATCCATCATTGGGAGAACAAACTGTTTTCCAGTTTGAGGTTGATCTTCCGCTTTTTCCAAGAATGTCTCAATAAGCTTGAGAGTCTCTCGCTTAACCGATCTAATTTCATCACAAAAAATAAGGTGTTAAAACACAACCAATCATATTTGAATCACAAAGTAAAGCATTTACACTACCTTAAGAGTTTCACAAATGACGATTTTGAGACATAAGGGCCTCCCAGCAATGGTACTTGAAATAAGCTCACTGTACATTCTGCAAATGAAAAACAAGTTCCAGGTCAAAAAAAAAAAAAAAAAAACTGACCACAAAAAAATATTGGAAGATTTTAATCCCCAATAGTGAATTATAAAAATCCAAGAGCCTACCTATAAACATTAAGCATGTCCAAGAAGATCAATGTAATTTGTGATAAGAAGTATGTTCCTAGTGCACTGGCAACACTGGTGTTTGTCTGAAAACAGTAATAAACACGTCAACCAGCATTAGAAGTCTAGAAGCTTGTCACACATTAAAAATGAGAAACTTCCTGTAAGACTGCTACGGCAGAATTTTTTGGTGAATCGATGAAATATGTCTTAAGAGAGAATAATTACAACCGCAAAATTTCATGGGGAATCAATAAATACACCAGCAGAATTAGTGTCACAAAGCTGAAGAAAATATCTGGCATGACACCCCTTGCTCCAAAAAGTATATGCCTAAACATTGCATGGCCTCATAAAATGCCGAGTATATGGAGAATGCAGTGATGAGTACAGGTCATGCATATAATGCTTCCTTGAGAAGAGCAACAAAAAAAATAAAAAAAAAAGGAAAATGGTAGATGTCTCCATTGAGTTCTTCACCACGTTGAAGATGGTTAATAAAGATATCCAAGCTCCATCATGAAAGTGTTTGAAAAATAGACATGGGTGTAAATGGCCAATGCTTATTTATTTGATATCTTATCCACTATATCATATTTAAGGTACTAAGAACGAGAAGACAAGCTGATACTAATTTCTTTTGACTCTGTTGTCTCCTTTCTCCATCATAAGCTTCAACAATATCACAATTCACAACTGCAACTTTCAATCCTTAGGTCACAACATGTGTATTTACAAATAAATGAATGCAGCAGGTGGCATCACTGTTCCATGCTTATGGTAGCTATCTACCTGCAATATGTTGAGCACCGTTCTAATAACATCTTGGTCCTTTAGAAAATCAACACTTTGGCGAGCCTGATTAATGATTTCGGTCCATCTCTGCACAGAAAATAAAATAACATGAGTACTGTTAACATTAAAAATTTTAAAAACAGTATCAAAAGAAAGATTTTCCATCTAAACGAACCCGATTTGGAAGCTCCATCAACCTCTGGAGATATTCATCCCTTTTCTGAGGATCAGATTCAGCTTGAATCATATGGCCGACCTGAAGAAACATTTATGAAAAATTAGCAAATATTTTGACCTGCTACTCAATGAGGGATAATAGGATGCATACAGATTCATAAAATGAATGGATCTGGTGGGGCTCGAGATCAGCAATAGTTGTGGGAAGCCCCGTCAGAAGTTCAGATACAAATGGCTCATTTTCTCCAACCTGTAAATCAAAACATTATCATATAAAGGGAAAGGGGGAAAAAGTCTCAAGACTCTCAGATAAACATTTAAGAACCACGCAAGATGGCTTTTGAAGCAAACTTGCCTGAACAATAACAAACTTTCTCTTGCATTTCTGAACAATTTTCAAAAATGTATCACATGCCATATCCTGAAAGATGTAGATTCATAAGTCACAGTTATATGTAACAAGAAGAGGACTATACACTGCAAGCTATAATGAAGATGTAGGACCAAAAATATATTTAAATGTGTAACCTGGACTCCAGGATGAGTTTCATGCATGAACTCAAACAACTTGTTTACAACGGTCTTCAAAAACTTCCAGTGAGCTCGAAGAAACCTTGGATATTGACCAACAACATACCTGACACAATAAGCAATGTGATTGAAGGTTCTTTTTTTTTTTTTTAAGTAGTCAAATGATTTGAGCAATTTTATTAACTTGGAACAAAAAGTATGTAAACAAGGTCCCTATGCAACTCAATGTGTCATCATCAGAAAATGCAAAAGACAAATGGCAAGATCTCTATCCTGTTGCTTGCAAGCAAGCATATTCTCCAAGCAAGAACCATACGGTTGAGTCGTCTAGCAAAGGCAATAAGAAAACACTAACTGCCTAACAATTAAACCATAAAAGAAAATCATATCATTAGATCCTAAAGGGGACAAATTATCATCTGACAGTCCTTACATAATATTACTTGCAATGACTGCCTTGTTATCCTTTCCTTTTGTGATTTCACACAAGTTGAGCAGGTCACGAATAACCATCACCAGAAACCTGTTTTCCTGGAAGAACACCACAATGGACTCGGAATTTTGATATCAAAGGCACAAAAATGGGACTAAACAACTATAAATGATAATCATACTTAAATCAAATCAAAGCTATCAAAAATAAAATCCAATCAAAGAAGTTCACAAGCCTGTGAACAGTATTATAAGCCCTCGCAAAAATAATTGTCTGATTTGACAGGAATTGATGGGGGGTTAACTTGTACTTCAAATCGTAAAGATCTAACAGTCCTGGTCATTTCAAGGGAATGTTTAATCCAAGACAACTGTCCCCATCAATGCTAAATTGTTTCAAACATTTTGATTAACTGCAAAGACTTCCCTGTCAGAGAATAATGATAACAGATACAGTGCATAATCCCTACAAGTGTGCAGCAAAATTCCTCTCCCAAGTTTATCACCAAGGGCTAATTATCAATCAAGTCAGCCTACATTAGTCTTAAGAAACCATATCCTCAATTACCAGGGACAAAACTGGTATGCTTCCCAAAGCTATTCCTAAATATGCCTTCATGCAGTGGATGTCTCTCCAAAGTAAAGTACCCACAGTAGATAAGCTCATAGCAAGGGGACTGCTTACACAAAGAGAGATCTCAGTTTAGATAAAAATCCTTTCAGGTCTATGTATGAAATAAGCTTCCAATAGAAGTAAGTTTTCCATCAGCTCTTAGGAACCATGCCTCTACAGTCTGGTCCAGATCCCTAGTCCAGATAGAGAAAACCTTGCCCATTTGACAGGGGTGTTGCAGCTTAAATTTATTTCAATTAGTGTGAGAGATATTTAGGGAGAGTAAACATGCATTTCAACAAGTGAAAAGATTGCATCATTTGAACACAGCATTGCTTTCAGTAGACAGCTGACTTTTTTGTTTTTGTATTACCAACTAAAGCTAGCTAGAACTCATGGTTCCTCTGAGAGCTAAAATTGCAAATATGCAGCAAAGACATAATAACAAAACCATCAGATTCCCCATATTGAGTAGAAACTCTGGCTTTCTTTAGATATATAATATCATAAAAGTGAACAAATATCCCGGGAGTGAAAAAGAAAAGAAAAAAAAAGTGCATCAAACTCAAATGCAGCAAAATAAAGGAACCTTGATCCGTCTAATGATCATTAACAACCCATTTTACAATGGCAGAAAAACAATCCACTTCACTCTCCACCTTCAAAATATCCTATAGTTTTTGGGTAATTGCCCCCAAATGAGGATCACATTTGATCACGTGATAGTTATGGGATAAAAATTAGTATACCTGCTCTTCCATCATGGATCCAGATATAGATCCAATTGCCCAGCACAAAGTGTTCAAGTTATTCCACGACCAATCCTCACCACTCAGCTGTTTACTCAATTTCTTCAGCATCTACAATACATAAAGGATCTTGTTGTTGACATGACTTGTAAACATTAACTCATAGCATTTAGCAAAAGGGAAAAATCATCAAGGGACACACAAAGAAAAGGGACCTCGTGATTTTTCAATACCTGTTTCTCGGTGTCCTCATGATCTAGATGGGACAAGTATATAAGTGTCTCCCTCATTATCTGCAAAGGCGAGAAATTTCAATGAGAGGCTAATTTTCCTATTTTCTTGTCCTCTTTTTCGGCAACAAGTTCATCTCTTTAACGAAACACATACAACAATAATCAGATATCCATGGGAAAATAAAAACAAATTCAAGCAACAGCATGAATCTCAAAAGGTAAACCATAAGCTACAGAACAGTAACTTTGACCTTAAAAAAATTCAATCACAGGTATTACAACATGAAAAATTTTTATATATAATGGATAAAGATAAATGATATATAATTATTCAAACAACAGAGGTGATTCCTGGGCCCCGATGTAATTGGTACAATTATGACCATTACTATATGAGATTAACATGGGCTAAACAAAATCCATCCTCCGAAAATATCTAACTATATATCTATCTATACACACACGAGACATATAAGCTGACCAGAAACTTCAAAACAGACTTTCTTTATCTGACATAATCTGAATGATTCATAAGGATGAAATAGAGGATATAGACTTCATGAAAATATTGGAATCTAAAAGAAAAGGCAAGAGACCTTTAAGATTACAGTAACCTCATATTGAATGAGTGCATCATAGTCCATCATTTCGCCCAAAATAAAAAAAAAAATATGTTACAATTTTCATCTTCAACTATGAGGACGAAACAAAATCTGTCTAAAGAGCCTCCAGAAATATATATGAATATGATATAATTAACAAAAAATATATATATGAATATAACATACATATTCACATACATGATTGTTAAAATAGTGAGTTATATATATGATTCTACAAGTTTATAATTTTATATGGTTTTCTTCTTAAAAAAAAAAACTATAATGGCCCTTAAAGAGTTTAGATATTCTATCAATTCTACGAATTCCGATGCATGGTAAAATTGAGAGTTTGACAACCAAGTTCACATACACATATATACATACCAGGACTTCAAGACAAATTTTCTTTATCTAGAATAATATGAATAAATCTTATGGATGGCAAACAAGATAGACTTTCCAGACAATACGGGGACTAACAGAAATAAAGGAAGAAACTTTAAGAATACAGAAAAAATAAAGGAAGAAACATTTAAGAATACACAGTTACCTTGTACTGAACAAGTACGTCATTGTCCTTCATTGTTTCGCGAACAATGTTGCCATTTTCATCTTCAACTATGAGGACTTCTTCAGGTTTGGCCATGCGACAAATCATTAGCATCCTCAGCTTCGACATAGGACCAGCATAAAGCTGACGACGCTGTAGCAGTTGGGATCCCAGGCCGTCAACCATACCAGGTATCATAGGCATCTGTTATGTGCAAAGGAAAAAACGCAACAATTAGCAGTCCTCTATGCCCATTCATTTCCTGGCTACATGTCTAGCACCATTATGCCAGAAATTAGCTATCATAATTGCAGCTAGAAGTGCATCTTCACTGACAAGACAAGTACACACAATAGGATTAAGCAAATGACTCATATAAGTGAAATTAAACTAAACAGAGGATCATGCTGCAAAGAGAAGGCAATATAGTTGTAGCATCCATCGTCCTATATGGCTCCATGAACAAGCTGATTGCTCAAAATTGTAAAATTATCTGGCTAGCAACATGAAAGATGGCTCAAGAAACTTTGCTGGAGCCAAAATAATTAATAAGTAGAACAGAAATTCAATGGTTTTTTTAAAACATCTATGGCTGACCCCGAAATTGATAAATATTGAGAGAGAACTGTAAACCATGATAGTATCTACTAAATTAATTAGAACTGAGCAGAAGACCGTGATTTTAGACTAGGCAATCCTTTTATTCCTTTCCATAATGAATTGTTCCATTGAATGGATTTTAATTCTAGTCCCAAATTCACAACTAAAGGAGAGTATCATATAATAAATACAAAACAAGAAGTAACTTTCAGGTCAGTTAATTATGGTTTTAAATTTAATCACATTACTACTTATAACAAGGCTATCTAGTTCAAATAGCAAAATACTGCATTCAATTTATAAATTTAATTAATACAAATTGTTCAATTTGAAAACACGTGCTGATCATATTTACCAAAAAAGATCATAAAGAAAAGGAAAGGGATGACACCAACAGACCTTTTGCTTGACCTACTGGCTAAACCACATCTTTTAATATCCTTATTCACATGTTCTTTTATTTGAAGGGGAAAAAAATTCCAAATCTTTGACTATTTGAGAATGACACTCAAATATACCTGAAATCCCATCATGTTTGCCGTCACGGCTGGATTGTCAAGATTATTATGTGCCTCAAACAGCTCCAGCACCAATGCATTCCAGTAATCCAAGCAAACCTATCAAATTCACGCCATGAACTCAGATTATAAAGCCACAAGATGCTTCAGCGACTGGAAAAGCCATGGGATACAGCACACCTTAAAAACTTCAGTGTCATCTACATATGATATGTTTATTAGGTACTCAAGACCCATTAGCAGCGAAGACATGTTCTCTTGACTGGACTCCAGCACTCGAATATGAAACTGCATACATAGACCAAGGGTTAAAAGAGTGATCACAATAGCTATGCAAACTATCTATGAAAATTACAAGACAAATCGACCACGTTTGTCAGATTGTTGAGAATATGCTCAAGACACTTGCCTTGAAAAATGATGTGAAAAACAAAGCCAAGTTCTGAATAAAAGCCTGCATGTTCAACAAATTATGGATGAGCTACATCACAAAATACAATTCCTTGACAGCTTCCTGGCAAAAATCACTTGAGAAGAAGCAAACCTGTTCCTCACTAGAACCATGAGCATAAGCCTCAGGAATGTTTGTAGAAGGAGGTAGAATCGCCTGCAGATAACTCAAGTCATACAAAATACAAGTAAACAAAGAAAAAGTATACCAAGATACCTAAGGTAATAAGAGAAATAAGACCATTCACCTAAAGAATGGCCAAGAACCAGTCAATCAAATCCAATAATCTTCAAATTTATAAAATAAATATTCAGGCATAATAGGCAGGTTCAAGAGCTGGTCCTAAGCACACAAATAGATGATATACCAACCTGTAGTTGCACCATAAAGACATTGTACTTTTTAACATATTGGACGTTGTAGAAATCACCAAAATTAAGAGCTGCAACCTGTAAAAGGAGTGCGCAAATTGCATCTTCAGCATGCCAAATTGAGAAATAATCTTTAGAGATAATGATGTTCTCTTTAAAGATAATTAAAATAATGATGTTGATTATACCTCAGTCAGACATTGAAGGGTGAGATTTCGATAGGATGGCAATGGAAAGAACTTCAAAAGTGTTTCAAGCTATACAAAAAGGCAAAAATATGCCAGATGTGAGAAAAAGCCATACCAAATTTTCTAAGAGTAACCAGAATGTGCATGAAGCTGAATCATTCTTTCCTAAATATCAACAGCACTTAGAAGCACACAGTACATACCAAAGGGGACTCAAAGATGTAACAGAGGAATCCACGAAAGAAAAGCATGTAATGTGGAGAGTGTAGCCTGTATAAGCTCAGTCCTCTGAGACGCCGACAGCACATATAAGCATAACTCATGAATGAGTTGAAATTCACTGTGAACAATGAAAAACATAACCACCCTCAGTACAGTCCATGCTGAAATAAGGACAGCAGGATTGACAAAAACCTACTATTGTTACCCATTTTATTGGAGGGCATGCCATGTTTAGACAACAAGTTGATGGCTAATATTTGTAGCACATGTATATTCAGCAAAGAAGAAAAGAGACTAGCACTGAAGAGTCATTACCTATTTAAAGACTGTTTGAGCTCTTTAATTTTCTGTGTCATTTCCCCCTTGAGAAATCAAAGACCTCTTCACTCAAAAGCTGTACAACTCATAGCAATAAGCACAAAATTCTTATGATTTTTCAGGCAACTGCTCATTAAAGAAGGCTGTCCGTAACTTACTTTCAATATAGCCATGCAATTTTCGCAGATAGTTTCGCTAGTTTTTGCAGCTGAAACAAGATCGGGATAAAGCTTCTCCATCTGGTTGGCCACTCATGCTTCAAGATCTATAAAGAGAGAAGATTTACCAAAGGATCACGTTCACAACATCATGAAAAAATCCAAAGAAAACTATTACATACGTAGACATGAATCATAACAATCATACCTGGACAAGTATGATATTGAGCTTGTTTATATAAAGACGCTCCATTCTAAGGGATCCCTCATTGCTTGAAAGCTGCCAAAAAAGTAAAGTTGTCCCATGGAAGAATATAATGGAGAGAAAATAAGAATAAATTCTGCATTGTTATTTCTTAAAAAAACTGACTGTCTACCTGCACGATGACATCAGAAATGTAATTTTTCATTCCATCTCGCTGCTCAACAGGCAAAGCATTCCATCTGTACTTAATTACACCTTCTAAAACCTGCATATCAAAGCAAGTCAATGCATTGGTACCACTACAAAAAAGGAAAAAAAAAAAAAAAAAACCGGCAGGTCCATTTCATCAAACACCGTTGTAATCTGAAAGAGACTAGTAATAAGCCTCGTGCATGTAAACATCTTCTCTTAGAGAAATCTCTTAAATAACAGAAAAAGGGAAGTGGTGTTTCGAGGTACCTAGATGAATTAAAAGGTAACAATATACCATAAAATATTCACAATCATTTAGTAAGAATAATTTCTCTCCCAGAAAACAAGTTATAAATGCAAGAGTTAAGCAATTGCAATAAAATCACCATATGGATTTTTGTAATCAGCTCTACCCCGTTGCACGATATCAATATGACAACAGCATTCTGACAGGCATTGAGTGTGAAAAGTTCCAGACATTCAATGTAGTTCACAATCTATAGCCCATTACAGTCATGATGTTATTAAAACCATCCCAAAACAATTGATATTATATAAAATTTGCTTCTAACACTATCACCGACACATCAATTATGAAGCAAGCTAAGAATTTGTTGCACAGTATCAATTCCATTTACATACTTATTTGCAAAATAATTAATAAGCTAACCTGTAGGGCAAAAAATTTGGTATTAAGGCTCTTAGTATTTTGCAAAATATGAACAACTTGGAGCCATGTATCTGGATTATTCTGCAACTCCCGCAAGATCTGGTCAGCTGCAGTTCTCTGTTGCAACAACATTAGACATTAGACGACTTCTTTTGGGTGAATAAATAGTTTCATTAGTATCAATAAGGATGTACAACTGTCAAGGACAGATAAAATTACATTAGCCAATTTTAATAAAAGAGATTGAAAAAAGTTAGATTGTATAAGTATAGGAAAAGGGGGGGGGGGGGGGGGGGAGTCCAAAGAATGGAACTTTTTAGAGAGAGAAAATGCTTCTCTCTCTGTTAAAAGAAACCCCCCAACCACCCCCCCCCCCAAAGTTAAGGTTTTCTCCGTCTTCTTCACCTTCTCCTTCTCGGTATCTTCCTTTTTCCTTCTTCTCCTCTTTTCCTTCTCTCTCTCTCTTTCTCTCTCTCCTTGTTTTTCCTTTTTCACCCCTTCCCTATCCTCTTCTTTCTCTCTTCTCTCGAACCTTCTCCGTTTTTTCTTCTCCGTTTTCTTATTTTTCTTTCTCCATTTTCTCTCTTCTTCTTCTTTCTTTTTTCTCTTTCTCTCTCTCTCTTTCTCTTTCTTCTCTTCTCATTGACGTTCTGTCTTAGCAACCTAACTGACTGCCCCTTCTCAAAACCCTAACCTAATCAACCTTTCTTGTAACCTCCTTCTCCATGAAGACTTTTTTTCTGTAAATGGAGGAAGATCTTTACCATGAGTCTGGGTCATGTGCCCTTGTTATGGCAGGTTGGTGGCCAACATCAAGCCTTTTCTTTTTTTACTTACATTTTTTATATAATCAACATGCTTTTTTTTTTTTAAGATTCAATTGTAGAATATCGAAGGCATGGTGCGTGAGATACAATCCATTAATTAATCTATTTCATTCAAATTCGTATGTATATATAACTAACATAATTATTATTACGTATTATCTTATAATACCTCAGGGGCTAATGAAAGTCTTGTTTGTCATCTTAGGCGTCTTTTGGAGGATTGTTTGCTAGAGGTGATGTGTGGTTTCTAGATCTCCTAAGGCTGTTGTCGAGGATTTTGTTTCAAAGAATGGAGAGTGCTTGAAATCAATCAAGACCCTAGAGGTTCTTCTCTACAAAAGCTTTTTCACCAAATTGTAAGGTTTTGGAGTCCGTTTCTAACTCAACTCTTAAGGAGATGGCTAAAGTCACAATGAAGTTGAAAGTCGAGTTGGTAGTGTTGAAAAACCAATCTCGATAGCCCCGGTGGTGACCAAACCACCAATCTCCTATGTGAAGCAGTTTCTAATCCTAAGTCTTCTATAAAACTGTGGAAGGGCTAAATAAGATGTAGATCCTCAGGTTTTTCCGCCTTCTAAAGTCAATGGTAGAATAAGGGTCTTCAGTGTCAGAAGTGGGCGAAAAAATTTGGAGGAACACCTTGTAGGCTATTTTTTGTGGAAAAGCCTTTCTTTCCTACTGTGCAACGTATTGCAAAATCTATTTAAGGTAATGAGGGGCTCATAGAAGTGTTATCAAATGGGTACGATTACTTCCTTTTCAAGTTTGCTAATGAAGATTTCTTCTCAAGATTTTGCGACAACTTGGTTCTTTTCAAATAGGTTGCTTGTCTTGGAAATGTGGCGGATTGGTATGGCGCTCAATTGAGTCACCTCAAAAAATGCCAATGTGGGTAAAACCTTGGGTGGTACCCATAGAGTTCATACACAATGAAGGTATTGGGTATGCCGTTAGCGCGGTTGGTAAGCCATTACGAGTGGATTGTAACATTGTTACTGCCACTAATTTGCGTGTATATTTTGTCTATGCTTCAGAAGAGATGGAGGCAAATGGGGAGTTCATTAAAGATTTTGACATAGAGTGTGTGGATGGTTTAGTTTATAGGGTTGATGTGGAGTACCAATCCTTCTCCCAAATGTGTGCAGTGCTGTGTATTCAGACACAGTGATGCTAGATGTCCAAAGCAAGTGTTGCAATAAGACACAATGGAGGCCAAAGCGAACCTTGGATTAGTGACCAACTTGTTGATAAGTCTCATCCTCATGATTGCCAACATATTGAGGTAAATGAGAGTGTTGTTCCCCCCTTCAACAAAGGTGTTGTTATTAAAGAAGGGGATATTCAAATGGGTGTAGCTAACATTCCTATTACCCTAGGCAAAGGAAAATCTACTTTAATGCAGGAGAGTTTGGATTTTAGCAATCTCCTTGTGAATTGTCCAATTGCTTTGAAGCTAGTCCTTACATATAAGGCTATTACTCTATCCCCTTTATGCTCCTCTGAAGAATCTGGTGTCATGGGTGATAACTCAGGGAATGGAGGGGAAATGACTGCATCCTCTTCAATGATGCCATATAGGGTTAGCAAAACCCCGAATCCCTTGCATATGCTTGGCTAGGACCAAGTTCTAATCCTGTCTTGATTTATCCAAGTGAAATTAAGAAAAAGAAGTCGAAGAAAAAAAGGGCAAAAGAGAAGAAGAATAGGGAGATGGAAGCCGTGGGGTTTCTTTGCCCTCCCCTACCATCTAATGTGTCCCCGTTAGGTGTCTTTGTTTCCTTTTTTTATGTAT
This sequence comes from Combretum micranthum, assembly GCA_024138025.1. Taxonomy (NCBI): domain Eukaryota; kingdom Viridiplantae; phylum Streptophyta; class Magnoliopsida; order Myrtales; family Combretaceae; genus Combretum; species Combretum micranthum. Next base: position 349,223 of record JAMXBD010001109.1, on the reverse strand, counting down.
ATATGTCTTTTGGTTTTTGGAATATTAGGGGTTTAAATGATCCTAAAGATATTAATCCTCTTAGACGTAAAGAAGTTATGAGATTTGTATGGAGCATCATCTCTCCATTTTGGTATTTACGAAACAAAAGTTAAACCTTCTAACACTCAAACGATGTGAAATCGTATTTTACCCAAGACAAGTTAGATCGTTGGGGAGTTATTAATAACAATTTCTGCTTTTCATGTAAGAGAGAAGAGGACACTCATGATCATCTTTTTCTTAATGTCTCTTTGTGGTAGAGGTATGGAAGTTATTGAAACTTAAAAGTTACCGAGTGCAAATATTTTCCTACAAGTGTTGCAAATCTATGGGAAGTCTTTGCAGTTGGGAACCAAAGGATGTCCTTACCTTGGAAGTCCTTACCTTGGAAGTCATCACCAGCTTGCTTCTTTACTTTATTTGGAGAGAAAGAAATTAGAGAAGAGTGGGAAATAGATTATGGAATATTATTGACATGGTTAGCTCCATTTGGTCTTGCTTTTTTTGCTTATATAAGCCCAAATGCATTGTAATTGCCGAATTCTCAACCTTGATACCGTTTTGACCTTTGGTACTGTGTTTGAGTTTTTAGGTCTCTTATTTTTGTAATTGGGGCTATTTGTTTCAGCGCTTTGACGCTTCTTTCATAAAGTTAATGTTTTTTTTGAAAAGTTAATGAAAATCGGACCTCAAGGGAGGGAGGGAGGGAGGGGGGGAGTCTACCTTCGGCAACAATTTCACTTAATCAAAAAAAAAAAAAAAAACCTTATAAAAATCTTAATTGGGGCTTAAAATAAAGTACTCAATAGCCTAGCCCATAAACCCTTCCTCTTTCCCGCCCCCCCCCCAACCCTTCTCTCTTTCTTGTTTGGAGGGTGTGCAAAGCCCTAAAATCAAATTTATAACATAGTTTGGGGGCGGCCGGGGGGGGTTGGGTGGTGTTGTGTGGAGAATTGTGTAATCTCATCTGATATCTACCCAAAAGGAATGCTAATCGCAAACAATAAATCCAAGCATTATCTTTCTGTTTTTCCTTTTATGGTAACAGAGGACCACAGCATAATATAACCACCTAAGCATCACTTCTATTGTGCTGTGGGATCTCTCTCTCTCACCTGGTTATAATAAGAACCCTTAATAGAACACCAGAAATAACAAAACGAAAAATGAATTTCCACAATAAAAGTATTGCGGACAAAAGATCAAATAATTTATAATGCTGACATGGAAGCAACATTCTACAAACGTGAGAATGGTAGACGAATGATGAATGTGTAGTTCATAATTGAATTAAATTTCCTACAGATGTGAGCACGGCAAACAAATAATGAATGCATAAATCATAATTAAGAACAACCGGTTAAATTTGATCAAACAAAAGGCGGTGGAAACTGAAAATAAAAGCAGATACTGGCAGCTAGCTAAAGTTAAGTTGAATAGCAGAGGCACAAACAAAGCAGAAACATGAGGAACAGGGGACAGCAAACAAGCTCTCTGAAAGAAAGAAACAAGAGACTTCTCACCTCACTGGAAGCAGAATATCAATGGTGATTACAATAAAATGGAGAAGCATCGAATGGAGAACATGAGGAAAAAGGGAAAATATCACAATCACCATATTCGATAACAACAACACCTGTTAGTTCTGAACACACTTGATGAAACAAAACCTTTAAGAAAGGTTATTACACAAGGAATATGCACAATGGTTTGAAATAACAAGGAATATGCAAAATGGTTGAAATAACAAAGAATATGCAAAATGGTTGAAATATCAAACTTGATATCAAGCATCCATATTAAACCTTAACAGACAGATCCTTCAAATTAATACCGCCCAAGTGAAGCAAGCACTAAACAGAAATTTTTTTCTAAACTTCAAACAAAAAAAGATACTTCATTTCTTCTGGAATCATATAGTGCATAATCGCCCACTGTGTTTAAGAAAACAAATACAAACACTCCATTTCTCCTGGATTCTTCGAGTGCAAAACGGCCAATAGTGTTCAAGCAAAGCAATAGAAGTAAACCAAAAGTTGTCAAAACTCTGTATTAATTAAACACTAGATCCCAAATCTAGAGGATTCCATATGCTGTAACAAAACATAACCAAAAGTACTAATTGAGGCTTAAAATTGATAGAAACAATCACAAAATCTTATTATTCAGTTAAATCATTTGGTGGTCTACACCATAAAACAAATTTTAATTCCCCACCCCCCCCCCCCCCCCCCCCCCCTTCCCTCCCTCTTGGAAGGTAAGCGACGGGGTGAAAACGAAACGTGTAAGCTCACACGATATCTCCCCAAAAGGAATGCTACTAACAAGCACTAAATCCAAACGCTATCTTTTTTTTTCCCCTTTTCGGTAACGGAGGGCCACAGCATAATATAACCATCCAAGCACCATTTCTGTTGTGCTGTGGGAATTCTCTCTCTCACCGACTTAATAATAAAAGAAAAGGCTTCACTCATCTTAAGCCTTAAAGATCACTGAAAAAGAACAATGTTGATTCGAGAACACAAGGAAGGGAATAAAACACCATATCCAATATCAATACCACCGCTCCGTTAAATTTTTAATACACTTGATAAAACAAAACCTTAAAAAAAAAAAGTTACCTCATAAATAATATCGAAATGGCTGATACAACCTTGATATCAAAGCATCCACATTAAACCCTAACAGACAGATCCTAAGCTGTCAAAAGCATTGAAGCCCTAGTGAAACAAGCACTATAACCTTAATTTAAAAAAAAAATGTCAAACAAAAAACACTTCGTCTCTTCTGGAATCATATAGTGCATAATCGCCCACTGTGCTTAAAGCAAAACAATTGCAAAAACTGCATTCTTTATAGAACCTTCCAGTGCAAAACATCCCAGTGTTCAAGCAAAGCAGTAGAAGTAAACAATAAGTCATCGAAACTCCGTACTACTTAAACCCTAGAATACAAAATCTCCACACACACACAGAGGCAGCAGCAGCATACAAGAAAACCTAAATGTGAAAGGGAGAGAAAGACAGTCGGCGGGGGAGAGAGACCTCTTCCTTAGATCCGGTGCCATAGAAAGCAGCGACGGTGGCATCGAGCAAGGAGACATCAATGGGTTGGCTCAAATCCCGGAGCTTTTCGGCGGCCATGTTGGTGGTGGAGATGGCGACTGCGGCAGGACAAGGCCGTACTCCAATCCTCCAGGTGGTGGTTAAATAGTTAAACCCTAGAACAGTACGCAGTGGTTGCTACCCAATAAAGAAGAAGAAATAAAAAAGAACACTCCAGAGATGGTCGCGGAGTAGAGAGAGAAAGTGGAGAGGAGTAGAGAGAGAAAGAGAGAGGGAGATTTTGATAAATCAAAACAAACGAAAAAACAGTAAGAGAGAGAAAGAGAAGAGAGAGTGAAAGAGAGGACTGAGAAGACTCGTACTTGGAGAGGGAGTGTGTGATTTTTGGGGGGTTTAAAAAGAGACAGCTTAAAATTGAAGCAGTCGGGGGGTGCGGGGAGGGCTGGACGAAGAGAGAACTTTGAAATAATACTACTCGAGAGTTGGGACGCTCTCTTTTGTTTTTTTTTTTTTTTTTTTTTGTAAAACCTTTTTTGGAATTTGGATTCTTTTAGGGTTTTTTTAATCTCTTAAATAACACCCTTAACTGTCAAATTTTACAACCAACTTTTCAATGAAAATCCAATTTGAATTTCATATTCAATCAAATTTTTATAATATTTTTATTATTATATTAACATTGTTTGTCTTATTACCTGACATAAAAGAGACCGTTAGGATAAATAGTAAAAATCTAATAATATAGCATCTCTTTTATGTTTGCAAACACAGCAAACAGTATTAGGATGAAAAAAATTGTTGCTATCAAATTAATAATTTTAAAGTTTAGATTCCAAAATAGATTTTTACACAAAATTCAAGTTTTAAATTTAATATATACTCAAAATAAAATTAACCAAAATTTCACACCAAGCTCAACCATAGTGCCTTAAAGCTGGTCAATCATGTGCAATAAGTGTGGCGTCAACCGAGAGAAGTTCTTAACTGATGACATATGTATGGATGTCCAGAAAGAGGTGTGAAAGGAGGAATAGGCAAACCCTATTTCTCAAGTGCGAAACTGTGACATAAGACCAAATCTATATTTAATTGTTCTTGACTCATTCTTTGTAAATTAGTTGCTTTTATTCTTTCTAGAGTTATTTTGGCAGAGTTTTCGCGTTAGTCTCGATCTTAGAAATCATATAATGACCCCGAAAAAGAAAGGAAGCTACTTATTTATAGATGATAGAGCTAATGTCAGCATTGGATAACATCTGATCGGACACACATGATTAAGCATGGCTGATCACCTTTAGATCATGTCCAAACAATCCGACTGCCATTATTAAAGTCTTCTTTTCTTAATGGTGGGCTATATTGGCTTTTTTAAATGGGTTAGAGAGTTTTATCTATATTATTAAAGCAAAACCATCCATTTTGTATCTTTAGTGTAGATATTTTTAGTATAAATATTTTTAATATAATGATTTTAGCATATGGGCATAAAATATTTTTCGTATCCCTAAAATCATGAAAATTAAATAGGGTTTGAATATAATTAGATAAGGGTTGAATAGATATAGTCTTTTCATTTTTAAAGATATGAGCGTAAAATTTTTTAGTATCCTTGAAATCATGAAATTAAATAGTGTTTGAATAGAATTATATAGGGGTTGAATAAATATAATATTTTCCACGTAAAATATTTTTAGTATCCCTAAAATCATAAAATTCAATAGGGTAGAATAGACATAGTCTTTTTTTTTTTTTAGCATATAGGTATAAAATATTTTTTTATATCCCTAAAATCATAAAATTAAATAACGTTTGAATATAATTAAATAGTGGTTGACTACCTAAGCATGTATCTTTATATATCAATCTAAAACATCGATACCAGCAGTTACCAAATGAGAAGTTATCTATGCAAAATACAATTGTAATTATGATTTGTAATTAAATTTCTAACTTCTACGAGTAATTAAGGTTGTCTCTTCTAATACAACTTGTCAAAACAATATATTTATTTAATTTATATATGCTGGTTTGTTTTATTTGCACATACACCGCGAGTGCATCGTCTGCTTGTTTATTTATAAAGAGATGCTCATTATTATTAAAACAGTACATTTTAAATACACGAGAAAACCAAATTAGGATGAGAGCGAAATGAACCGGTCCGACGATCCCTGTTCCAATCCTATCAAGTCGAATCTTTCTAAGACATTCCTTATTAGACTTTGTCCTCTAAATCTTATCACTAACTCAAAAGACAAGCCCATGCCATTAATTTGGGCTTATCGAAACGACCCTTTACAGATTTCAAATTAAATTTTTACACGAAATTCAGGTTTTAAATCTAACATATACTCAAAATAAAATGAACCAAAATTTCACACAAAAATCAGCCGCAGTGGCTTAACAAGAACTGATCTATCTCATAGATTAATGTTATATTATAACCTAATGGCTTTTTAAGAATTTTATTATGCCATATGTATTTGTGTACCATTTAATTCATAGTTTTACAGAATCTAATGTTTAGCAAATTATTCGATCTGCAGTAATATGTTTTATGCTTTATTCGATCTGCAGTTTTATGTATTTTTGTCGTATGACGACGATAGGAATGTGAGTTTTGAAAAGTAAAAATCTAACTATTTAAAAAAATATGGTTTAAAACATTATTCATTTGAAATATGAAGTTTTGATTGCCCTTTTTCAAATTAAATGATAAAATGGTGAGTAAATCTAGGTCTATAATTTGGTAAGTAGTTAATTCATAAAATAGATAAACATCTAATCATTCTTTTCGTCTTAGTATTGTTATTTTGTATGAAAATCCACGTGAAAGATGGAAACAAAAAAGAAAAAAAGAGCCTCAATATACACAAGTAGTGAGCAAATACTAGTTTTACTTTAAAAAATAGTTCCATAGTAAATCATTTTAAAAATTACTTACTTGTTACTTACTAACTTTGAAGTATTTTTATGCTTTATTATTATCTACTATAAGTATTACACGTGATATTTTACTCGTGACGGTGGGAATGTTTTTCTACAGCCACTTCCCCGCGCCCTGGGCTTCGCACGCTCACTGTCTCTCTCTGGTTGAAATTTGCACAGCATACCTCAATAAGAGCTTAATGGGTGATCTCTATGCGTTCCGTCCTTTGTCGGGTTCCCAACCTTTTCCCAATATTGTCATAACCGGATCGGGGTTTGACCCGGACAAATTAGAGAGGTCGAGAGTCGAGGGATTGGATCGGGTTCAATCAAGGGTCGTGAAAAAATAAAAATATAAATAATAATTTAATTATAAAATATCAATATATGTGTAATCACTCAATTAAATCTATATTTGGATCAAATTCATCAATTAATTATTAAATAAATATGATTTAATGATTATATTTTATAAATTTATAATAATGTATGAATAAATAAATTTCTAATTTTTTATTTATTTTTTATTTTTTTGAATGCTGGTCAATCGGTCCGTTCGACCGGTTCAACTGCCCAGATCTCGCCAATTCGTTGCACAAATGAGTTTTAGGCGAGACCTGGCCCAGCATTAGTACTGGTTTCGGTTGAACCGGCCGGTTCGGGCCGGTTTTGACAACCATGCCTTTTACGCTTTTTCAACGATGTTGCATGAGCACAGTATGGTAAGGCGCTCCACGCACATCCAAATCCCAAGGGCAAAGCCATGCTCGTTTGGTGAAATTTCGAATTTTGAACATGGTGTCTGTTTGTTCCGGCGACGTATTAAGAAACAAATACATATAAAAATTAGACATTCTTACTTTTGAACATATCAAACAGACTAGATACAACTAAAAAATAAACCATCCAAACAAACATATAGAGGATAAAACAAATAATTTTTTAACAGGACAACTAAAACCATTTATAGTATTCATGTGTTACTTGTACATATCATACAATAAACAACATAAAAATCTAGTTGTACTTGTACATACTAAATGCAATATAAGTTAATTGTACCGATATTATTCATTATATTGTGCTAGTTTATTTTTTCTTATTCAGTTCTTGCAACCATAACTAGCAGAAAAAAGAAACTACAATCATATTTGATTTGCGTATCCCATGTCATTCATATTAATATATAGAGGGAGAGGTTAGAAAATTTAATTCATAATGCAACGTATATAAATTTTTTAAGGTTTGTTTGGATTGTCAGATTTTTATCTATATCAATAACTTATCAATATCAAATCAATATCAATTCAGTATTGATTCGGTTTGATCAGTTTCTGAGTAAAACAGTCAATTTTTCATCAGTATCACATATGTATCAATTCAGTTTTAAAATAATATCAGAATGATACTAAACCAATGTACTCGATAGTTACTTAGACTCGGCCTCTTTCTTGAGCTGAGCATCAGTTACATATATGTTTGCCGAAAAAAAAGAAAAAAACAATGGCAATGTACCAAGGAGCATGACTTTAATACTTTTACTACCTAGGGAATAATTCGCGATGGGTTGAAATTTTTTCATTCGTTGCACTCTTGTAAGCTTTTATGCATACTTTTATGCCTTCGGAATATATTAACCTGTATTTTATTAACTTATGGATATATGAGTTGTTATTTTCTTTAAGTAATGGTGAGTTGGGTCAATAATGTATTTGACAATATATGTATGTTTTTATGAATTTATAGTATATTACCTTTTGTTTTATTGATTAATGGATACATGAGTTGTTTTCTCTTCAAGTAATTGTGAGTTGTGGCTACCAATTGGGTCAAAAATGGATTTGAAAATTTAGATGTGTTTTTACTCATTTACAATTTAGGTATATATTTATATATTTCTAATTTATTAACCAGTATTTGATTCATTTAGATAAAACAAGATAGCACATGAGATCTTATTAACATATGTATGTGTCGGAATTTAAAATTCAAATTTTTTAATTTGTATTTTACTATCTTTTAGACAAAAGTCACAAAATAACCTACATTACTATTATTTACCTTTAATGCATGTGTTTTATGATCATTATTAGCATATGTGTGGTTTAGGATCCTGTTAAGGGGGATGTGTCGTTGTCTGTAGATAATTAACAATTGGTCAATAAAAGCAAAGTACAGATCATGTATGATTAACAGACAAATTAAAGACCAGTGAATTTTTAGAGTATAAAAATAATGGTTAACTTTTAATTTCATAGGCTTTAAGGATAGTTATTAAAAAAAAAAAAAACGACCGTTGACTTGGTGCTTTTTGCAATTAACCTATTTATTATATTCTTCAAAAACTAGTGATTCGTGTTTTTTTCCATTAGATAAGGTTGACTGATTGTTCCCATGCTCAATGCATAAATGAATGAAATATGTTTTCCTTTATCATCGCACTTGAGAAAGTAAGGGGAAAAAAAAAAGAAAAAAGGAAAAAACTAATCACCTAAATTGGAAATTGATCATTAGACCTAAATACCTAGACCTTGGATGATCAATGAATCGTTTGGGATTGATTATGAAACAATAATCACTCAACCTTTAATCAATTAAGAAACCGAATCACCTAAAACCTGCTGATCAACTCATCTCCTAACTTATTCAAATAATTTCAACTAAAAAATGAGTACATAATATTTAGTGATGGATAAAAAATTAAAAACACTAGTTATGAGACACCAAATTAGAAAACTACAAGTTGATCAACCCTAATAATCCAAAAAAAGAAAACCCTAGGTTAGAGTACTTCAATCCACAAAGGTTATATTGGCATGGTTTTAATTCAAATTTAGGTTTTTATAATTCATAATTTGTATGACGGATTTGGTGGTGTCGAGCTAATCAAAATATGTAAAATCAGCTCATCACTTGATCTTTGTAAAAAAATTCATTTATGTATTATTTAGCATGGAGAATCCACATGAACCTAAAGTACTAGCTAAAGGGACTAAAGAATTTTTTGAGGTAAGTGAGATATTATTCACTTTCTCGATGTAAAACAAGTTATGAACATTACATGTTAAGGGAGGTGATGGGAAGTTTTGTATTGGATGACCATTGTTCAGCCCTTTTTAACATTAACTATTCATCCATTCCCTATCTCTCCTTTTTCCAGGAAAAGTGAACAGACATAAGTTGCGGGTTGCAGATCAATATCAAATTATTATTTTTCTTCCAAAAAATTTGTGCCATATAGCAACTGTTGAGCTTCAAAATAAGGTTATGGGAATGTTTTAAACATTAGAAGCGTGTTTCTATTATCTGATTTTATTCTCTCTCTCTCTTTACATTTATGTTGATCAAAGCTACTTCTTTATTGTGTAGATAAGAAGAAAACTGCAACTTATTTGAATGGATAGATCTAACAGCTTGTAGCTCTAGCGTAGAGTTTAGAAAGGATGTTTAAAATGGTTTAGTAAATGCTCGGAGTATATTTGAGTCGGTGCAATGGACGAAAAGGGAATAATTAAAAGTTTACATATGAGTTAAAAATTATCGATGAAAAGGGAAAAGTTATTGTAATAAATGAAGGAAGTTACCAACTAGAGCTAAAATGTTAAATATAATTATTTTATATTGATCTTAACGAATAGAGTGATATAACATTAATATGCATAAATAAACTTTGCTATGGCAAATATATGTTGTTTAATCCATATTTTGTGTTTTTTTTCCTTCATTGCACGAGATGACATACATCTACTAATGCTAGATTAAATAGTATGTATAATCTCTTTAAATACATGTCAAAAATAAAATAATTTGTCACGTCATTTGATCATTATATTCATCAAATACCATGTATGCGTAACAATTTATAATTGAGGTAAGTATTCAAGGTCTTCCAAAGCTTTTAAATGAATTAATGAACAAAATCAATGGACTTGGAGTTGATACATGGTAATTGTTTATAGGGAAGGCACCTTTTATCCATGTGCCTTATTAATGCTACTTGGCAATTATGGTATGGACGTGATATTAAAATAGAAGTGGGAGAATTTCTCGTGATTTTTCAAGAATCTAATAAACTAAATCTCATAATTGGAAATCCATTATTTTCTGATGTGTAATGTTCGTGGCATTCACTTCTTCACATATATCATCACAAAGGGTGGTAAATCAAGGTCCAACAAAAAAGGTATTGATTTTAGGTTTAAGAAGAAATGCTTTAGTATGTGGGAAGTGAAAAAGAAAGTCAAAGAGGATTTGAACAAGTTGAAAAGGCTAGCAAGTGCTTTCTTCATTTTCATTTAAGGGTTTACGGTTTAGTTTAAACAAAAGCATCCCAGTGACAAATCCATTGCTATTGTTAGAATGATTGGCAGAGAAAAGTAGAAATTCACGGTATATGCTAAAAGGCAACCTTGTATAACCAATGATGAGAATAAAAGGAATGGAATGTACTAAGATAATGCAAGCATATAATAAAAAATTAGTTTAATGCCAAATGTTGATGATGAGTCCAACAAGTTAAAATTAGAGGTGAACCATGAAAGGAAGGATAGTGATGGGGTAAAGAGAGGCAGGGAAGACAATGAATAATTAGAGGAATCTTCACGGTTTTTTTTTTTTTTTTCATATTAGGGCGCCTACTAATTAGAACTACTTAAATGAAGTTTATTTTGAATTGATTACCAATTATAGTTGTAAAATCACATTTCTAAGAGAGAATTAATAAATCATGTAAATATTGCAAGGGTAAAATGCAATTTGACACGGTTATGTGTAAATCGCACTTTGCTAATGCGATTTCTTTAAGCATGTATTGCATGTTTTTCCATGTGATTTACACTTGACAAAATATATTGCACAATGTAATTTTGGTTAAAGCACACTGCATAAAAAGACCCGATGTTTCTTCACCATTATCGTCAAGACCAAACCGGACCGATCAATTCAACTGGAACCGACCTTAAAAACGAGACAATTCCTACTGGTAGCCCATTTTCGAGTTAAACCTGCCAAACCTGGGCGATTCCACCGTAACCCGACTGAGTCATCCAAGTCATAATGCAATCTAAAAAGAAAAAAACACAACAAAAAGTAAAAGTGAAACACCAGCAAGAGAAGTCAGGAAGGAAAAGTCTAAAAGAAATCCTTTCTTTTCTTCCCCGAAACCTTCCTAATTCCCTTTGTCTTCTCCACGCAGCATTATCGCCAATCACCAACAGCACCCACTTGAACCAATAAATCTATATATATGAACACCTACTTAAAAAACCAAGTGAATATGGAATCCATGCATACCCAAATGAATTCTAAAAGCAAGAAGAAGAGAAGGGAAGAGTAATGGAGACTTGTAAGCATATCTAATCGAGCTTGTGTTTGTAAATCTACGAATTATAAATAGTAAATAATTAAATACTTTCGTGATCAAGTGGTGGCTACTTATCAATATTATTTTATTATCAAAGTTAAGTCAAGTTGTTTCTTATAGGCTTTTGCAACATGATAATTATTTTTAATTAAATTAATTGTCTTAGCTTTTGCAAATTTAAATTTCAAAGAAACACAGCATAACAACATAGTCTATACTCTAGTCTCATTTTTTGCCAGCTACTCTATACTATATTCCATTAACCCGTGAACCAGGGAGAACATTTGAATCCTTTTGAGTAAATTCAAGATGCATTTTTTTTAATAAGTATTATTTCTTTCTTGTTTTAATTGTATAACTTCTTATAACTACTTAATACACGTTTTTTTAAATATTCTTGAATTCATACACATTAAAAGAAATTGTATTTTTTTGCCTTAATAATATAGATCTAATGACCATGATGAGTAGTTTAAGAAAAGAAAATATTTGCCAACTATTAATATTATATTAATAAATTTTTTAAAAGGAATTTTGCAAGTAAAAGATAAATCTACACGATATATTAGTTTGTTAAATATTTTTCTCCTTAAATCCTACAGATAAAGGTAAAATGATATGACATTATAAACAAGGGAGAGATGTATATTGAGGATATTGATATAATTAGGCTGATAGAATTGATTTAATTATGAATTTAATTTTATAATTTGCATTCAATTTTCTTTTATTGATTAAAATATAATTTATATTTTCATTTTTTTATTGAACCGGTTCGACCCCAATGAAACCCGATTTGACTCCTAACTCCCTGGCATGCTTAGGTTAAGGCCCGATCTAGTTTTGACAATATTATTTTCCATTATACGGAGAAACCCTTCCCTACACCTCAATAACCCCCCCCCATGGGTAAAAATGGCAATGGCACTAGTCTTAAAAGCCACCAGTAGCCTCATCCTCAGCGTCATCAATAAGCACCTTTGAATACTCCATAAAAAGTACAACTACTTCTTTCGAATGGAAGACTCTCTTTCTCTTATAAGGTAAACTCTCAACAAAGAGCAAAAAGACGTCATTGGCTCCAAACCCAACATCACTACTGCCATAAACAGTTAAAGAAACTCCATCCTCAAATTCCATTGCTCTTTCAAAAGAGCTCGAGTTTAACAACACTATGTCGTCATCTTCTTCCAATTGCGATTTAGCTTAAATCACATTATTCGATTGCGACTAAGCTGCTCATCAAATTGCAAAAAAATATATAGAAAAAAAAAACTATATTTTGACCGTTAGTTGTGATTTATCACTTTATTTTGTTTCTTTTTTTTTTTGTCTAACTTAGTATTTTTTTTTTCATACCAATGGTATACATGTTCTAAATCCCTTCAATATGTGTAGACATAGTTGCAAATATCCTCTTGTATTTAGGATTTTTAGTATTTACGATGAATATCCCTATATTTTCTCGAAGTTCGATTAAACAAATAAGAAACAGACAGTTAATTTTGTGATCCTATTAGAACATCATGGTTATAAACAAAAACATTAGCTCTGTGATCCCATTAGAGCAGCATGACCCTATACTATTATTTATTAAGTTGTGTTTTATGATATTTATGGATAAATGGGTGGTTGTTCTCCTTGAATACTCAAAGAATAGATTGCAAATGGGTATGGGAATTTAAATATGTTTTACATGTTTGCAACTTAGGTATGTATTTATGGATTTTCAATTTAAAACTTGTATTTTATTCACTACAAAACAACATAAAACAATTAACTTTAATATCCGTATTTTATAATTGTAATTATATGTGCATGGTTTGGGATTATGTAAAGACACGTGTGTCATTTTTTATTGATAACTAATGATTATTTAATAAAACATTGTCTTAGTCACGTGTTCTTAATATTAAAGATAAAGATTAATAAATTGTTAGAGTATGAAAAGTAGATCAATGATATTGTGTTTTTGCAATTAATAGATTTTTAATATTTTCTTCAACTAGCTGTTAAGTCATTTTTGCTTTATTAGGTAATTGTTGATTTTGTTGTTAGTGAAACGTATAATAAAATAAACTCCAAAAGCACAAAACTCAGTCCCGATGCATGAAATCTTTTTCCTTTCCTCATCTTGTTATAACGAAAAAAAATAATAACAATCACTAAAATTGCAAATTAATCAAGAAAACTTAAATACTTATACCTAAAATGATAGAAAACCACAAACAACCAAAATCTTAATTGTGAAACTTTAAATATTAACCCTTAGGAAACACAACCATATAAACCTCGATCAACCAATCTATCTCCTAGCATATTCAATTAGGAAATGAGCACAAGCATCATCGATTGAGAATAATGGTCGGAAGTTTTGTATTAAATGACTAGAATTGAACCCTCTTTAACATGAAGTATTCATTTGTTCCCCATTTACTGCTTTAACAAGATAGAAGAGCATTCATGATTTGTAAAACAATGTTAAACAATTCATTTCTATGGATGAGAGCTATATCATCATGGCAACTATGAAGCTTTAGATTCTATGGATGCTTAAAGTATTGAAAACTTGTTTATTCCTTTTGATTTTATGTTTTTTTTTTTTTTATATTAATTGAAGTGCCAAAATCATTGCCTAAAGTTTTAATAAATGTGCAATTAATTACTTAGGCTTTGATTTTATCAATTTAATACTACCCCTATTAAAACTCTTAATCTTAATACTGTTTTTCTAGTTAGTCTGTTCGATCAATAAAAAATCAACAAGTGTATCTTTGCTTCTTAGGGAAAAACCACCATGTAAATGCAACTTCGTGTACACACTTTCTCTCTCTACTTCTCATCTCTTTTTCTTTGGTTTTGTATTTTCTAAGACAATATTGAGCAAACTCAATAACCTAACATAAGACACTACAACCACTAATCTTTGCGGAACCAGAACCAAACTTGGCATTGATCGAGGGATAAAAAATAATCCTTATATAAAATAAAAAAAGCACCAGCCTTTATATTAGTCTTGGATGCATATCATGAAAATTAAATTTAAAACCCCATGATCAGAGCGACACCACATAACTCGTTTGATCCCACCACTAGCGATCAGAAACACCACTTGCTACTTGGTCACACATGAACATCTTCATGGCACCACCACAACCACATACCTAGTACACCAATATTGTAATAAGACTACTATTGTAGTTGACTTGAGAAAACCTAACTTACTTTGTATTATGATAAGTGTTTTAAGACCCTCATTATTTGTGCATTATTGAGCATATTTTATATGCTATTTAAGTAAGTCATTAAAGGAAAGAACTTTTATTGGGTTAATTACTTGTTTCAGGGATGATTATGGAATAATGAAGCTTTTTAAGAGATTCATCATGAAAGAAACCAAGTTATGAAGGATTATGGAGCCTAGATGAAGTTACTGGTCATACACTAGTAATTATACACTACTAGTGTAGATTTGGAGGATAAACTTGAAGAAAAATCAGCTTTTTCAATGTACACGACCCAGGCTACACGGGTAGTGTAGGATGAGTAGTGTACACATGACAACAAAGGAAAATGCGCTGGAATTAAGTTGTACACGCCCCGAGCTACACAGTCGTGTAGGGTACCCGTGTATATGCAATTTTGTATAAATACAGCCTTCTTTCATTGTTTGAGAAGAGAGAGAGTCAGATCATTTTCTAACCCTAAGTTCGTCTTTTGGAGAGCTTTTCAAGGAGAATTGACGGCACAACCATCCGGAATCACAACAATTGTTTCAAGGGGGTTTTTGTTATTATGATTCATTTAAACTCTTCTAGATCTATTGTTCTTATTGTTTATCATATGGAAGAGTAGATTTGTATGCCCTAGGTTTTGTGAAACCCTAACTCATGTTCTGAATTGTTATCAATTGATGAAGTTTTGATCTTGAATTCATTCATGTGATTTAATTGTCTTGTAATAATTTTCTGGCCAGGATTATTGCTTGTTTGATTCTTATTAGTTAGAAAGAGATTTCAACTAATAGGATAGATCTTACATGAATGATAAATTTGCATGTTTCACCTAGACATAGGGAGGCTTCGAATTTCTGCTATAAAGATTAAATCTTTATTTAGGGTTTGTGAGTTTTATGCAATTTTACATTGGCGTGAGTGAAGGAAGAGATTCCCATTTTCTCATGTAAAATTAGGAATCAATTGACTTGAAGAGAGTAATTGGTTTAATTTAGAAACCCTGCAGTTCAAGATTTGATTTTTCATCAGTTAATTTTATCATAAGTATTAAGGGTTAGGGTGGATCAAAACTAGGGGCATTGTTGTGAATTGAATTAAATTAAGGAAAGCTCTCATATTCTATAATTAGGGTTTGTCAATTATTAGTATAATTAGTCATTAGGGTTAATACAATCTTTTGATAATTTAGACTAGATAGTAGTGAAAGGGTATTACTAGTAATTGCCCATAGATCCTTAGGACGACATCCGAGTTAATTTATATACTACAAGATAGGTGCGCTGCCTTGTGTGGATTTGAATTAATTGGATTATAAATTTTATACTTGGTGATCATACACACACATCAAAAGTTTTGGCGCTGTTGCCGGGGATCTAGCAATATTAGGAAAGCCTTATTAGCTGCTAATTTAGTCATTTTTTTATTTTTCCCTTCCCTTAAAAAAAAAAAATACTGATCCACTCTTCATCTCTTACAGTTTATGACAAGTAGTTCTTCATCGGAGAATTTTGAATTTGACCCTGAAATAGACCGGACATTTCACAGGAGGCAAAGAGAAAGAAGAGCCAATCTAGAGACTTCGGAAACCATGGAAGGACAAGGAAATGAACTGATCCAAATCAAGTTGGTGGGAATGAAGATAATCCACTTCAAGTTGCTGGAAATGAAGTGCATAGACCCATGTGGGACTTATTTATGCCCACTGTTGAAGGAGTCTCCACCTATTGCATGGCCTGCAATACAAGCGAATAATTTTGAGCTGAAGCCTGCTCTAATTCAGATGGTGCAGGTAAATCAATTTGGAGGAGGAGCTTCTGAAAATCCACACGATCATTCAAGATTTCTACAGATTTGTGCCACCGTTAAGAGTAATGGGGTATCCGATGATGCAATACGCCTTAGACTATTCCCTTTTTCTCTTAGGGATAAGGCAAGCAACTGGTTAAATTCACTACCCCCTCATTCCCTAACCAATTGGGATCAAGTGGCACGGAAATTTTTGGAGCAATTTTTCCCACCAAGCAAGACAATACAATTGAGAAATGATATACTCTCCTTTCGTCAGTATGAGGGTGAATCACTCTATGAAGTTTGGGAGAGGTTCAAGGAAATCCTTAGGCGTTGTCCTCACCATGGAATTTCTCTTCATGATCTGGTTAGAATTTTCTATTCCTCCCTTGGTGATCAATTGAAGATTATGATTGATGCAGTGGCTGGTGGAAGTCTAATGAAGAAAAGCGCTCCTGAGGCATATGATCTGATAGAAGATATGGCAAGAAACACATTTTGTTGGCATAGTAACAGGAATAAACCGAGGCAAGTAACTGCCAATCATGAGTCAGAAGCAGTTGCTCAACTTCAAGCACAAGTTGCATCACTTACAGCTCAAATGAGTAGGATGCAACCTATGTCAAATGCAGGACCAAGTCATATCCCAAATATGGATGCTTCACCTCAATGCAATTGTCCTACGGGTTTTTCAGATTTTCCTATGGGAGATTCTTATGTTCCTGGAGTTAGCTCAAGCATGGAGGGAGCGAATTTTGTGAACAAATTTGACAGAGGAACCGGGAACTATAATCCCTATAGCAATACATATAATCGAGGTTGGAGAGATCATCCAAATTTTTCTTGGAGCAACCAGAATGCACAAAGATCCAATTTTCCACCTGGGTTTCATAAGCCGCAGCAGCAACAATTACCAACGCATCAACAACTTCCTGCTCTTCCACCACCTGAGAAGAAGCAAAATGTGGAAGAACTTCTAACACAATTTATTCAGAGTTCTGATGCACGTCATCGAAATCAAGAAGCTTCTATTCACACTTTGGAGCAACAAATTGGCCAAATGGCGAAACTGCTTTCAGAAAGACAGCCAGGATCTCTTCCTGGGAATACTGAGCCTAATCCTAAGGAACAGGTGCAAGCCATTAATTTGAGAAGTGGTAAAGAAGTTCCGAGCAGAAGTGAGGAGGAGCCTGAGCAAAATGTGGAGAAGGAAGTTGACATGAATGAGAATTCTGAGAAGGGTACAGTTGAGCCAGAAAAGAAACAACCTCAAGCAGTTAAAGAATATGTACCTAAAATACCATATCCTGCTCGTCTTCATCAGAAAAAGGATAAAGAACAGTTTGACAAATTCTTGGATCTGTTCAAGCAGCTTCACATTAATCTTCCCTTTGTGGAAGCTCTTTCACAAATGCCCAGATATGCTAAGTTCCTTAAAGAACTTTTGTCTAATAAGAGGAAGTTGGAGGATGTCTCTACAATTGAAATAGGAGCAAATTGCTCCTCGATTATTCAGAACAAGTTACCTCCTAAGTTGAAAGATCCTGGAAGTTTCACTATTCCATGTGTTGTGGGGGAATTATCTGTTGATAAAGCATTGGCTGATCTTGGGGCAAGTATTAATCTCATGCCTTACTCCTTTTTCAAGAAATTAGGCCTTGAGGGCTTAACTGAACCCGTCCCACTCGCATGAGTCTTCAGTTGGCTGATCGTTCTGTAAAAATTCCAAGGGGAATTATTGAAGACGTTCTAGTGAAAGTTGGAAACTTCATTTATCCTGTAGATTTTGTGATACTTGACATGGATGAAGATAGGGATATACCCTTGATTCTGGGAAGACCTTTCTTAGCCACAGCAAGAGCAGTGATAGATGTTGAGGAAGGGAAGCTTACACTTAGAGTTGGGGACGAAGAATTGGTGGTAACAGTTTCTGCAGCATTAAAACATCCGATGGGATCTGCTGATTCCTGTTATTCAATTGATGTTGTGGATTCCTCAGTGTCTGATCACATTGAAGAAATTCTAAGCAGAGATGAAATGGAATTGAGTTTGACTCACGATGAAAAGAAAGAAACGACGAGCCCTGAAGTAAGAGCTATTATAGCAGGATTGGATGCTACAGAGCAATTCATACCTCAGAATGGGTTTGAAGAATTGAAGAAGAACAATGAAGCACAACTGAAACCTTCGATTGAAGAACCACCGATGCTTGAATTGAAGCAGCTACCAAATTTTCTTGAATATGCTTTCTTGGAGAAGGATTCTAAGCTGCCAGTGATCATTGCTTCAGACTTATCGGATGAACAGAAAGAGCAACTAATTTCGATCCTAAAAGCACACAAGCGAGCAATTGCTTGGAAGATCTCTGATATAAGAGGTGTTAATCCATCCTTCTGTACTCATAAAATTTTGTTAGAAGAAGGTTACAAGCCTGTTGTTCAACCCCAAAGAAGGCTAAACCCGAATATGAAGGATGTGGTTAAGAAGGAAGTTATAAAGCTACTTGATGCTGGGATGATATATCCTATATCTGATAGTTCTTGGGTTAGTCCAACACAAGTAGTACCCAAGAAAGGAGGGATGACTGTGGTCCCAAATGAGAAAAATGAACTCATTCCAATGAGAACTGTAACTGGATGGCGAGTTTGCATAGACTATAGAAGATTAAATGAAGCCACCAGAAAGGACCATTTCCCGCTGCCATTTATAGATCAGATGTTAGAGAGGCTTGCCGGACATATGTACTACTGTTATCTTGATGGGATGTCCGGGTACTTCCAAATACCTATAGCTCCAGAGGATCAAGAGAAAACAACATTCACCTGTCCCTATGGCACTTATGCCTATAGGAGGATGCCCTTTGGGCTTTGTAATGCACCGGCTACATTTCAGCGGTGCATGTTAGCAATCTTTGATGATTTGGTGGAGAAAATTATGGAAGTATTTATGGATGATTTCTCGGTCTTTGGAAATTCATTTGGTGAATGCTTGGCTAACTTGGAGAAGGTTTTATCCGTTGTGAAGAAACCAACCTGGTACTTAATTGGGAAAAATGCCATTTTATGTGCAAGGAAGGAATTGTGCTTGGGCACAAGGTTTCGGAGAAAGGGATTGAAGTTGATCGAGCAAAGATTGAAGTCATTGAACAACTTCCACCTCCAACTTCAGTGAAGGCCATTAGAAGTTTTCTTGGACATGCCGGTTTTTATCGACGATTCATTAAGGACTTCTCCAAGATAGCTCGCCCCATGACAAGGCTATTGGGAAAGGATGCTGATTTTGATTTTAACCAAGAATGCCTTGATGCTTTCAATCTTTTGAAGGCAAAGTTGACAACAGCTCCAATCATGATAGTTCCTGATTAGAACCTTCCATTTGAACTAATGTGTGATGCGAGTGACTTTGCTGTGGGTGCTGTCCTTGGACAAAGACGTGAGAAACATTTCCGACCAATATACTACACCAGTAAGACGCTCAACAGTGCTCAGGAGAACTATACCACAACAGAGAAGGAATTATTGGCGGTAGTATTTGCTTTCGACAAATTTCGATCTTATCTTGTTTTATCTAAAGTTGTTGTGTATGCAGATCATTCTGCTTTGAAGTTTCTGTTGTCCAAAACTGATGCTAAACCTAGTGATAAGTGTCATTAGACCCTTAATTTTGATGCTATTTGAACATTCTTGGTATGTAATTTTTGAGATTTCATGGAGAAAAGGACATTTATTTTGTGAAAAATTCATTTCTTGGCTTAAAGATCATAATTGGAAGTTTTTATGATGGTTCAAAGGAAATTAAAGCAATTAAACAAGTTTGAATCAATTTTGTTCAAGAAGGAAGTTTATGTTTTCATCCTTTTGTTCATCCTTGGCAGGGAAGAACTGGGAGGAAGAGGTCAGAATGCAAAAGAGAATTTTAATCTTCATCCTTACCTTCATCCTTGGCCAGGAAGGACGCGAAGGATGCGAACAGCAGCTACACATGAAGAAAAGATTTCAGCCTTTTATTCATCCTCACCCAGGGCTGACAGTGAGGAAGAAACAGAATGCTTTAGGCAATTTAGTTATTTTGCCTTCATCCCTGCCCCGATCCTGGCCAGGATGACGCCTGAGGATGAACTGGATTTTTCCAAAAGTATAAATAGAGCTCTGTTTTCTTGTTTTATAACTTTTAGATCATTTTCTTAGGCTCTAAAACAGAAATTACGAAGGAAATTACGAAGGCTTTGCTAGGGCATCCATTGAAGATCTCAAGACATCAATTAGGGTTTATTCTTTCTATCATGATTCTTTCTATTTCCTCTAGATCTTTTGTTCTTATTTGAATCTCATGGAGGAGTAGATTCTTATACTCTTCATCTTGTGAAACCCTAACCATACGAATTGAAATGTCTTTTGATTAATGAATGTTCATGCCTTTGTATCTATTCATGTGATTCAATAGTCTTGTGATTGATTTGTGCACAAATTAATTGCATGCTTGATTCTTATTGGATTGAAAGAGGTTTCATTCAATTAGATAGATCTTCATGAATAGAGGAATTGCTAATTTCACCTAGAGGTAGGGAAATTACGATTTTCTGCTATAAGAATTTAATTCTTGTTCAAGGATCATGATCTTTAATGCAATCTATGTGATGTTAGTAAGGGAGAGGTCTCTACTATCTCATTTAGGGTTAGGAATTGATTAACTCGAGGGAGGAATTGATTTACTTGTTGAGATCCCGCAGTACAAAGCATGAATGATTCATTAATCAATCTTTTATCATAAGAACTTTAGGTTAGGGTGGATCAAGGTGGAGAGTATGTCTTGTGATTGAATTCATCTTTGAAAGCAAACATTAGTTGATCTTAGAGCTTGCTTAATTTCTGCTTAGTAGTTAATTGTAGATTTCTCTCCAAAATTTAGGCTAAATAGTAGAGAACCGGTAATACTAGTACTTGTTCTTCAAAATCCCTGAGGACGATACCCTAAAATCTATGCTACATCGAATAGGTGCGCTTGCCTAGCTTGATCGTAGATTTAATCGGGTTTATAAATTTT
Source organism: Combretum micranthum (assembly GCA_024138025.1). Taxonomy (NCBI): domain Eukaryota; kingdom Viridiplantae; phylum Streptophyta; class Magnoliopsida; order Myrtales; family Combretaceae; genus Combretum; species Combretum micranthum. The sequence continues at coordinate 327,780 of JAMXBD010001109.1, read as the reverse complement.
AGAAATTAATACGATCGGTAAAACATCATCAAGTTTCTTGGCGCCGTTGCCGGGGATTTTGAAAAGCAATATTAGGAAAAGCCATATTATCTACTACTTTAGTCATTTTTTTTTTTATTTCTTCTTCTCCTGCTTTCAATAATTCTGATTTGTTCTTATTTGTTGTTATAGGTGTATGACAAGGAGCCTTCCGACAGATCTTCTCGATTTAGACCCTGAAATCGAGAGAACATTCCGTAAAACTAGGAAGAATACAGTTGCTGAACATTTGAGCAACATTCCAGATTAAGCAAGAGGAAGAACAAGTCATGGCTGGAGAATATCCTAAAACCAACTTAGAGTATTCAAGGCCTACTCTTGATGGCACCGGTCCAACTATTGTGAAGCCTCCCATTGGGGCTAATAACTTTGAAATTAAAGGTGTTGTCATCCAACTTTTGCAGCAATATTGTCAGTTTGATGGACTTCCGGATGAGGATCCACATGCACATATCCAAAGTTTCTTAGAAATTTGTGAAACTTTTAAAAGCAATGGAGTTGCTGATGATGCCGTGCGTCTTAGACTTTTTCCTTTTCATTGAGAGGGAAAGCTAAGAATTGGTTGACTTCCTTAGGAGCTGGAACTATTACTAGTTGGGAGGATATGGTTAAACAATTTTTGGATAATTTTCCTCCATGTAAAACAGCCAAGCTAAGGAATGATATCTCTTCTTTTGTTCAAAATGATTCAGAAACTTTGTATGATGCATGGCAAAGGTGGAAGGAATTGTTAAGGCGATGTCCACATCATCAATTACCATCATGGATGCAAGTGCAAACCTTTTATAATGGTTTGAACACAACTACAAGGCAACTAGTGGATGCCTCAGCTGGAGGTACTTTGAATTCTAAGACACCGGAAGAGTCCTTGAAGCTTTTTGAAGATATGGCAAGAAATAATTACCAATGGGGAAATAACCGAGGCAAACAAAGCAGCTGGATTGTATGAGGTAGATCTCATGACCTCCATTGTTGCTAAAATGGATGCTTTGAGTAAGCAAGTTGCTAGCATCAAGAACACATCAAATCCTATAAACCAATTTGGAGAATCATCGGAAGATCATAGCAACTTCTTTGATCATCAGGAGCATGTTGATTATTTGGGAAACCAAAATAGGCAACAAAATAATCCTTATAGCAACACATACAATCCGGGTTGGCGCAATCACCCCAATTTCAGCTATGGTAATGCAAATCCTCAAAGGCTAATTATCCACCTCCGGGATTTCAAAGATCAAATCAACCTCCACTTCAACTTCCAGCTCCATCTCCACCTCAACCTTTGCTGCAACTTCCAGCCCCACCTCAACCAGAAAAGAAATCAAATCTGGAAGAATTGTTGACCAAATTCATTCAAGGCTCAGAAGCAAGGCATAGGAACCAAGAAGCTTCCATCCACAATCTTGAAATCAAATTGGTCAAATGGCTAAGTTGTTATCTGAAAGGCAATTGGGTTCTCTTCCTAGTAACACCGAGCCTAATCCAAGAGAGCAAGCAAAGGCCATCACCTTAAGAAGTGGAAAGGAGTTGCAATCTGAAAAATCACAGGAGCAAGAAAAAGAAGAAGTTCCAAAGGCTAAATCAGAAGAATTGAAGCAAAAAGAAGTGGAACCAGCAAAGAAATCACCATCTTCGCTGTGAAGGAGTATGCACCACGGATTCCTTATCCTTCCCGCCTCAATCAAACAAAGGACAAAGAACAATTTGGTAAATTTCTTGAGCTTTTTAAGCAATTGCATATTAATATTCCTTTTGTTGAAGCTCTTTCACAAATGCCAAAGTATGCTAAATTTTTAAAAGATCTCTTGTCCAATAAGAGGAGATTGGAGGATGTTGCTACTGTGGAAGTAGGAGCTAATTGTTCATCCATTATTCAAAATAAGCTTCCACCAAAACTTAAGGATCCGGGGAGTTTCACAATTCCTTGTGTGGTTGGTGATATCACTGTTGATAAGGCTTTAGCGGACTTAGGAGCTAGTATCAATTTGATGCCCTTTTCATTCTTTAAAAAGCTAGGTCTTGCAGAACCAAAACCTACTAGGATGAGTTTACAACTTGCTGATAGATCTTTGAAAATTCCTAGGGGAATATTGAGGATGTTTTGGTCAAAGTTGGAAACTTCATCTATCCGGTTTGATGTGATCCTAGATATGGATGAGGATAGGGATGTTCCTTTAATTTTAGGAAGACCTTTCCTTGCAACAGCCAGGGCATTAATTGATGTAGAGAAAGGAAAGCTTACTTTGAGGGTAGGAGATGAAGACTTAGAAGTGAAGATTGCCCAGCTTGAAATATCCAATGAGTATGGATGATTCATGCTATGCAATTGATGTGGTTGATTTTTCAGTAGAGGAGCATCTTGAAGAAATTTTGTGTAAGGATGAGTTACAATTGAGCTTAGTGCATGAAGAAGGAAAGGATGTAATAAATTCAGAGGTTAATTCAATGATATCACAGCTTAATTCAACAAAAGAAATTACACCTCAAAATGAATTTGAAGAATTGAAAAAACAGAGTGAAGCAAGACTTAAAACATCCATTGAAGAGCCTCCGGTTTTGGAATTGAAACAACTTCCAGATTATCTAGAGTATGCTTTTCTAGCAGAAAATTCCAAATTACCGGTTATCATTGCTTCGGATTTGTCTTGTGAGCAAAAACAACAGCTTTTGAAAGTTCTTCAAGCACATAAGCGAGCCATTGCTTGGAAAATTTCTGATTTAAAAGGAATAAATCCATCTTTTTGTACACATAAGATTTTGCTTGAAGAAGGTTTCAAATCTGTTGTGCAACCTCAAAGGCGGTTAAATCCAAATATGAAGGAGGTTGTCAAGAAAGAGGTGATCAAATTGTTAGATGCTGGGTTAATTTATCCAATTTCGGATAGCTCTTGGGTTAGTCCAACTCAAGTAGTCCCAAAGAAAGGGGGAATGACTGTGGTTCCCAATGAAAAAAATGAGTTGATTCCAATGAGGACTGTCACGGGATGGCGAGTGTGTATTGATTATAGGAGACTCAATGATGCAACTAGAAAAGATCATTTTCCCTTGCCATTTGTTGACCAAATGCTTGAAAGACTTGCTGGACACATGTTTTATTGTTATTTAGATGGAATGTCTGGTTACTTTCAAATTCCTATAGCCCCGGAAGATCAAGGAAAACAACTTTCACTTGTCCCTATGGCACTTATGCTTATAGGAGGATGCCATTTGGGCTTTGCAATGCACCTGCCACTTTTCAAAGGTGTATGCTTGCAATTTTTGATGATTTGGTTGAAAATATTATGGAAGTCTTCATGGATGACTTCTCTTTTTGGTGATTCATTCAATGACTGTTTGGCCAATTTAGAAAAAGTTTTGATCCGTTGTGAAGAGACAAACCTAGCACTTAACTGGGAAAAATGTCACTTCATGTGCAAGGAAGGTATTGTGTTAGGACATAAGGTTTCTCACAAGGGAATTGAAGTAGACAGGGCCAAGATAGATGTCATTTCAAGGCTTCCACCTCCATCCTCTGTCAAGGCCATTAGAAGTTTCTTAGGGCATGCCGGTTTTTATAGGCGTTTCATAAAAGATTTTTCTAAAATTGCTCGGCCTATGACAAGGTTGTTGGAGAAGGATATGCCTTTTGATTTTAGTCAAGAATGCTTACAAGCTTTTGAACTTTTGAAGGAAAAATTAACAAATGCTCCTATCATGATTACTCCGGATTGGAGTCTTCCATTTGAAGTCATGTGCGATGCAAGTGATTTTGCAGTGGGAGCGGTTCTTGGACAGAGAAGAGAGAAACATTTTCAACCAATTTACTACGCCAGCAAAACACTCAACAATGCTCAAGAAAATTACACAACCACAGAGAAAGAATTGTTGGCGGTAGTTTTTGCTTTTGAGAAATTTAGACCTTATCTTATTTTGTCTAAAGTTGTTGTTTTTACAGATCACTCAGCTCTCAAGTTCTTGTTGTCCAAAACTGATGCCAAGCCAAGACTTATTCGATGGATTTTGCTTTTACAAGAATTTGATCTGGAAATTCGTGACAAAAAAGGAGCTGAAAATTTAGCCGCCGATCATTTATCTCGGTTGGAAAATCCATTCTTAGAGGAGCTCAAGGAAGATGATATTGATGATGTTTTTCCTGAAGAAAAATTATTTGCAGTTTATGAGCTTTTTAATGTTGAAACTCCTTGGTTTGCTGATTTTGCAAATTTTCTTGCTGCAGGGATCTATCCAAATGATTTCAATTTTCATGCTAAGAAGAAGTTCTTTAATGAACTCAAGCATTACTATTGGGAAGATCCTTTTCTTTTTCGTATTTGTGCAGATCAGATGATAAGGAGGTGTGTTTCTCATAATGAAGGTTGGAAAATTTTGAAGGACTGTCATTCGGGTCCAACCGGTGGTCATTTCAATGCTAACCGGACTGCTCATAAAGTGTTGGAAGCTGGTTTTTATTGGCCTACCATATTCAAGGATGCTCAACACTTTGTAGCTACATGTGACAACTGTCAAAGAACAGGTAACATATCAAGGAGGGATGAAATGGCTCAAAATTACATTTTGGAGTGTGAAATTTTTGATTTATGGGGTATTGATTTTGTTGGGCCACTCCCTAATTCTTTTGGGAACAAATACATATTAGTGGCAGTTGATTATGTCTCTAAATGGGTTGAGGCACAAGCTTTGCCTACCAATGATGCCAGAGTAGTATGTAGGTTCCTAAAGAAGCTCTTTTCCCGGTTTGGAACTCCCAAAGCTATTATCAGTGACAGGGGAACGCATTTTTGTAATTCTCAGTTCGAAAAGATTTTGAGGAAGTATGGGGTAACACATAGAGTTGCAACATCTTACCATCCTCAAACCAGCGGTCAAGTTGAAGTATCAAACCGGGAACTAAAGCGCATTCTTGAAAAGACAGTTGATCATCATCGTAAAATTGGGCTGATAAATTGGATGATGCCTTGTGGGCGTATCGAACTGCTTTTAAGACACCACTTGGGACAACTCCTTATCGTTTGGTATATGGAAAAGCATGCCATTTGCCGGTTGAAATCGAACATAGAGCATATTGGGCAATAAGGCAGATGAATTTTGATTTAGCAAGTTCAGGGATCAAAAGAAAGTTGCAGCTTAATGAACTTGAGGAATGGAGGATGTTGGCTTATGAGAATATGAGAATTTACAAAGAAAGAATGAAAAAGTATCATGATTCTCATATTCGTCATCCTAAGAAGTTTAAAGAAGGTGACAAGGTGCTGCTATTCAATTCTAGACTTAGACTTTTTCCCGGAAAGCTAAAATCTAGATGGTCCGGACCTTTCACTGTTAAAAGAATTTTTCCACATGGAGCGTTGAGCTTACACATCCAGGGCATGATGATTTTAAGGTCAATGGACAGAGATTAAAGCTTTACTTAGGAGGTGAAAATGAGAATGAGAACCGAGAGGAGTTTAGACTCCTAGCACCAGATGTTTAAGTTGCAATTTTGTCAGATAAAGTCGAGCCAACGACGTTAAACAAGTGCGCTTCATGGGAGGCAACCCATGTTAACTTTGGTGAGTTTTGTTCTTTTTGCTTTTCTTTGTTTTTCACCAATTCTAAGTCCAAAGTTTGGTTAAGTTGCAGGTGGGATGTTTTGCACAATCAAGAGAAGATGAGAGTAAATTTTAAGTGTGGGGAAACTACAATTTGATAAATTTTGTTTCTGTATTCATCCTCCTACGTATCCTTGGTCATGGAGAAGATCGGGATTAACTCAATGAAGCTACTGATCTCATCCTCCCCATTGTTCCTGCCCTAGGATGATGCTGGGGATGAACTTTTCAATGAGTTAAAATGTGGCTTCTGTTTCCATCCCGGCCCCGATCCTGCCCTAGGATGACGCTGGGGATGAACTTTTCAAGGAGTTAAAATGTGGCTTCTGTTTCCATCCCGGTCCCGATCCCGCCCTAGGTTGCTGCTGAGGATGAATATGCTCTGATGTCTCATTTCGCTTCTGTTCGCATCCTCACTTCCATCCTGCCTTAGGATGATGGTCGGGCTGAATCCCAAGCATGCTTCTGTTTCCATCCCGGTCCCGATCCTGCCCTGGGATGATGCTGAGGATGACGTTGCCCTGGGGTTTTATTGAGCTTCTGTTCCCATCCCGGCCCCGATCCTGGCCGGGAAGAAGGGCAGGCTGACTTCGGTCAGTTTTAAAAAAAAAAAAAAAACTTACAATAAAATAAAATAAAATAAATAATACTAAATAATTATACGAAAAAAAGAATTTCCAATTCATTCCGTTTTAAAAAAAAATTTAAAAAAAATAATAATAATAGAATCACATAACACTTTTTCTTTCTGCATTTTATTTTTCCCTCTCATTCTTTTTACTCTCATTTCCTTTTTCTCATCTTTTTATCTCTTCATTTTCGTTTTTAACATCTTGAGGATTCACTCGCCTTTGTCAACAAGTAAGCTTCCTTATTCTTTCTCTTTGTTTCGCTTCGTTTTTTTCAGTTACATGCATTTATCTTCTGTTCGTGTTTCTTTTCCTGATGTATTTTACTGTTTTAACTCTTGTACGTTAGTTTGTTGTGGTTCAATGCTTCGTTCACTTTAGGATTGACGTTTCTATGATCAGAATATTGCATGTTTGGGTTTTCTTTTTGTTGATTTCAGTTGTCCATAAAATCATTCTCGTGTTGACGCTATGTCTCTAGGGTTTTTGTTGAAATTTGATGCTCATGAAACTTAGGGTTTTTACTTGTTTCGTGAAATTACATGCTGTTTGGGCTTTAAAATGCAAGTTGTGTTGGAAACTCTTGGCTATATTGTTCGAATATGGACTTAGGGTCGGTTCTGTTTTGGGAATTTAAATTCCTCGCTGCTTTTGCTGTGTTGTGGGTATTCTCTATTTTGTTTGTACTTTCCTTTGTTCTTCGCAGTTTGTCCCCTGTTTTCAGCATGATTTCATTCCCACACTTGTGTTCAAATTTGACATCCTTGTGTCTCCCATTTTGAATTGATGCTAATTGATGTTTTCTTTTTGTTTATCTGTGTTCTTCTTCTTATCCAATGGTACATTTTGGCATCATTTTAAGCATGAATATATTTGTTGTTTGCTGTTTCTCTAGTCTTTACTCTCATATATGTGCCATTCTCTTTGTTAGGTATGCGTACTAAGCGCGCTTGTATTAAGAAGGGCAAGCGTCCTATGGGGTCACCAGAATCTCAACCATCCAAATCTCGCCAAAGAACTAGAGAGCCTTCACCACCATTACCAGCTGGAGTGGAAACCTTTTCTTACAGTGGTGGTGCTATTTCAAATCGTACATGGAGTCGGCAAAGAAAAGCTAGACTGGAGAAGATGGAGTTTCACAATAATAAGTATTTGGATTGGCGGCTTCTTCGCGAATTTGGTATGGAAGACCGTGTTCGTCAGACTCTTGCTATCGGTCCTTGGGCTCAGTTGTTTGAGATTAATGAGCCTGCTTATTCTGATATTACTATCGAGTTTTTATCTACTTTGGAGATTGAGCAACACTCTCGTACTCACAAGGTCGATAGTATAATCACTTTTCAGGTATATGGCAAGTCTTACAGCTTTCATTTATCCAAGTTTGGACTCTTTTTGGGTTTATATTCTGAAGATGAGATTGCAACGCCTGAATATCTTTCTATGCCTAATGATTGGCCTCCTGAGCAAAGTATGAACACTTTTTGGCAGCTTTTATGTTTTGATAAGCCTGTTAAATTTCTTCCGTCCAAATCCAAGATTTCCTCTATCAATGAGCTTACTTTGAAGGTGGTCATCATTTGTTAGCTCATACACTAGGGGGACGTAGTAGTAGCCATGGGATTGTTAGTTCCTTTGAACTGTTTTATATGTATAGTATGCGTAGGAACTACCCCATCAATGTCGGTGTGGAAGTTGCGTTGTTTTAAACGCCAAGCTACTGATCCTCGAGTAAAGGGGCTTTATTGTGGAGGGTACATTACCAAATTGCTTAAGGGTATGAATTTATTTCGAACACCAGCACCTGGTACTCTATGTGTACAATCTGAGAGGATCTCTGATGGTCCATTTCATGGATATGGGATGTGCAAAGTTGGTACTACATCTCCTCCCGCTTCTGGTCCTGCTAGTGTTTCCATTTCTCATCCTTACGGGATTATGAGTTTCGTCGGCTGAGGAGAGAATTATGACGAGTGCAAGAAGGCTAAGCGTTTTAGGAAAGCTGTTTGGGGTTTTTTACAGTCATTGGCTACTTGTTGTTCACCACCACCACAGAATATTCCTCATTATGAATCTTCTTCAGAATATGGTTCTGACTCATCTCCTGATCTTGATCCAGATAGATTCGCATTGTTGTGGATCCAGATGATGATGGTGGTGATGATCAAGATGAGGATGATGATGAGGCTTCTGATGATGCTGCTGCAGATGATGATGGTGGTGTTGCCCAAGACGAGGATGATGATAAGGCTTCTGATGATGCTGCTGCTGCCGATGATGATGGTGGTGTTGATCAAGATGGGGATGATGATGATGCATGATTTTGCATTTTCTTTTCTTTATTCTGTTTTTCTATAGTTTGTACTTTTTGAGCTCCCGCTTTATGGGAAGACTTTTATTTTGTTACTGGACCATGTGTTTACTCTTTTTGGACTTAGTATAAATTTTTCTTGCTTTACCCTGCTGTTTTTGTTCTGTTTTTGTTTTTATTGCAGGTGTTACCTTCTACCTTGGTCGGATCTCAATTGATTTGCTGCTGTTGCACAACTCTATTGCATTTTCTTCCTTCTTTTTCTGGTTCTCCAATTTCATGTTGACATCAACACTAAACCAGGGAAGTTATTTAATGTCCTTTTCTAATAATTTCTTTCTGTCCTTTTTCCTTACTTTTGCTTAGTTAGGAAAGACATTGGGGACAATGTCTTGTTTAAGTGTGGGGAAGGGCTATTATAGAAGAAAGAAATTATTTGGGTTTTAAATTGAGCTTCATTTTGCATATGCACTTGTTAATCAAAATTCCCCCATTTAAGAGTTTGCTAATGAGCTGTTAATGTTGATATGATGTAATATGTTAGAATCTTGAAATTATACTCATTTTTTCTTTAGAAACATAGCATTAAAAAAAATGATGAAAATGAAAAAAAAATGAATAAATTTTGACTTTGTGTGCCTTACTCGCCTATTTTGAACTTAGTTTTACTTAGTCAAAATTTTGAAATAAAATCTAAGTGAGGTAAACTTACTTGCCATTTAATGATTGAATTTAGAGTTATGAAAAAGGTCAAAGTCCTTAGTTTAAAAGTTTAATGGTTGTGCTTCTAAGCTTGTTAGGAGTATATTTGCTTTTCAATCACTTTGAGAGCTCTTATAATTTTTTGTGAAAGGGCATATGAAATCTATCACTTAGTGATTCTTCTTAAATATCTCTAAAAAAAAAACAAAACAAATGAAAAAAAAAATAAGCTTATACTTCGATGACTCAAAAATTTGAGTTATGAGTATCCAAACTTGAATGTTAGAGTGAGTAGAGAGTTCTTAGGGGTCCCTTTAAAACCTGGTCACTTGGGTGATGAGCCCGGGATGTGCCGACTCGATGAACTCACTATAACGAGAAGGGCGGAAAGGCAAAAGTTCATTACATGAGCTTGAAAAAAAAATAATAATAAAAAAAAGCTGAAAAAGAAGCGGGCAAAAACCCGTCCAGAGGTAAAGAAAAGATGGAGGCAAAAACCTCCCCCTCTGAAGGCTAAAAAGAAAAAAATTATTAAGAGATTTAAAAAAGAGGAAAAAAATCTAGGGGAATGATGGATGCCATATACTTTCATTTAAGGTTTTTGAGTTTAGAGAGGTGATTGAACGGTTTATATACTTGCTAGTAAGTGGTGAGATGTGATCATGACACTTTTTGCTTTGTTTGAATTTGTATCTCCCTTATAACTTTGGAATCTGTTATTAAATGGCGAGATTAACAATTTGACTTACTTGGATTAGTTCTGAAATTTTGATTGTAGTATGCTAAGTGCAAGTACAAATATGGTAGATTTGAGCAATAGGCACCAATGAGTCCCTTTGGCTTGATGGAATTCTAGAATGTTATCTTTGTTGTGAAATTTTCTGATGAGTATAATTGATGATAGATTCTTTTGTTTTTGTTTTATTTGCTTGAGGACAAGCAAGCGACTAAGTGTGGGGAAGTTTGATAAGTGTCATTAAACCCTTAATTTTGATGCTATTTGAACATTCTTGGTATGTAATTTTTGAGATTTCATGGAGAAAAGGACATTTCTTTTGTGAAAAATTCATTTCTTGGCTTAAAGATCATAATTGGAAGTTTTTATGATGGTTCAAAGGAAATTAAAGCAATTTAAACAAGTTTGAATCAATTTTGTTCAAGAAGGAAGTTTATGTTTTCATCCTTTTGTTCATCCTTGGCAGGGAAGAACTGGGAGGAAGAGGTCAGAATGCAAGAGAGAATTTTAATCTTCATCCTTACCTTCATCCTTGGCCAGGAAGGACGCGAGGGATGCGAACAGCAGCTACACATGAAGAAAAGATTTTAGCCTTTTATTCATCCTCACCCAGGGCTGACAGCTGAGGAAGGAAACAGAATGCTTTTAGGCCAAATTTCAACTATTTTGCCTTCATCCCTGCCCCGATCCTGGCCAGGATGACGCCTGAGGATGAACTGGATTTTTCCAAAAGTATAAATAGAGCTCTGTTTTCTTGTTTTATAACTTTTAGATCATTTTCTTAGGCTCTAAAACAGAAATTACGAAGGAAATTACGAGAAGCTTTGCTAGGGCAGCCATTGAAGATCTCAAGACAACAATTAGGGTTTATTCTTTCTATCATGATTCTTTCTATTTCCTCTAGATCTTTTGTTCTTATTTTGAATCTCATGGAGGAGTAGATTCTTATACTCTTCATCTTGTGAAACCCTAACCATACGAATTGAATTGTCTTTTGATTGATGAATATTCATGCCTTTGTATCTATTCATGTGATTCAATAGCCTTGTGATTGAATTGTGCACAAATTAATTGCATGCTTGATTCTTATTGGATTGAAAGAGGTTTCATTCAATTAGATAGATCTTCATGAATAGAGGAATTGCTAATTTCACCTAGAGGTAGGGAAATTACGATTTTCTGCTATAAAGAATTTAATTCTTGTTCAAGGATCATGATCTTTAATGCAATCCTATGTGATGTTAGTAAGGGAGAGGTCTCTACTATCTCATTTAGGGTTAGGAATTGATTAACTCGAGGGAGGAATTGATTTACTTGTCGAGATCCCGCAGTACAAAGCATGAATGATTCATTAATCAATCTTTTATCATAAGAACTTTAGGTTAGGGTGGATCAAGGTGGAGAGTATGTCTTGTGATTGAATTCATCTTTGAAAGCAAATATTAGTTGATCTTAGAGCTTGTTTAATTTTTCTGCTTAGTAGTTAATTGTAGATTTCTCTCCAAAATTTAGGCTAAATAGTAGAGAACCGGTAATACTAGTACTTGTTCTTCAAAATCTCTGAGGACGATACCCTAAAATCTATGCTACATCGAATAGGTGCGCTTGCCTAGCTTCGATCGTAGATTTAATCGGGTTTACAAATTTTAGAAATTAATACGATCGGTAAAACATCATCACCTAGGTTGATTCGATGGATTTTGCTTTTACAAGAATTTGACCTAGAGATCCATGATAAAAAGGGAGCAGAAAACTTAGCTGCAGATCATTTGTCAAGGTTGGAAAATCCGCAACCAAGTGACCCTGATGAGGAAGACATTGATGACAACTTTCCTGAAGAAAGACGTCTTGCAGTTTGTGAGCGTTTGAGTACTAAATTACCATGGTTTGCTGATATTGCTAACTATCTTGCTGCAGGAATCCTCCCTGACGATTTAGATCGCCATGCTAAAAAGAAGTTTTTCTCTGATTTAAAACATTATTATTGGGAGGATCCTTTTCTTTTCAGGGTTTGTGCAGATCAAATCATAAGACGATGTGTGACTCATGAGGAAGGTTGGAAGATTCTATTTGACTGCCATTCAGGCCCTACTGGGGGACATTATAATGCCAATCGGACAGCGCATAAAGTTATGGAGGTGGGTTTTTATTGGCCTTCAATTTTTAAAGATGCTCACCGTTTTGTTCTGTCTTGTGATAGATGCCAGAGAATAGGAAATACATCTAGACGGGATGAAATGCCTCAGAATTATATCTTGGCATGTGAAGTATTTGACCTTTGGGGCATTGATTTTGTTGGACCGCTTCCCACATCTTTCGGGAATAAATACATACTAGTGGCAGTGGACTACGTTTCCAAATGGGTGGAAGCTCAAGCTTTACCCACCAATGGTGCCCGAGTAGTATGTAAATTCTTGAAAAAGCTGTTTTCAAGGTTTGGATTCCCTAGAGCTATTATTAGTGACAGAGGAACACATTTCTGTAATTCTCAACTAGAAAACGTTTTGAGGAGATATGGGGTTACTCATCGAATCGCCACACCTTACCATCCTCAGACAAGCGGTCAAGTTGAAGTGTCAAATCGAGAGTTGAAAAGGATCCTTGAAAAGACGGTTAGTCATCACAGAAGAGATTGGGCGGAGAAACTCGATGATGCCTTGTGGGCGTACAGGATTGCTTACAAAATACCTTTGGGGACGACTCCCTATAGATTGGTGTATGGGAAAGCGTGCCACCTTTCGGTGGAAATTGAACATAAGGCGTATTGGGCAATCAAGCAAGTGAACTTTGATTTAGGTTCATCGGGACTCAAAAGGAAATTTCAGTTGAATGAATTAGATGAATGGAGGATGACTGCATATGAAAATATGAAACTTTACAAGGAAAAAACGAAACGATTTCATGATGCACACATTCGTCATCCAAAGGAGTTCAAGGTAGGGGATCAAGTGCTTTTATTTAACTCCCAGTTAAAGCTTTTCCCGGGCAAGTTGAAATCGAGATGGTCCGGGCCTTTTCTGGTAAAGCAAATTTTTCCACATGGTGCTGTGGAGTTGGAGCATCCTGAGCAAGGCACGTTTAAAGTGAATGGCCAAAGAATCAAATTGTACTTAGGAGGAGGAGTAGAAAACGAGGACCGGGAGGAGTTTAAACTCCATCCACCGGATAATTAGCTTTGAAGAGCTTGAGAACGTCGAGCCAACGACGTTAAACAACAGCGCTTCTTGGGAGGCAACCCATGTCTGACTTTGATAGGTAAGTTTTTCTTTTTCTAATTTTTTCTATCCTAACATCCCGATTTTGCAGATTGTTGAGCCATAGTCGAATGAGATACTTGAGTTTTCATGCTAAGTATGGGGAAAATCATAACCAAGGAAGGTAAAGAGGAGGATTTCAAATTGCTAAGTGTTCTAGGTAAGTATTCTATCATAGGTATTATTTTAACCCTTTGACACTTAGGATCATTCACATAAAAAAAAAAAAAATTTTTGACTCCCAGTGTACACTACCATAGTACACGACCAGTGTACTAGAGTAGTGTAAGAATTCTAGCTATTGTGCCTTCATGAGTCATAGTACACGACCAGTGTACTAGACTAGTGTATGAATTCTAGCTATTGTGCTTTCACGAATCATTCTACACTACTCGTGTATTAAGGTAGTGTACGTTTGCGTAGCTACTGTAAAGTCATGAGTCAATGTACACGACTCGTGTACACTGTCGTGTTTAAGATCAAGCAACCTGAGGAGTCATGAGTCGTTCTACACGACTCATGTAGGAAGCAGTGTACAAAAATGAGCAACCTGAGGAGTCACGAGTCGCTCTACACGACTCGTGTAGGAGGGCATGTACGTTCACTTTGCTGCTGAGGAGTCACGAGTCAAGCTACACGGCCGTGTAGCACGGGTCGTGTACACCTCCATTCCTTGCATTTCGCGCACGTAGGTATTAATCTCTCACTCCATTGCATTTCCCACTCCTACACAACACAACACAACACTACACTCCTCTCACTCCATTACACAACCACACCATCATACATCAAGAACTCACGATCGGGATCACCATCACCATCAACGAAGGTATGATTTAACTTCTTCCTATTCCTCATTGCATGTTCTTTATTAGATCATTTAACTATGCGAAAGTTGTGGAGTTTTGGAGATTTGCGAAGTTGCGACAAATATGGGTGAAGCATGATTTTGCATGGTTTTCACGCACAAATTGCATTTCTAGGGTTCATGTGAGATTTTTAATTGAAAGGAAAAATTGGGGCTTTTGTGTTTTTAGTGCAATTAGATCATTTAATATACAATGCACATGTTAAATTGGAGAAATTCTTGCTAGGTCATCCTAATCGCAATTCTAGGGTTTGTTTTGTGCGAAAATTGGTTGAAATTTTGGTAATTGAAGTTAGCTTATTGTTTTAGTGACAACCATGATTTTCAACATGAGTTCTTAAGCGAGTGATTTTCCCGCGTTCGTGTTGATTTTAAAATTTTACAAATTTTTTGGTTGTACACTACCCCTACACTAGTTGTGTACAATGACTAGTGTACACACAGCTTCAATGCAACTTTCGCACTTGTTCCGCTTTGGTCTCCTTGTTCTTAATATTGCTTCTCATGATCTATATGACTTCTTGTGCAACAATTTTAGTTCTTGTATCTCTTTTATACTAAAATTTGTTCTCTCATTTGTATGTAGGATGGCAAGAACAAAAGAAGTAAGTAAGAAATCTAAATCCTCTCAATCTACTTCAACACCACCTTCAAAGAAAAGAAAGGTCTCACAATCTAAAAAGGCTAGTCCATTATTATCTGATCAACTATGGAGCAAAGCTAGGAAAACTAGATTGGATAAGAAGCCTTTTGGAGCTCACAAGTATGCAAATTGGCCCATGCTTGCTGAGTATGGTAAGGAGCAACGGATCCGTGAGCTCTTGTCTTTGGGACCATGGGAGGAACTGTTTGCTATTAGGACTCCTGCTTATAGGAGCATCACTTTGGAGGTGCTTACAACTTTAAGAGATCATGACGATGATGATGATGAGGATGACGAAGATGATGCAGATGATGATGAGGAGGGGGATAAGTGATGTACCCTCGTTGGATTTGATTTGATTTGATATATCCATTTGTTTTCTTTTAGACTTTCTATCTGATGGTCTGTTCTTATTGAGATCCCCTTGTGGGAAGACTCTTTTGCTGCTGGTTTATAATGTTGATGATGGATGTTTAGGATAGGTTAACTTTTTGTTTTGATTTTTTTTTTAGGTCAAGCTGGCTCAATTTTGTTTAGGGTTCACGAACCTTTACTTCTGATGGTGCTGCAGTCAGCTATTATCCTGGAAACTGCTTTCATATGGGGAAGTTCTTATCTTTATTCCTTTATTTCTTCTTTTCCTACTTTGCATTGCATTGTGAGACATTGGGGACACTGTCTCAATTAAGTGTGGGGAAGGGTATTCTGAAAGGAATATATTTGGGTCTTGATAGATATTGCATGTACTTGATTGATCATATTATATTGTTGATGAATTCCCCCACTTACAAGTTTGCAAATGTGCTTGGCAGTTGAATATGAATTAAGTTAAGATAAATCTTGAAAATATACTCTTTAAAATTATTTGAATTAGCATTCAATTTAAAGTAAAAGCGACTTACATAGTACCTTACTCACCTATTTTGTAGTTGGTATACTTGGTTAAAATTTTTGGATAAAATCTAGGTGGGGTAATCTTACTTGCTATTTAACAATGGAATTTAGAGTTTAGAAGTGGTTGAAGTCCTTAGTTGAAAGTTAAACGGTTATGTTTTTAAGCTTGTTGATTTGTATATTTTCTTTTCAAAAATTTTGAGAGCCCTCTTAATATTTTGTGAAAGAGCATATGATGTTTATCACATGGTGATCCTTTATTAATAACTTCTTTGAATTGAAAAAAAAAAAAAAAAAGAAAGAAGAGAACACAATCTTTACTCCAATGACTCAAGCAATTGAGTTATGAGTATTCTGAACTTGAATGTTAGAGTGAGGAGAGTTCGATGGGGTCCCTTTAAAACCTGGTTACTTGGGTGATGAGCCCGGGATATACCGACTCAATGAACTCACTATAACGAGAAGGGAGGAAATGAAAAAGTTCATTATATGAGCTTTGAACAAATAATAAGAGCTGAAAAGATACGGGCTACACCCCGTCCAAAGGAAATTCCTTTGAAGGCTATAAAAAAAAAAAAAAAGAGAGAGAAATTCAAAGAGATTTAAAATGAAGGAGAAAATCCAAGGGAAAAACAGATGCAATTACTTTCATTTTATATTATTGTGCTTAGAGAAGTGGGTGAAAAGTTTATATACTTGTTAACAGGTGGTGAAGTATAACTGGGTCTCTTTTGCTATTGTTTGACTTTGTA
Source organism: Combretum micranthum (assembly GCA_024138025.1). Lineage (NCBI taxonomy): Eukaryota > Viridiplantae > Streptophyta > Magnoliopsida > Myrtales > Combretaceae > Combretum > Combretum micranthum. Next base: position 311,367 of record JAMXBD010001109.1, on the reverse strand, counting down.
ATTACTTTGTAACTCTGGAATCTACTTTTAAATGGTGAGGGTAAAGTTTGATTACCTGGATTAATCTTAAAATTTTGATTTTAGTATGCTAATTACATTTATACGGTAGGTTTGAGCAATAGGTACAAAGTGAGTCGCTATGGTCTAAAAGAATTGATGAATGTTAAGTGAACTCCGAATTTATGAAGAATTCATGAGTATATTTGATGATGGATTTTCTTTATTCTTTGTTGTTTACTTGAGGACAAGCAAACGATTAAGTGTGGGGAAGTTTGATAAGTGTTTTAAGACCCTCATTATTTGTGCATTATTGAATATTTTATATGTATTTAAGTAAGTCATTAAAGGAAAGAACTTTTATTGGGTTAATTACTTGTTTCAGGGATGATTATGGAATAATGAAGCTTTTTAAGAGATTCATCATGAAAGAAACCAAGTTACTGAAGGATTATGGAGCCTAGATGAAGTTACTGGTCATACACTAGTAATTATACACTACTAGTGTAGATTTGGAGGATAAACTTGAAGAAAAATCAGCTTTTTCAATGTACACGACCCAGGCTACACGGGTAGTGTAGGATGAGTAGTGTACACATGACAACAAAGGAAAATGCGCTGGAATTAAGTTGTACACGCCCCGAGCTACACGAGTCGTGTAGGGTACCCGTGTATATGCAATTTTGTATAAATACAGCCTTCTTTCATTGTTTGAGAGAGAGAGAGTCAGAGATCATTTTCTAACCCTAAGTTCGTCTTTTGGAGAGCTTTTCAAGGAGAATTGACGGCACAACCATCCGGAATCACAACAATTGTTTCAAGGGGGTTTTTGTTATTATGATTCATTTAAACTCTTCTAGATCTATTGTTCTTATAGTTTATCATATGGAAGAGTAGATTTGTATGCCCTAGGTTTTGTGAAACCCTAACTCATGTTCTGAATTGTTATCAATTGATGAAAGTTTTGATCTTGAATTCATTCATGTGATTTAATTGTCTTGTAATAATTTTCTGGCCAGGATTATTGCTTGTTTGATTCTTATTAGTTAGAAAGAGATTTCAACTAATAGGATAGATCTTACATGAATGATAAATTTGCATGTTTCACCTAGACATAGGGAGGCTTCGAATTTCTGCTATAAAGATTAAATCTTTATTTAGGGTTTGTGAGTTTTATGCAATTTTACATTGGCGTGAGTGAAGGAAGAGATTCCCATTTTCTCATGTAAAATTAGGAATCAATTGACTTGAAGAGAGTAATTGGTTTAATTTAGAAACCCTGCAGTTCAAGATTTGATTTTTCATCAGTTAATTTTATCATAATTATTAAGGGTTAGGGTGGATCAAAACTAGGGGCATTGTTGTGAATTGAATTAAATTAAGGAAAGCTCTCATATTCTATAATTAGGGTTTGTCAATTATTAGTATAATTAGTCATTAGGGTTAATACAATCTTTTAATAATTTAGACTAGATAGTAGTAAAAGGGTATTACTAGTAATTGCCCATAGATCCTTAGGACGACATCCGAGTTAATTTATATACTACAAGATAAGTGCGCTACCTTGTGTGGATTTGAATTAATTGGATTATAAATTTTATACTTGGTGATCATACACACACATCATATTATTACTCTAAATATGAAAACAACATCAATTGATCGTACACACTAGTACATCATTGGTACGACACAGTTAAACTTCTAAAGTATTTCAGAAATTCCAATAGAAATTTTAACTACACGTAATTCAAAACTCTAGCTCACAATCTTCTCAATAAGAACAAACCAATACAAAATCTTCAAGAGGAAAATCAATCAAGTACGTTGGCTCTTCAAATTAAATATGGTTTTCAAGTCTTGTGCTTAACCTCTATAGGAAAGACAACTTGTGTATCATGAATAGAGAGTGTTTATGTATGTAATTGAAAATATAATATAGGGTTTACTTGTTATTGTGTAAGGTAAATGAAGACACTTATGGACTTCGAGTGTCGGTTATTCCTAATTTCAAGGTTGAGAAACAAGAACTAGGGTGATCCCTTTACTCAGGCTCTTCTTCCTTTTTATATTTGCCTCTGCTACTATTATTGCATAGTCATTAGTTGAGAAGTTGAGCTAAACTTCAATTGCTCTATTAATATTTTTGTTCTTATAGCTCAGCCCATTATGTTGTAGTTACTTTCAAGACACAATGTAATCCTCTAAGCATTTAAGCTTCTCATTAACTCTCCTTGATATGTTTGTAATCACATCACATTGTTTTAAACAACTCACGAACTTAAACTAGCTACCATTTCGCCCACAACACGATCATCAACTTAAGTGCAAGAGGCTATGCTCAATTATGCATTTTTACCATCGCACTGAGAAGAAAAGAGATCTTGTTAAGTTAATCCAACCAAGTTTTAAGCTTCGATGGTAAAAACTGGTGCTACAATCCACAACTCGTGTTTATAATGATCTAGCCAGCTTAATCTTTCCATTTCCTTTCATCATATTCCTCTTAAATCTTTAATTTATATATTTATTTACCCTTAAGCACTCATTATGTATTTGACTAAGTTACTTATTTTGTATTGAACTCGTTGGTTAAGGGTCAAACTTCTATTTTCTTTTATTTTTTACTTGAATTTTTTTAATTAGTTTGCATTCACACATGGCTTTCATTACGAGACAAAAGCACATATATTGAATTCTACTCGTGATGTTAAGAGATTTAACATAGTCAATATCGGTGAGGACAAAAAGTTCCAATAGATCGGTTAAATCAATGCATGAGCAACTAATTGCATGTCTTGCAAAACTTCGCCTAATGAATTATACATTTACTCATATATATATATATATATATATATAAGGAAGTTATTTATGGTCATCAAGCCATGTTAACAAGTTTGAAAAGAAAGTGTTAAAATGTTGCAAGTTTTTAATATATATTCAAGATAAGGTAAATGGAAAAAGGTTTCTATAAAAACTCAATAAAATTATAAACTAAAACTGTAACACATTGAATTTAAGGGAATATTGTTATATATGATCATTTGTATACTGGTCTTAGATAGAGATCTCTTCAGGTCAGGTCTAAGATGGGACTTAACGAGCTTCGCACAAAGCGGGTCTAACCCATCTAGTGGACCTGACCCGCATGAGTCCATAAGGGTCTCTCAATAAAAGAAAAGTAAATATAAAATGAAAAAAATAATATATCAAAGTTAAATAATGAAAAATTAACTAAAGTGAAAAACAATTAATGTTTAGACTATCTTCAAGGGCCACTCAATAAAAAAAGTGAAAAATAAAGAGTAAAAGCAAATATAAAATGAACAATTTATCAAAGTTAAAATAATAGAAAATGAAATAAAGAGAAAAACAATTAATGTTTGGACTATTTTCCATGTGAATAAAAATATATTACTTATCTATTATCGATATTTAATGCATTGTTAATAGCAAACACATATAATAAATAATTTAAAACCAACATGTTTTATGCTTTATATAGAGTTTTACTAAAAGAAAAGTCTTGCTTCTAAATAATGCAGGACTTCTTTTTCTTTTGCAGACTACTGTTTTTAAAGTGTTACTCATCTAGTCCTACGTTGCTTGTATTTCAATTTAATCGAAATGTGCTTGTCTATAAATAACCGCACATCTCTAATAGTATTGTAAAATATAGGTTAAAGAGTAGTATATACTTAGACTAATTTTGTATTAATTTTTTAATCTAAAGTTTTAATTTTTTATATGTTTTAATCAAAATGAACCATCACAATAATTAAATAAAACAAATAACAATTAATGTTTAAACTATTTTTTCTATAGGAATAAAAATTGTTAATTATCTATATAAAGTATTTAATGCGTTCTCACAATAACACACGTAGGACTGCAAACTAACCAGATTGACCCGGGCTTTTGCCAGCTTACACTCGGCTCGTTTGAAAACCTAATAGGCTCGAGTCGAGCCAGGCTCTTAATGAGCATGAAATGTATAAGCTCGAGCTCGAGCCCGTTAAGTTTTATTAAGCACAAGCTCCGTTCGTTGGTTTTGTTTAACTAAATAAATCTAACAAGCCGAACTCAATCATTTACACAATTCATATTTTCTTGAAGGACGATGTCTGGGGTTGCATGCATGTCATCTTCTCCACATAAAGGATGCCATGAAAGCTCAATACTTGAGCTTTGAAGCTTCTCCACTTTCCTTGGATCGATCCACTCCTTTCTTGAGCTTTCTCCATTGGTCTCCATCATCTCTACCGCCCTTCTCACTCTCTCTACAAAGGTATCAACTATCTCTCCATCCTTCGTCTCATCTCTCTAACTCCTTCGCCTCATCTCTCTACTCATACTACCCTAAACAAAACCTCCAACACCAATCATTGAAACCAACTCCAGTATTGTAACCCTCCATTCTCAGCTGAACCTATAATCACTACCAAAGCCACTTCAAAAACCATCGTCTCACATGTCAGCTACCTCCAATAACCACTAACGGATGTAAGTCTTTGAGTTGTTAAAGATGGTGGAGATGGAGATCAGTGTGGTGCGAATTGCAAAGTAGTTGTATTGGTTGTTTCTGTTTCGCGACAGTTGCAGTTGTGGATAGTTGTTGTTAGCATGGGTGGTAGCTATCGGTCCGATGTAGACAGAGGTTAGCGGTGGTTCCTATGGGTAGTGTTTATAGTGCAATGGTTGTTGTCGAAGGTGCTATGGGCTTCTTTCCTACGATGAGATATTGAAGGAATTGCAAGGATTGAGAGTAGTGGTGATTATCCATTAAAAATGAGGATTTCGTGAAGTTTCTTGGTTTTTTTTTTTTTTTCCATTAACACACAAAAGTGGGAAAATGATATGTCTTTTGTGAGAGAGGATATGTCTATTGTCGATTTGAAATGAAGGTTTTCATGAAATTTCCATTGGCTATATATTTTAATTGGTTGGTATAATGGAATGAAAATTACCATGTGGATTGTGTTTCTTTTGCGAGAGAGGATATGTCTTATGTCTGTATTTACAATATTAAACTAAAAAATAATTATTAGTAATATTAAATGTGCTCTTAACGAGCATATTCATGAGCCTATCAAATGAGCTCTTAACAAGCTAGATTGTGAGCCTGAAGACAAGCTCATGTCTGGCTCGTTTAGCTAAATAAGCCTAAGCTCGAGCTCGAGCTCGACTCATTTAGTTAAATGAGGTGAGTCGAGCCGAGCTTGAAATGAAGCAAGCTCCAGTACCTTGTAAATAACTCAGCTTGTTTTTAGCTCTAAACGCACGTGATAAGTACAATTCAAAACTACCATGTCTCATGCTTTATATATAGTTATACCAAAAGAAGAATTGCACATCTAAAAACTTATTCTTCTTTTCTTTTTTTTTTTTTGAAACTCTATCATTTTAGAGTTATAATAGTCTCACGTTTATAATATTTTAATTTGCTAGGGATGTGCTTGTATATAAATTATTAGATAGTCCCTAATTCAAACCCAACCCGCACCCAAGGAGATGTCTAGTCTTAGAGCAACAGGGTGATATACACATATAGTACACATGTAATTAGGGTAAGCGGGTAACCCAGTCTTACAGGGTACCCACTCGGATCCTGCTCAACCAAGTAGGGTTCAAGTGGGTATTAGGAGTCATAGGATAGAGTACGAGTATACAATATTTGGAACCTACTCGCATAGGGTAGAGTACGTGTATATAATATTTGGAACCTACTCGCATAGGGTAGAGTATGGGTACGAGTACGAGGTCTTTACACCCTCTATCTACCTGGAAGCCTGTACTATAATACATAGATAGTACATGTTTAAGGTTATCATGTATTTTTCTTATTTAATATTATAAAATTATGTTTATATAAAATACAAATAATGATGCTCTATTTTTTATTTTGTGATTAGTTTTATTTGGGATTATTATTTGTAAACTACCTTATGAAAAATTTTATTATTGAAGAGCTTGTATTATTTTATTTTGGAAGAACTTATTATTTTTATTTTAGAAGAATTATGATTGTATGTATGTACTTGAACTCTCAAATTATATAAATATGTTATTTATCTGTTAAAACTGATTAGTATAAAAGTAGTTCCAAAAAAATTTGCTTTTGGAATTTGCTATGAGTTCTTCAATTTTGTTCGGTAGCACATAAATAAGTTTAACATGTATTTGTTACATGTTTCAAATTTTATGTATAAAAAAATTTTGTATGTTGGATAACTTGCGATATTAACAAATTACTTCTAAAATTTCATTTCACATGTTATTTATAGCAATATATGAAAATAAGGTAGTTTTGTACATTACACGAGACTATGTCTATTACTATAAAAACTTGAAGTTTAAGCATGAAAAAAAAATTATATATATATATATATATGGAAAGAGAGAGAGATTTATCCACAAAATCTATTGGTTCCATAAGGTACCCTGTACTCTGCAAGTTTTACATGGTATAGGGTGCGTATAAGGTGTCACGTGGTAGGTTTCAGATACAAATTTTAATATCTTATGCCTTGCAGGATAGGATAAGGTAGTACTTCACACCCTAACCACATTGTACTGCTCACCCTATGTGTATAGTACACCTAAGTTTTTTTTTTTTTTTATGGCAAATATTTGCTATTTTAATTCATATCATGTTTTTCTTTTTCCTTTTTATTACATGAGATAATGTACATTTTATGGTCCATTATATTATATACGATGTGTACGCTCCCTTTTAATGCACATGGCATCATTGTTATTTAGCGAAAATCACTTCTTTGAGCATATAGGTCCACGATTTCAGTGGTCATCGAATACAAGAATATGCATAACGACTTATAATTGAGCTTAGGGTTACAAGTTCTCCAAAAGCTTTTGGACGAATTGATGAGCTTTTTTTTTTATGGGCTTGGAGGTAAGACATAATAAAAATTTAAAAATGACAGATCTTTTATTCTTATACCTTATCCATACTACAGAGTGGACAAAAAGGTATCTAAGCCTCTACATTTGAGGTTATGTGTTGATGTGAATATTTCCTGATGGTAGGCAATGCATCTAAAGCTAATTTACGTATTACTATCAACTTTAAAGTAATATTCAATGATAATGGGTTTTATGAGTTTTGCATTAAGAATTGACACATCATGGGTATGGGATGCTATTAGGGTAAATATGGAAAACTAATTAGGCTATCAAAAATTCATCCAAAGGGTTTGATGCGATAACTCTTGTTCATGTGACTCACGTACGTTGGATAACGTGATTGGTGGTTCATCTCAATTCATAAAAGTCACACCATGCAAGTCTTGTTTTTCTATTATTGTCACCGATGACTTTATTTTTAATGTGTCTAGCTTTGTATTGTTCACATGTCATATTTTATCGCTAACTATCATACAGATGTTTTAAAGTCGTCTTTTAATCCTTTTTTTTAAACATGTTTAATTGTTTACAATGTCATCGTATCATTTAGTACCTTTATTTCCGACGCATTGTACTTTTTAAGATCTCTAAACGTATAATATGATTAGATTTGTCTTTAAATAAGCAGAGTCGTGATTTTAAATCTATTTACAACCATTGGTGGGCATTCTTTTCCATTTTTGTTATGGTTATTGATTTGGTCATCGTGTTATTTCTAAGTTAAAGAAAGTCATGTCTCTTGACAATTTTATTTGTATAACTAATTGTGATGTATGATATTCAAGCAACCATCACAAAATGACCAATGAAACTTGAACCACATATCCTTTTGACTCGATAACTGGATATGTGTGGATTCTCCATCATTTAGTTATGGTAGGGAATAAATACGCCATTACCTTAATAGATGACCACTATAAAATAACTTGAATCGGCTCCTTAAAAATAACGGTCATGTGTTTTTAAGTGTTTTAAACTTTTGTCAAAAGAAGAAAGACCTTTGTTTTTTCTTTTAATACTTAGGTGTTAAGATTTGATGATGTTTTGGAGCTCATGTAGTATAATGGCATGGCAAAACATAAAAATCAATACCTTCTATAGATCTTAACCATTATGTTCAAAATGCATGAACCAAATATTTTTAGGAAAATTTACACTCATAGCATGTTATTTTATAGACAAAAAGCCTTATCCTATTCATAGGGCTTCTTTTTTTCCAATTGTCCTTTTCTCTAATTATTTTTTGTAGATGAGTAAATCCGATTGCAATGATCACGTGTGTACAACATTTAGCTTACGCTATGCGTGGCCCTAGAGGAGTGACTTCATAATAACACATAAAGATGGCTTAGGAAGAGAGGATATGGATGAGGACTAAATAATCTCAGAGGACTCGAATGCATGCGTGATATGTGGATGAGTTATGTAGCACCAACCTCACAGTTCTTGATGTGCTATTTTGTTTTGAACCTTGTTTGATATTTGGGATTATAATCCCCTAACATGACATCGTTTCTCTAAATATATGAAGTCTATCAAATGAAGAGGGCTTTTGGGTATTTATAGAGTTTCGGTTGTTGACAACGTCCATTAGATCATCTAATGTGTTAATAATCGAGGTGAGTCCTTCTACCGATGGATCCTCCTATGGGTTTATCTTGAGTTTAAGCTCATTGGAAGTTTATTTTAAATGCATAAGCTTATCTGAGAATGGTTAAGAGTGGGCGGCCTAGTCTAATGATTCTTACTCCAACCCCACCATATCAGATTTCCCATAAGTCATCCTAAAGCATGGGTTGAACTCTTTAGGCTTCGTCACCTAAATCATGGGTTAAGCCTAAATAAATAAATAATATAATAAAGCCCTTTACATTCTTTAATCCCTTTCACTTGCGATGCCTCTCAAGGTAGGCACCTTGTTGAATTTTTGGAAAGTGGTATGGAAAACCCTCCTTTATGGTTGTCCGTTGTGTTATCTTAGGGTATTTGTGAACTTAAAATGGGTACAGGTGCTATGATATTGTTAATGAAAAGAGATACATTATTGTAGATGTTATCTTTTTTTTTTTTTTTTAAATCTAAATCCCTTTTTGAAACATTAAATGAAAAACAGTCTACTTGTTTTCATACTCCTGCATGCCCTTTTATTTTATTTATTAAAACATTTGCCAAGTCTTGGTCTCATAAAGTTGTTACTTACTCGACTATTACATTAACGATTCAATTGATATATTTATTATATTTTGCAAAGGTAAGTATCGATATACTCATCATCTTATTGCTAATTTTATCTCCTTTGACCATTTTATTCCATCTATTTGCTCCCTGCTCGGTTTGCTAATCATGACAATCCACCGTAAATATTCTCTTAAAAAGATTATTCAACCCATCGTATATTAAAGTATTTGGTTCAGTGGGCTAATTAGCTCTTTCGTAACTTCCACATAATGTGCCCAATAAAGATAGGTTAATTTCCGAACTAATAATTGGAAAAACATCAATAACAATGAACTGGAGACCTCCCTTAAAAACACTACTAAAGAAAAAACTAGTGATTACCTTCACCACTGAAAAAGAAAAGAAAAGAAGAGAGCTCTCCAAAATGAAAACATGGAGCCGAACAAAGGGGAGCACATACCTGACTCAAAGGACCACAATGAGACACGGGAGAAGAATAACTCGTACAAGAAATCCCTCCTGACGAACATCCTATGAGCTTATGCGAACATGCTATCGGAAGAACAAATGGGATCTCTTAACATGGAAATAGAGGAGAACAGGCAACTAGAGTCACCAAGACCATTGACACCACCGTTGCAAGGACAGGAGTCAAGGTGGTCTCATTCTCAAAGATGGAACTAGATACCATCCGAGCACCGTAGAATAATGCCATTTTCATAAAGCTACTAGGGCCAAACTTGGGTTTTAGAACTATAGAAGCAAAACTTAATTTTATGTGGAGATGTCTAAAATCTTGTTAGATGGTCTATGTGGGCTTAGGCTATTATATGATAAACTTCACAAACCCCATTGACTATGCCTAGGTTATACAAAATGGACCGTGGTTCATTAATGGAACATATCTAATGATAAAAAAATGGGTATCGAACTTTCAACTCACTTTAAAGGAGATCAAACAGTGGTAGTTTAGATCAGGATCCAAGGGCTACCCCTTGAATACTACTCCACTATAATGATGCGGAAAATAAGACAAGCTTTAGGGCTTATTCTAAAATTTGATTCACATGACATGGGAATAGATAGAGGAAAATTTGCAAGAAATTGCATCCAAATATATCTGAATGAGTGACTCTCTGAAATTTGTATGAAGTGTGGAGGAGTGGGCCATACGAGTCCATTGTGCAAATGAGAATAAGAAAGCAAAGGAAAACACGTAGGCAAAAATCCAAATGTTAGAAAAGATAGCTAGAGGGGAATCGCAGAATGAACAAACAAAGAGCACTGAAGAAAGTGAAAAAATCATAGGTTGATCCAAACCCGAATGAAAGTTACCCAAACCCATATGGAGATTGGATTCTAGTGAGGAAAAAGAAAAAAGGATCGGGTCGTAGGGTTGTGAAAGATCTAGGATCGAATGAAATAACATAGAGGTTTAGAGGAGACAAACAACACAAAAGCACATTGGAACGTCTAGTAAATTTCAAAAGCCAAGAGCAAGTGGTTAAATCGGGATTTCACCTCACAAGAGTGACCCATAACCCTATCATAATAGATAGCTATGGCTCAACCTTAGTAATTGAAGCAGCAAAGCCTTGACGTAAGCTTAAATAGGATTGACACGATCTTTCAATTGACTAACCCCACCCCCTGGAAAAGCTTACAACCCCATGAGACATTACCTTTAAGGCCTCCACAAGGAACATTGTATCTGAATAAAAGAGAAAGCAAAAAAATAAGAACCCTAACCTCCATGAAATTTCTCTATTAGATGGAAGTTTTGATGCAACTCACATCCCATAGATCAACCACCCCCTAACCGAACCCAAGACAGCATATCTTCCAAGTCAAAGTGGAAAACTATCGAATGTGAATATTAGCAAAAGTGATTAACAAAACCTAGTTGTGATGGAACAAATTGGGGAATATAGTCCCAAACATCTCCTTCAAGCTGACCTTATCGAGAGGAAGAATCCTAATAACCCTAGTAGGACAAGCAAATGATAAGCAAAGGGAACTTATTGGCGGAAGTGGCGTTGCTGGAAGGAACTACGGACAAGGAGTGTCTCAGAAACCAAAAGCAACCATACAGAGAGTGGAAGTATACATAGCGATGGAAATAACCCCTCCGACAGTGACCGAATTCATCCCCTTCAAACATATCTTGGATCAGGGAATGCCATGCTAAGAGAGTGGCATTAATGTTTAGAGCAAGATTCCATCCAATGTCAATCTGGATGGAAATTAACACCACAAATGTAGAAGGATCGGGCTTCTTCCGTCTAAGTGGGACTATTTCGGGATCAGATCTATTGGATACACTATCATCAAACTGCTTAAATATCCTTTTTTAAGGTGTTAGTTTGGAATGTAAGGGGGGTGGCTTGGTTAGGAGGAGGCAAGCTATCCTCGAATTGATTTTATGACACAACCCACGCGTTTTTATCCTAACTTAAACATGTTTGGATCACTCGAAGTAGAAAACCTAAGAAGATAACTTCAATTCCCCTAAATGATCTATGTCAAAGCTAGTGGATTCAATGGAGGAATAATGCTACTATGGAACCTTGAATTTGCTGAGTGGAGGAAGTCATCATCGACGACTAAGCCATCCATGTATAAATCGAGTTAAGATACTCTTTCCATTTTTTATATATCACAACTATTCATGTTAATCTAAAGATAGATAAACGGAAAGATCTTTGGTAGTTTTTAAATGACCTATCCCTGTCAATATGTGATCCCTAGCTGATGACTGGAGATTTCAATGAAGTCCTAACAAAAGACGAAATGTAGGAAGATATCAAATAAACCCCTAACGAGCCTGCCTATAAAAAATTGTATGGATAATTGTGGCATGTATGACTTGGGGTTCATAGGGCAAAGGTTCATGTGGAGTAATAGAAACAAATGTATTAGTGGTCTCATCCAATACAGACTGGACAGGCTTTAAGCTAATGGACCGTAGAGGAATAAGCTTCTAGAAACCAAACTTTTCCACCTATCAAACAGAGGTTTAGATCACATCCCACTCCTCTTATCCATTAGATGAATATCAGAGGAGGCATAAGGGAAAAATGACTCTTTCGCTTTTAACCCATGTAGCTTGATCACCCAAATTCAAGGATTTTGTAAGTAAAAATTGGATCTCCCCAAGCTTTAAACTACCAGGGGAGCTTGAAGCTTTCACAGCTACCATGAAGAAATGGAATAGGGACATTTTTGGAAATGTCCCGAAAAAAAAAGAAAGAAAAATCCGATAATAAAACTAAATCATACCAAAAGGGAAATCTAGCTCCATCCATCCCAAAATCTTTCAGATTATGAAAAGGATCTAGAATTAGAATTGGAAGATATTTTAAATCAAGAAGAGAAACTCTAAGTAGCTAAAGCACGGGCAAAATGGATCATCAAAGGAGAAAGAAACACCTCTTTCTTCCATAATTTAACCCCGATTCGCTTATCAAAATTCAAGATTTGAAGCTTACAGGATGAAGTAGGGAACTGGATTATCGAAGAGGTTCCATTAAAATCCCATGTCGGATCTTCTTTTGGACATCTCTTTCGATTGGAAAAGACTATAAACAAAGACAATTTGATAACCTGGGAAAATAGCGGAGTATGCCTGTTACAACATAAAGTTTGGAACTTGACAAACTAGTCTCAAATGTTGAAATTAAATAACTTATGAACAATATTGGCATAAGTGAAGCTCTTGGAATAGACGGTTTCCATGTAAGCTTTTACAATAACTGTTGGGATATAATGGGGCCTTTGTTGTGTGAACTAATGCGCAACTATTTCCATAAGAGAAACATTTAAGAAGATTTAAATCGCACCTTTGTCACATTAATGCCAAATAAGGATGGAGTGATTAGATTAAAGGATCTCAGACCCATCAGCCTATGCCAAATAGTATATAAAAGTGATCACTAAGATCCTGGTGAACATAATTTGACCCATGCTTGCCAATCTCATTCGTCTTGAACAAATAAACTTTATCATTAATAGATCTGCTGCAGACAACTAAGCAGTCTTTCAACTACTTTTGTAGTATATGAAAGAAAGGGAGGTAAAAAGAAATGGATGATGAAAACTAGATCCTGATAAAATCATACGATAGACTCGAATGGGATTTTGTAAGGAGTGCCCTTAAAATCCTTAATTTTTCCACAATCTTGGGTGGATCTCATAGGGGGTTGCCTTGCATAAACCAACTTTGAGGTTCTTTTTAATGGATCAACCTTAGAGACCTTCCCAGCCAGTCGAGGCATCAAACAGGGCAACCTCATCTCACTATACCTCTTCATCTTTACCATGGAGATTCTAAGTAGGGCTATACACTTTTGCAAAGACAAAGGGTGGTGGAAAACAATAGTGTACAGAGGAATCAATCTCCCACTCACCTATCTATTATTTGCTGACGACGTTATCTTGATGGGGGAGGCTACAAAGTAGAATGCAAATCTTATAAGTAATGTCATTTCTCTCTTCTCTAATCCAGTTGGACAGAAAGTTAATACTGAAAAATCAACTATCATTTTTCTCGAATAATATCCGACCGAAGAAAAGGCTGATGTAACAAATTGCTTTGGAATAAATTGGAGATCTAATATAGGAAAGTATCTAGGCGTTCCAGTTAAGGAGGAAGGGAATCTCAAAGCTGCTAACTTCAACTTCATCATAGAAAAAAATCAAAATAAAAGCCTCAGGATGGAAATCGAGATTCCTAATCATGGAAGGAAGACGCCTGGTTATCACCATAGAACTTGAGGGAATAGTAAACTTCTATGTCCAATTAATGCCCTTCCTCAAAAAGATTATTAATGAAGCAGAAAAAATTGCAAGAAACTTTTTGTGGGAATCAATCGAGGAGAAAAGAAAAGTACACTGGGTTGAGTGGGAAAAAAAATCAAAAGACCTAAAACCAAGGGAGCCCTTAGGATCATGGATCTTCACTAAAGGAATAGAGCTTGGATTATCAAAATGGGATGGAATATAAAAACTAACAAATACTGTTGGGCACCGCTGCTTGCAAAACATATTCACAAAGTAGGTACTAGTAATGCTTCACAAAACAGTTCACGCGCGCCCTCCCCCCTCCACCACCCCCACCACCACCACCACCACCAAAGTAAGGGCATCATGCAAAGCAACCACTTCCTAAACAACAGCGCCTTTCGATTGCCATCTAGTGGAACGAAAATCTTGTTATGGGGGAACAAATGGAATAACAAGGGAAAAACTTGCTCATGGCTATATGGCCCTCTCACCTAGGAGGTGCAAATTACCATCGTCAAAGATGCTTGGAATGGGATCGGAACATGGGACAAAAATGAATTCCAATACCTAATTGACAATGATATCCGAGATAAACTTGGTAACATCATACCAAGGGACACATATGAGGATACCACGAAGGACATATGGGATTTTGGAAACCAAAAAGAAATGGAAGTCAGAGACATGTATATGGCTCTTACTAGTGAAGAGGAGGACGAGGGGGAGAAGGACAAAGAATGGATATGGAAAATCCCTGGACTAACTACCCAAATTTAAAACTTTTATATGGTAGACAGTTAATTATTCCCTCCATACTAGAGATATTCTCAGAAATTGCAGCATGGCTACGGAGCAACGGTTGCCTTTCTATCAAACGGAAGATGAGACGACAGATCACATGTTCAAATAATGCATAACAACAACCCAATGGTGGAAGGAGATAAGAAATTCCAAAATATTTCCACTGGGACCTCAACAGCTGGATTAAGTCCAATAAAACTACTAGACATGACATTTGGAGGGCTGTTAAGACACCTTGATAGTGTACATTAGTTTTCACTCTTTGGGGAATATGGATGGAATAGAACAACGAAATTTTCGCTAATCCTAACCTCACCTGGTTAGCTACATCAAGAGCCAAAGCAGCTAAATGTTGGGCAAAAACTAGAAGAGAAAAGAACCGAATCTCCTACTTAGAGCATGCCAGCCAGATTCCAAAGCCCCCACCTCCTAAGAACATGCTCTTTGAATGTGATGCAGTTGTCTCGAGCAAAGACCACCAAGCAGCAATTGGAGGCATACATGTTGACACGAACAACACAATCATAGCAGGCTACTATAAAAAAATAGTCTAGTCATCTCTATGGAAGCTGAATCAATCAACATTCTTCAGGCTATATTTATATGCGTGGACAAGGGTCTGTACTCCACTACTTTCTATACCGACTCTCTTCCAACCTACAGGTTTATTAATGACCATATGCAGAATCCTATCCCTTTTGCTAACTTGATTACTTCTTTTAGGGATAAACTCGCATGCATTGATGGTGTAAAGCTGTTCTATGCACCAATGGAACTTATCCTCCTAGCTAACACCATCACAAAAATGGGCATAAATGCCACCTAGATGTTTTTAGAATCTATTTCTAGTTCAAGTTTCTCCTTGTTTTTTCAATAATTTTTGTATGTTGAGAGGACCTGTTGGTATGGCTTCAGTCTTCGACCTGCCGCAAACGTCCTCTTGGCCTTCTAATTCGGACCCTATCTCAAATCATGGTTTTAATTAAAGGGGCCATGGGGCTATTTGCTCTCTCTTCTCAACCGCTCTTGTTATCCTCTCCTGCTTCCTTTTTGTTTATGGTTTAATGGATCTTTAATGACTAAAACAAAAACAAAGATATGTTAATAATTTAAGATATCAATTACCTTACGATAGACTCTCCGACAAACAATAATCAACGAAAACATGATATTTTTGTATAATTGTCATGATTAACATTAATCTCATATGGTTGAAAAATCATTTACTAGTAAAATCACTCAATTTTTTTTAATAACAATGTCAACATGAGCAATTTTTGAAGTTTTTCCATAACAAATTCAGAAATTCGTGTAACTCTTTCCCTTAAAATTTTATTAGTTAATCAATATAAAATTTCATTTCATGCTTTATTTTTTGTTTAAAAGACATCCCATTTATGTTATGGGTATGAAAGATAAATGATATTCATTAAATAAATCACTTTATATCACTAATGTTATGTTTGGTATGCATGAATGGACTCGAATAGAATCATGATTCTGGGTTTTATTCCATTTTCCATGTTTGGATGCACTTTTAGAAGCCGGAATCGATAATTCTTTCCTTGAGAGGGAATTCGATCATGTCTTTGAGAAGGCGGAATCGTGATTTCATTCTACCTTTATTAATTGCATGCAAGCATATAATTATGGTTTTATCTTATTGCATATTCATAAACTTACATTTGTTGCTAGGGATATTTCTACCTTTATTAATTGCATGCAAGCAATATTTATGGTTTTATCTTTTGCATATTCATAAACTTGCATTTGTTGCTAGAGCATTTCTAACAAATACATCCTATAGCCATTCCATTCTATTTATACTTCCAAACATAGGATTTGATTTATCATTCTGAAATCCATTCCAAACCATTCAATTTCAAATCATTTGATGCACTAAACATGATATAAAAGATATACAATTTTTATATAATATTTATTATTTATATTTTTTAGCATATAATATTTATAATTTATCAAAAAGTAACATATTCATCTTTTTTTTTTTTACATAAAATTCTTCTTTACACCCTTTTATTTTTCAAAACAATATAACTATAGCCAGAGATATAATTGAGACAGGTTTAGGATTGGTTATATGAGGTCGGATTCCAGCCTACTTTTCTATAGGATATCCCAAACCCGATCATACATCTTATAGGGTTACTAAAATCCGATGCATATCAAGTTGACTTGCCTTGCCCAACTTGATTTGATTGAGGATAATCAAAGCACTAAGCTAAACAAAATATTAGTCCAACTCTAAAGTAAGTATTATAAAATCCAAGTCAAGTTATTAAAGTAAGTAAACATATCTAAATAATATGAAAAAAAATTAAACCTCTTTGTATTGGAAACAAACAATTAACATATTATTTGTAAAAATTCAATTTTTATGCATAAAGTGGCAAAAAAATGTATAATGGTTTTAATTTGACATAAATAAATGTAGAATTATAAGTTAACCTTGATTATATCACAATTAACGCGAGCTAAGAGAAAGTGACAAAAATTTTTTTTGTAAGGATTTTATTTTGAATTTTTATTTTTTTTTATTTTAAATTTATTATTTTCGAAGGGATGTTTTTCATTGGATCATCACCGCAGCGAGTGAACCATGTCGATCCTATAAGGTGATAAAAGATTTCCCAATTTGACTGGTCGGACGAAACAACTACCTCGTTACTAAAGCGGGGCCAAACTCATAGGCCCATTTAAGTGAAAAGACTTGACCCAGTTGAGAGGAGCCATCACGATTCGGTAATCTCGTAGAGAGGGAGAAGATCGGACAGAGAGAGGGGGGAGAGAGAGAGAGAATGGCATCAGTGGCTCGTGCCATAATGAAGGCGGTGAGAGAGAAAGGGTTGGGCACTTTCTTAAGGGAGCAGGGAAGAAGGTTACTTGTGAGTGTCTTCTTGTTCTTCCTCAATTTTTAGGGTTTGCATGTCCTTTTATTCCTTATAATTTTCTTGTAACACGATTCCATTTTGAAGTAATTTCTCTATCGAATTGATGATACTGTTTGATTGTTGACACTATAGTGATGACTCCATTTCCATTGTTCTTTTGCAGGAGATGCCTACCCGATGGAAACCTTCTGTAAGTCCAAACTCTCCGAACTTTAATTTCCGCAATGTTTCACTATGTGTTCTTCCTTTATTGGGTATTGCTTTGTTTCTTCAGTGGATACTTGTTTTTTTTTTTAATGAAAAATTGGAAACAAAAGGGGAGAGCAGGAATGACATATCGCCAGTTCGCTTTAAGCCCTTCTCGGCTCAAGCTACATTTTGAAATGATCTGAGCATGAGATTGAAATACAGCTTCTTTATTATATGGGCGAGCTTGAGTGGTAAAAAATTGGTTCAGGCTCGATAATTGTTGCTCTGCTTAACTCGGCTCAGCTCAGCGTCGGTTATCTGCAGGCTTATTGAGGAGGAATAATTAAACTAATCAAACTAAATTGTGAAAGGTATGAAGGTTATGCTATTAACACTAGCAGTAGATGGTTTACAGTGGTACAACCAAATCTTGAAGAATCCAAATGTGAAATGCAGCATTTTAACTTGATATGAAGGAATTGAGGGGAACAGGAATCAGGGGAAGTGGACCTCATTTTGGAGTATCGAGAGGCTATAATTAAATCATCTCAAATGTGCAAGGCCTCGCCTTTCTAGTTTCGACAATAATTTAAAGAATTTCAAATTTCATGATGGACCCAGATGGGTCTAAATATTGCTATGATTATTCTTTCCACCTCCTGTATTTCTCAATGGCGAGCACTGCAATCCGCTTTTAGCTTTTGGAGCTAAACATAGTCTTAAGTCCACACTATTTCCACGTGGTTTTAAGACCCAGGAATATCCTGCTTAAGGAAAATCTCGAGCTGTAGCTTTATTTCTCCCAAGTAGCTGCATTTTGAATGAGTGGATGGCCAAAGTCACTCTCAGAGCATAGAGGCCCCAGTATGCTTCTTGCATTCCATTTCCATCTTAACAATTGACTTTTGGTTATATCTTATCCGGAACGGTGCAAGAACTAAATTGATGCCTATCCATGCATTCCATCATTTCCAAAAGCAGCAACTAGTAGCATGGCTGCCATTTGTTTTGCTCAGTGTAAATTGAGGGAAGAGGCACTGGCAATATATATGGTAAAGCCTCTGGTTTTACTTTGCTCCTGGGGTAAAACTATCACCTCTATTTGTGCATGGCAGATAATGATATCTGAAGGTTTGGATATAAGTGCTCGGGCTGGCTCCATGAGATATATCACGAGGACCTGGGCTTGCTTTGCTTTTAATTGTGTTGCCTGGTGCATGAAAAACAAAAATATTTGAAGGTTTTGATGTGAGAGCTGGGGTTACATCTTGAGAAATGATGGAAAACACTATATAAACTGACCATGTATGCTCATCATCCATAGCATCCTGTTCGGATGGTTCTGTCAACTCATATACTCTACTTGTGACTTTCGATCTTCTAAAACTATATGTGCAGATGTGTTTTATTTGTTTTTCACCCTGTACCTTTTTCTTTTTCTTCCTTTTTTTCCTCTTCCTGTTTCTTCTCTTAATAGATTGATGCTTTGTCTCTTGTTATAGGCAGACCAAAATCCACAATATAGGGGCGACTCTTGTCGGTACAGACAAGTTTGGTAATAATACTACGAGAGGCTTGATGCTCAACATGGTAAGTAACTCTGTCGCATCTATTAATTCACAATTAACGAAATGTTTTATGCAGTTATGGTGTTATTTTCGATATTTAAATGTTCGAAAGATGTTGCACTAATCATGTCCCTATTCTTCTATGTGATACTGGTTATGTTAGGCTTGTTTTATATCTCTGCATTCTTTCATATATGAATAAGTTGGAATCAGGGTTTGGAAGGGTAAAGTAACTCTAACAATAGATCACTTGACTAATGATTGGGCAATGCTAGTTTTCTCTCCTTGTTGCTGTTAGTTTTCATATTTTATAATTTACTGGTGTAGCTGGAGCTGCTTATCTTGAAGTGCACCA
Source organism: Combretum micranthum (assembly GCA_024138025.1). Classification (NCBI taxonomy): domain Eukaryota; kingdom Viridiplantae; phylum Streptophyta; class Magnoliopsida; order Myrtales; family Combretaceae; genus Combretum; species Combretum micranthum. The sequence continues at coordinate 291,661 of JAMXBD010001109.1, read as the reverse complement.
ATGTCTTAAAAACTCATGTTGAGGCAGCTGCTATATGGTTTTTTTTTTTTTTGCTTTCCACGACTAAAGTTGTATGTTACTCAGGGCCATGCACTTTTCTGTTACAAGGTTCAGTTTTTGAATCGAAGTTATACAATTTATGTAGATATGGATACTGCTTGGCTTCTCTTTGATAGTGCCAAATTTCGAAATGAGGAGAAGATTCAATTTCCTTTGATGAATCTATTCAATTTCTGAACATTGAGAAGCTACTTTATCTAGTGTAGGACCAGTAAATTTAATTGTGTCTTCTAAGAGAGGATTAGCTGCAGTTAGTTTGTTATTGTGTTTATTTGGGAAGTTGTGGGGATTTAGTGTTATTGGATCAATTGAATGATCTGGCTACATGTTTATTAATTATAGTGTCTGGTTCAATCATAGATTTAGATAATTTCCTTCCATGTTTCCCTATAGTGAATGTGTGTTTTGGCTCATCAGAGGGAACCTAACAATCTCACGAAATTTAAGATTTGGAGATGAAATTAGGCTGATGTTACAAGCTCTTTTTGGGGAAAATATTATAAAAGGAAGAAGAACATATTTAATGGAGATAAGCTTATAAAGGGGAGAATTTAAGACAAAATCAAAGATAATAAGAATAAGGAAAATTAAGGATGCAATAAATTGATATTAGAATACAATTGAATAAATGACAGTAATAAATTAATTTATTATTATTATGTATTATCTAAAATAGCAACCTAATAATGCTATTTAAATAGTTGAATGTAATGAAGAAAAATCAAGCAATAAACTATTATTTTGAGAAAGGCAGCTCTCTTTTTTATGCTCCATTTGAGATTGACAGCTTTCTCTCTCGAGCTCCATTTACTCCCAAATCTGTCATTTCCTCCACAATAGGTTCTCACAGAAAATCTAAGCAAAATCGTCTCGTAACTAGATCCCAATCTTGAGCTTGCAACATCTTGGTATTAGAGCCAGAAGTCATGGGATATTCAAACACCCAGACGAACCAAATCATGGAGACAATGAATTGCATGTTAGAAGAACACATGGCTGAAAATCAGGGCCTCAACTGCCATAATTTATAACATGTCAATGACTTACGAAAACTTAACAAATTAGAAAAACGAGTCAAAAAACAACAACAATCAAAAGTCAGCGGATAAACAAAATGATTCTGTATCAAAGGGACGTTGAGGAAGCAGTATTATTCCCTGATATGCAATTGGAATTCCCTTCTTATGGAGGAAAAGAAGACCCACTTAAATGGCTGAACAGGTGCGATCAATTTTTTCACAGCCAGTGAACAGCGGAGGAAGACAAGGTTGGACTTGCATTTTTCCATATGACCGGAGATACATAATTCTGGTTTTACAATTTATCTCTAGGCAATAAAACATATCATGGCATAATATTAAAGAATAATGCCACATTCGACTCAGATCGCCCACACGAAACAATTCTTTAGGAAACTCATCACCCTATGGCAAACTGGATAGGTGAAAGAATACATGAGCAAATTTCCGAGTTTGCTTGCATGGGCCACTACAATTTGCGCTAATCAACAAGTGGATATTTTCATAGCGAGGTTATTTGAATCCATACTCCTTGAGGTGGAAATTTATCATCCAAGAGATTTGGAATATGCTATTAGCCTTGCTCGAGCATTTGAGAGGAAGCTCTAGCTCAATGATGGGAAGACCATAGTTATAGTTGGACAGCATCGGGAAATAGTGAAAATAATGTAGGAGGTCATAAAGAAACAAGGCAAAATGACATTGTGAAGTAAAGAGGATATACTGAACAACCATCTTTTATCAAACATGTAAGTCGAGTAGAAATGGTTGAAAGACGAATGAAGGAGTGTTATAACTGTGATGAAGGGTATACTGATGGACATAGATGTAAACGAATTTTTTTGGTTGGAAATAAACACTAGGTAAGAGGAAGATTAAGGCATTGAAAGTTTTAGTTTAATTGGTGGCTTGCCTCCTGTGGAGGCTACTTGGGAACCTCTTGATGAGTTATGTTAACTCTATCCTGACTTCAAGCCTGGGGACAAGCTCTTACTAGTAGAGGGAGTGATGTTATAGATGCTTTTTAGGGAAAGTATTATAGAAGGAAGAAGAATAGAATTAATGGAGATCAAAGCTCATAAAAGGGAGAATTGAGACAAAATCAAAGATGACAAGCATAAGGAAAATTAAGGATGCAATAAATTGATATTAGAATTCCATGGAATAAGTAGTGGTGATAAATTAATATTATTATTAATATGTATTAACTAAAATAGTATCCTAACATTGTTATTTAAATAGTTGAATGTAATGAAGAAAAATTAAGCAATAAGACTTATTATTTTGAGATAGGCAACTCTCTTTCTCGAGCTCCATTTATTCCCTTTATCTACTATTTCCTCACAATAGATTCTCATCTCATAGAAAATTTGAGCAAAATCGTTGATAATTTTGCTCAGATCATCTATGAGAATCTATTGTGGAGGAAATAGTAGATAAAAAGAAAAAATGGAGTTTGAGAGAGAGAGAGTTGCCTATCTCAAATGAAGCTGAAGAGAGAGAGAGCTGCCTATATCAAAATAATAGTTTTATTGCTTGATTTTCTTCATTACATTCAATTATTTAAATAACATTGTTAGGATTCTATTTTAGGTAAGATATAACAATAATAATATTTATTTATTACCACCATTGAATTCTAATATCAATTTGTTGCATCCTTAACTTTCCTTATTCTTGTCATCTTTGATTTTGTCTTCGTTCTTACCTTTATAGCTTGATCTCCATTAAATATGTTCGTCTTCCTTTTCTAATTTTTTCCCTAAAAGAAAAAACACTTGTAACGTCACTCCCTTCCTTTAAAAGAGCTTGTCCTCAAGCTTGAAGTCAAGATAAAGCTGACAAAACTCATTTAGGGTTACCATGTGGCCTCCATAGACTATGCCTCAATCTTCCTCTTGCCCGGTATCTATTTCCAACAAAAAAATTTCGTTTACATCTATGGCTATTAGTGTACTCTTCATCACGGTTGTAACACAATTCTTTAGTCCGTCTTTTAGCGACATTTTTACTCAACGAACGTTTGATAAATGATGGTGGTTCAGTATGTCCTCCTAACTCCACAATGTCATTTTGCTTCTTTCTTTATGACCTTCTACATTATTTTCAGTATTTCTCGATGCTGTCCAACTATGATCGTGGTGTTTCCTTTCACCGAGCTAGAGCTTCCTCTCAAATGCTCGAATAAGGCTCACGGTAGATTTCAAATTTTTTGGATGATAAATTTCCATCTCTCGATGCTGTCCAACTATGACCATGGTGTTTCCCTTCACCGAGTTAGAGCTTCCTATCAAATGCTCGAATAAGGCTCATGGTAGATTCCAAATTTCTTGAATGATAAATTTCCATCTCAAGGCGTATGGATTAATTAACCCTACTGTAAAATATCGATTTGTTGATTAGGGTGAACTGTAGTAGCCTGTGTGAGCAAATTCTGAAATTTGTTCATATATTCTTCCACTGATCCAGTTTGCCATAGGGTGATGAGTTCTCCAAGGGGATTGCTTTGTGTGGGTGGTTCAAATCGAAGGTGGCATAGTTCTTTGAAATTATGCCACGATATGTTTTGTTGCTTTGGGATAAATTGTAAAACCAGAGTTGTGCATCTCTGGTCATAAAGAAAGATGCAAGTCCAACCTTGTCTTCTTCTGTTGTTCGCTGATTGTGAAAGAATTAGTTGCACCTGTTTGGCGATCCAGGTGGGTCTTCTTTTCCCTCATAAGAAGGGAATTCCAGCCTTGCATATCGAGAAAAAATACTGTTTCCTCAACATTCTTTTGATACAGAATCATTTCTTGACGCTAACTCTTGATTGCTGTTGTTTTCTAACACGTTTTCTGGTTTGTTAAGTTTTCATAAGTCTTTGACATGTTATCAATTCTGGCAGTTAAGGTAACAAGTACCTCCTAATTTTTAATCTTATGTTCTTCCAACATGCGCTTCATTATCTCTGTGATTTGGTTCATTTGGCTATTTGAATCTTCCATGGCTTTTGGCTCTAGCACCAAGATGTTGCAAGCTCGGGATTGAGATCTGGTCACGGGATGATTTTGCTTAGATTTTCTAGTACCTATTGTGGGGAAATAATAGATAAAGGAAATAAATGGAGCTCGAGAGAGGGAGCTGTCTATCTCAAATGGAGCTCCAAAGAGAGAGTTGCCTATCTCAAAATGATAGTTTTATTACTTGATTTTTCTTCTTTTATTTAACTATTTAAATAGCATTGTTAGGATACCATTTTAGGTAGTAATAATAATAATTTATTACTGTCATTTATTCCATTGAATCCTAATATCAATTTATTGCATCCTTAATTTTCTTTATTCCTGTCATCTTTGATTTTGTCTTAAATTCTCTCATTTATGAGCTTGATCTCCATTAAATATATTCTTCTTCCTTTTATAATATTTTTCCCAAAAAAGCACTTGTAACAGCTTTATTTCTGCGTTCTTTTCTGTTTTGTACAACAAGCATTGTTGGCTACAACAGTAACCGGTTCCCTATTTTCCTCCGTTCATTTTCAACTGCTCCATAAAAAGACTCCTAGCAATCCATTCCATAACTGCACCGTAACACTTAACACCAATAACCACATAACTTACAACCATACTTACATAGGACAGCAGTGACACACAACAACAATAAACAACACCACATGAATTCACTGACATAACACACAGTACAAGACGATTGAAGCGTATCCCATTCTCATTTCTATGTGTATATATGTATTTGAAAAAAGTAAACTGCTGGTGTCTTAACATCAAGGAAGGTGTGCTCTCATATGATTGCTGATCTGAAGATGGTCCTAATATCCATTTTGGTTAGAATTGAACTCTGTCAACTAGGTTTTCTGTATTATAGAAGGTGAAACCTCTTCATTTTCAGCAGTTAGGTAGAAACCTTGGTTATATGTGTGAAGTTCATATACATGCAGACCTTGCAGAAGGTGTGATTGTGTTTCGATGGTTTGGTTATGAGAAATGAGAAATGTTCAGCAAATTGTTTTTGTAGCTTTGATGATGTAGATTAACGATTTTCAACTGTCTTTCTGGGTTCTCATTGAGAAGCTTTGCTGTTAACTTGGGTTTGCAGAATTATTGATGGTGCACATCTAAATTGAATTATATTGAGGATACATAGGATGATTTGGAAGTTCTCTGTGGTTTTTGGATGCTGTAAATCTCTTTGGTCTTTGGCATGGGAGAGTCTTGGACTCTTGGTAATGAAAATGCTTGTGGCATGCAATGGATTTGCAGCCACAATTTCTAACCTATGGGACTCCCCTTTCTTTAACTTAAGTGAATGTTAAGCTACGGAATTGCTGCTCCACAGCAAAGAAAGAAATCCTACGACAAAAGGAATGAGTAAATAGTAGGAGGTGTCAGAGCTGGTTTTACTCTGATTGCTAGGTGTGCTATGTTCTCTATACATTAGCTATCTCCAAGATGTAATTAGTAAAGGTGGAAAGAGTAAATATTGAAGAATAATACATCTTATTTAGAGGTGGTTGCTGGCTGGCTTCAGGAGTTGTCAAGTCCAAGAATCTGGCCGTAAAGACTGGGTCCGTGGTTCAGCGGATCCAGACCTGCTGATTCTAATTTGAAAAAAAAAAAAAAAAAAAATTAAGAGCAGATCTACAGCCCAGCTATTCCCAACCAGAACTGGAGGTTGACGAATCTATCTACCTTTAATACTGGTTGTGATGCATATATCAATTTCTCACACCATACAATACATACAGATTGGAAAATTTCATGAACTCACCATATACGTATTAACATTACTGCATATATAACATTATCTGAATCACTTGTAGAAAATGCCTGTATCGATGTAATGTGCAAAGGATGATGCCATTAGCCGTGAATCCATCCATGGAATATGCGTAGGAAAATAGCAACCTATTCTGTATAGTTTTTATACATTTTAACTGATTGCCTTAAAACAATGATGCCAATGGATGGGAGTTGCAATAAAATAAAGGCCTTTAAGAAGTATGATAAGAAGAAATTCACTTTTTATTCTCTTCTTATCCTTTTCTGTTGAAGCATGACTACTGTGAGAATTACTTGAATTGATGTTTTTATATGTTAAATGTCCCTGCATGTTCACTTTTACTCATTGTATGATCTGTTGCATGGTTATTAGGAAGACACAGATGGGTTGAATACGCAGAGAAGGGCCGCTATAATGCCTCTCAGGTGCCTGCAGAGTGGCATGGTTGGCTCCATCACATAACAGATCACACAGGAGATGAGGCAAGCATTTTATGTGTCTTTCTGTCAATATCTTAGTTGCAAATCGGTGAGGAGATGTGATGATTAACATTTACATAAATCTTGCAGCTTCTTATGCTTAAACCAAAGAGATATGGTGTGGAGCATAGAGAAAATTTTTCTGGTGAAGGGGAGGACCTAATCTATCACTCAAAGGGACATGCTCTTAATCCTGGGCAAAGAGACTGGACAAGGTACCAATCCTGGCAACCTGCAAAAACAGAATCCAAGTAGAAATTGGGACACTCTGGTCATGTGTCTCATTTTTCATGAATAATTTGATTGCACTATTGGCGATGCTGATACTCTGTAAGTTGAAGGAGCAGTTTCCTTTCCATCAAAAGTGAGGAATAGCTATATTCTCTCATGCTTTTCCCGTGACATTTTGCCAAATCTGTTTAAGAATATGTAATTTACTTTGTTCGTTTAAGTGCCCCCTATTACCTTGTTATGTTGTTCTGCAGCTTTCTTTCCCATATTAAGTTTGCTTTTGTTTTGATGGTAATTCTTTTTATGGTATATTTATTTAGTTATCCTTTTTGGTAATTTATTTTATTGTCAAGTACCGTGCTAATGCTTGAGCTCAAGATCAGCTTTGAAATTCAAAAGTAAAGCTCAATGGAGTGTAGATCTTCCTTTTTTTTTTTTTTTTTTTTCTCTGTGGTTTAAATAATTTGTGGCTTAAATAAGATATACACACAAAAACCGTCTGATGATGGAGAGGGGTGGCTAGACTACACCCAAAATAGAACAGAAAAGTACATGGAAAAGAGGAAAACTCTCAACCAAAACAAGACTCTCAATCATCACAAAGGGAGATCTTTGTATAAGCTAGGATTTGGTTGGCTAGCATGGAAGGGCTGGAGCGATGGCTTTCAAGGCAAACAGAATTTCGCTGCTTTCAGATGCAGTCTACTGCAGTGGCTAAAGCAAGTCTTCAAATGATATCTTGGGTTGTCCAGAGGAAATTGTTGCTGTGAGGGCATTGGTGACCCCATTCCAGAAGTAAAAAGTGCGAGGGCAATCCAGGAAGTTGAATGTAATACTTTAAACTTGGGAGGAGAAAGAACATCCAACTGATTAAGCGTGCATGGTCTTCATCCCCATTGTTACATAAGAAGTGGGAAACCGAAGTTATGCCCCCCAGCTTGCAAGCCCTTCTAAGGTCTGAAGTTTCTGCTGCCAAGCTAACCACAAAATGAATGCTTTCTTGGGAAAAGAATCCTCACTCCAAGCAATTTTTGCCCAAGGGACCTTCTGAGAGGGTTCGGCAAGAGCCTTATAGGTGCTTTTGATGGAGAAAACTCCAGCATTACATTTAGTCCAAAATAAACATGCCTGGCTCTTCAGAGTTTGGAATAATTGGTGGGATAAATAATGAAATTGTCCCGAAAGCTAATCCTGAGAGGACTCCTAGATTTACCTTGAATGAAAGAGGAGAGTAGGGGTAAAAAGGATGGTGCTATCTCTCTTGCACTGTGTAAATCTGAATGAGAGGGCACTCGGAAACCAAAGCTCAGTCCCAGCAGAGATTTCACAATACATGTATAAACTTTGGTGTTTGGGCTCGGCTTATAATGTTGCTTAATGAGTGCAACTCTCGTTTGAGAGTTGGGCTCGGTTATTAAGGAAAAGTTTACATTTCTTTTAATTGAATATTAAGATTCAAATGAACCCGAATTTGTAAAGCTCGATATATATATATACATATATGGTATATATGTGTATGTGGTATAAAGCTTGACTGGAGCTACAGTGGGCTAACAAGCTCTTTGAGTCATATAAGATTGGTGCTTGAATACTTGATAAACCCTTGGAGTTAAAGTTTTAAGTTAGATTAATTGAATTCAAGTAAATAAAGAGATGAGATTGGTTTGCCTGTGACTTGAGTCCCATGCTTCTCAGAAAGCTTAAGATGTTCATTTGTCTTTGACAATCAAAGTGTAAAATGAATCTGACTAATTTTTCTTTGGAGCATGTGAGAATTGGATATGTTTTTCATGAGAAATTTTGTAAGATTAGGGAGAGGGTTATAAGTAAAAGGGCTTCTCTAGATGGGTTGTCATCCAAATATGGGCAAAGCTTGCTCATGTTGAGGCGACATCGTTAGTGCGACTCTTTTGCAAGGACAAGTAGAATTAAATACCGAAGGGACAAAAGGTTGTTGCGTTGCCCCCCTTGATCTGACTTCCCGGCAGGTTGTGAATGTTGGTTGAAAACCTAGATTGAACCGTGGATCAGAATTTCGGCTGCACAAGATATATATGTATGTATATATAATTATAGTTTTGTCGTTGGATTCAAGAATGAGGATGTTATTTCTTAGTCGTTATTGTTGCTTTAAAAAAAAAATATGAGTAAGCTTCTTCGGTTATTTATATACTTATATTTATAATAAGCCAAAAGATGTTTTTGAATTTTATAACTTACAGTCCGTTCACTTGACATGAATAGTTATTCATTCCTTCCTCGTTCGACGTAAAGTTGATATTACGGTGTTCACTTGAAAGGAATGATAATTCATAATGAATTGTTATTATGTAAAATGATGAAAAACAATTCATGCTTCCATCCTATGAATTACCATTAAATGATCTATTTTTCAACTTTGTCATAAATACCCTTATCTTAAAAATAATATCTAGACGATTATTCTCGCTTTATAATAAATACAAAGATTATTATAGATATTTTACCTTTTACTTTAATAATTACTTATTTGACTTTTTATACGAAGTGAACATATTATAATCTTATTACATTCCTTTTGAATTAGAATTCTATTTCCTTCTTATTCCATTCAGCGAAGTGAACGGGCCATTATTGTCCAGTTTTTTAAGGTTAGAACATGGAGAATATGTTCGACTAGTGAGAGTTCATTTTCATTCTAAAATCTCATTTTAAAAAAAAATTACAATCTCTTTTTAAATAATTGTTATACTATTAGGAAAAAGTAATATATATATATATATATAAATGACCTATAATTTTTCTTTTAATAAATTCACTTGTATTTTTCTTTGTAGTTCAATCATTGCATTTTATTTACTTTGCTAAATGAGTAAGACTGCAATGAAATTGCTATTATTGGGGAATGGAATAGATCTATACCAGGATTATTATATATTAAGTTTTTATTTAAATTTGAGTATTTTGCAGAAAAAAAAAATATTGTCATTCATAAGTTTGAGTAAAAAATGACTAGTTAATTTTTTTTGAATTTGTGGTTCCTTATTGAATCACGATTATGGCTATAATGAAATTGTAATTATAGGAAACCGAATGAGTAGTTAGTGCTTTTGTTAAAATTTCATATGCATGATAATGAAAATAAATACTAAATTACGTGTGAACCTTCATAAAACACCTAGTCGGAGGCTTCATATCATTTTCTTTTTTACCAAACCTTAGGCAAAGATGCTTAAATCAGACGAAAGAGAGGGATTCGGGTTATTTTGATTTGTACATGTAATTTGGATATTTTTGGGGCCATGTATATATATCAAATGTGTGATTTTACGGCTTATTTGATCGTTGAATAATGAAAAATGATAATAATGTATTTGTTAAAGTGAAATGTACATATGGCTCAGTTAAAACAACAAAATTATATCTAACCAACTTGTATCAATCTAATCACTATTAATGTTAAATAATTTACGTGTTCTTTAACTTAAAGGATAATGTTACCAATGTTGCCTCAATTTTAGCAAAATATACTATTATGTATTCGAACTTTGAAATTGATCAATTTAGTATCTAAACTTTGAAATTGATCAATTTGGTAACTGAAAAAATTTGAAATTGATTAATTTAGTATTTGAAAGAACTTAATAGTGGTATTATTAATGTACACAAGTATCAAATTGATCGATTTTAAAATTCAGGTACTAAATTGATTAATTTCAAAGTTCAAGTATTTAATTACATATTTTATCAAAGTTTAGGTTTCATTCATGACATTAACCCTTATCTAAAATACATGCATTGTAATTGCGTTCATTGTAATCTGGTTGGTTCCAATTGAGATGAAGAAAAATGGGCAATGGAAGAACTATATGAGGTTGGTGAGGGTACAAATGACACTCTATAGATAAAAGTTTGGGGTGTATCAGTTGACATTGCTTAGACAAATATGGAACACCAAGCTCTAGGGGAACGAAATGGCAGTGGAACTTGTGAAAATGAAGGTGAACTTGTTGACATAAATAGGATAGCTTCTTATGAGAAATTTCACTACATGGTTTTTGGTTTTACTGCACTAAACAAGAAGCTTTTGTTTAAGTAGGAAAGATCAAACTACGTCCTTTTCTGTTGCAGTCAAGATTGGGATGTATGAGTTATCATAAGCCGTATATGAACACTTCAAAAGTACTATTCGAGTGTGTTATGTCGTCTTAAAGTCATAACGCAGGTTCTAGACATGAAAAAGGATAATGACGTATTGTCAGAATCAATTCTACACGACTATTAAATAAATGGTTTACAAATGAATGGAAATAGGAGTTTTCTTATTCACTAAGATATAAGGTTACAGATTAACTATATTTGTCACTATATCTAAATTATCGGATTTTTATCCGTATCGAATTTATATTGGATTAATATCAATTTAGTACGATTCGGTTTGCTCAATTTATGAGTAAAACTATCAGTTTTTTATCGATATCATATACGTATCGGTCAAGTATCAGTTTGGTTTGAAAACGAAACCAAACCAACTATCCCGACATGTCTTTATTCTTATTTATTACCTCACCACATTTATCATTATACTTCGGATCTGAACACTTGAAAATGAAAATTATAACAAAGTTTGATTTTGCACTGTAGCTGTTTCTGATTGATTTCAACTGCCTCCAATTTGGGGCTCCAGACACTGAAGGACATTGAAATGAATGAAATAAATGAAAGGGGGACAAGGGGTTCAAATCTTATGGAAAAGTGTTGTAGAAAGCTATATTAGACAACAACAAGAGATGGTAGCATTGCCTAGCAAATTAGTGATGGAGAGACATGCAAGTATTACGTTTAGACGTGTCCTTTTAATTGGCAAGAACATCAGAAACTCGAACTTGTCTGGTGAACGTCCACGTTCGACTAAGCATTCTCAAACACGTTTTCAGCATCCATGGTTGGTCTCGTAACTAATTTTTCTATTAATTACGTATGGTTTAATTGACTGGAACGGAATTTGAATTTTGACTTTACTACTGTATTTTTTTCGTTTGATTTATAAAAATTTTTAATACTAGAATAATAACAATTTTTTTATGAAAAACATTTTTTTTTTCAAATACCCATAATCATAATACCACAAAAACTGCTATTTTTTTATTCTTATTCTATTACAGTGAATCAATATAACATTATAAATGTGGATTCTTGAGACAATACTAGCTTAAATATATGTATCTCAAATATTATTTATTTTATATTTTATATAACATATATAAATGGTGACTCGATCTGTTATTATTATTGTCATCATCACTTTAAAAGAAGGGTTGATAAAACCCTCTACAATCTACATATTGCCATATTGGTGCATTCAAATTTCTCCAAAGTTTTTTTTTTTTTTTTTGGTTAATAAAATTTCTACTTAACTTAAATGATGAACCAACAATGATGAAAAAGAAAAAAAAAGAAGAAGAAGAGAATGTGAAGTCCGTACATACATTTTACATGAAAATTATATATGGTACTTAAACTTTAAAATAGCAAATTTAATATTCAATTAAAATTTTTTATTACCTTATTTAAGACCGTTTATTGGCTGACGTTGATGAGACAATTTTTTGGGGCTAAATGGTATTGTTAGAGTTAATAAAAATGTAATAATATGTTGCCTTTTTCATTACAACAAATAGAACAAACGATATTAAAGAGGTAGTAAAAATAATTATAAAAAAATTTGATTAAATATTATTTTTATCACTTTAAAATTTATATATCAAATAAAATTTTTACATAAATTTAAGGTATCAAATTCATCCGATCGAATAAATATACGTCCGATAACTAGAGATGAGATGACATATGGTAAGGCGATACTGATTGACAGTATGATCCCAATTTTTAGAACTTATAACCAGCTTAGCTTGTGAATCGTGATAAGTGAGGATAAGTTCTGAGGTCCCAAATTTAGGAGTTTGTATATTATTTCTATTTAATTCTTCAAATGATTACAGATTGGGCTCTTGAAATATGTCCAATCTACTCAAAGTTGGAGTTTTGTATAGGTAAAACGTAAAACCCGACTTTTGGCTATTGTAAAACCAAATCTTTTTCCTCAAATTTCAGATTAAATATGAAAAATGAGAGAAATATGATGATTTTGCACTTATACCTTTAAGGCTTTAATTAATAATAGAGCAATACAAAACAATATATTACAAGAGTAGTTTAATCAATCAAGAATTTTATTTTTCTTCATCTCCTTCAAATATTAACCAAACGAATGGGATCCCTTCCCTTTACCTCACATCTACTCATTTTTTATTTTATAGTATTTTAATTGGCAAAAAAATTTGACCTTGTTAATCATTACTCAAGCTTTAGCTTAATGTATCCAATTATCTATAGGAAAAAATAATTATAGTATGGGACATTGTTATGATTAATTAAGCAAACATTGCAGGTGCTAATTTTGCTAGTAGATATTAGGACCTGCAAACACAAAAAACCTATTAGTAGTGTGCTAATGGTTGTTTGCATAGTTACTCCAATACTTAAGTTAGTGGTGGGTCTCCTTCTCTAGAGAGCTTAAAAGAATATTCAAATGTTGAGCAAATTCTGAATCCCCTAACTAGTTTGAGGGATGAGATGTTTATAATTATGGTTATACTAGAATGAGACGTACAGAATCTTTCCTGTTATAGTGGACATCAGGTTGGTAGCTGACTTGGTCCTGAGGTAGAGAAATTTATCTAGAACAAATGAGGAACATGAGCTGGTAAAGCATGGAGTGCAGTTGGACTAGGAGTATCCTTCTTACCTCATGGTGGGATAGGGAGCATGGGGTGAGTCAGGAGAGGGGTAGCTCACTAGGGAGCTTGGGTGGTCGTGCCGCCATAAGCTTCTCCTTGAGAGCTATAGCTTGATGAGAGGGAGATCTGAGGTCTCCCTACCGGGCTTCAGACATTGGAATCGAGGTTTATGCCAAGTTAGACCCTTATGAGGTCAAAGATTGAGGTTTTGACTTGAGCAAATTCATTGTAAAATAGTAGGCTTATGAGCTTCTGGGTTTCTCGTGTTCCTCTCAGTCCATGTAGGATTGATAGTGGGTTGATTGAGTTATAGTTTATTATTTACCGTGAACAATAATAATTCCATTTTTAAACGATTTATATAAAATAAAATGTAAATAATGTACATAATTCATTGGTAAGTATAAGTCAAATTCAAAAGAAAAGAAAAGAAAAGAAAGGATGGAAGAATATTACAAGATTTTTATTTTCCCTAAAACCAAACAAGAAATAATGCCAAATGGATTGTCAATCAACTTCTAGGTTTTCAAAGTATATTATCACATTACAATTGAGTGCCTTGTAAAAATGAATTATCAAAATACAAATTATAGAAAATTAATGCAAAAATACACGTTCAAAATGTAATATTTGGAAAAATAGAAAAATCACATTTACTACCTGCAACTTAAAAAAATATATATTTAAACACAAATCACGTGTGTTTGTCACATTTTCAAGAAACAAGTTCAAAATGGCTTTTGCTACATGCAATATACAAATGTCTATACTTATCTAAATCACGTTTAGTATATATAATTTTTATGTAAAATTCAAAATCACATTTTATTTTTTGATTATCACAATGGGGGGGGGGGGGGGGGAGGGATTTGATTTATATTTATAACTATTGTCATTAATAGTTATAGTTCTCTAAATACGTTATTGAATCTAATAACATTTGGATTTGAATATTTCTAAAATACATAAAAGGTAAAATGAAAGGAACTTTTTATGGATTGTCTTGTTAATCATACATTGTTAAATAAATATAGACATAGTAGTAGATATATCAATTAGCTTTAGTTTACTGTAATAACAATTTCATCTAGTCCTATTCTTTATTTAAAGTTATTATTTTAGTTTGCAATTTATAAGGATTTCTTATGATAAGAAACAAACCATTATTCAAACCTATAATAATTTTACTTTATATGGTAACAGTAATTTTATTGTAGTATTATTTATTTAATGAAATACAAAGTTGTGTTAAGTATTTTAGGGGTGAGAAATTAAAAGACCGAATATTTTTCTACCAATAAATATAGTACTCAACATTCTTTTTAAGCCAAGGCCGTCTTAATGCTTCACCTATAAGAAAACTCAATTCAGATTTCACCTAAAAAGAAAATATGGGTCGTTAGTAACTCCATTCCAAGCGCTCCTTGCTTGACCAGCCTCGTGTGCTACTGCTTGCTGTCTGTAAAAGTTAAACAAAACACAACCCCCAAAAGCCTCAAAACCTTTGAGGTTACTTCTTGTGTTGTTGTTTGTTCGACTTTCGATCAAACAAACATGGAATCCAATAATCAACCCGCATTATCCTCTCTTCGCAAGGTCTTCATTCTTATTTCTTCTTCCTCATTCATGATTTGGTCGTTAAGATTGCTGATTTTTTATTTAAATTTTTATTTTGGTTTTTTATCAGGGGGAGAAGTCTTCGAGTGAGATCGAAGACCCTCGTGGTCAAGCTGAGGAGCCTCTCCTAGTTAATGGAAACTTTAAGCATTCTGAGAACTACTCTGCTGCTGCTGCCATCCTCCCGTATGTCTTTATTAATCGATCCTTCTTTGCTATGCTGCTACTGCAATTTTTTTCAATTGTATGCTGTGGGTGGATCAGATGTTTGTTAAAAAAAGAATCTTTTCGCGGTTTTTGAGATTAAATACTAAAGCTGTTGTAACTTAGTGGTATGAATACTGTTGGGCGATTGCAGTTGCTTGGAGAAGTAGACGTAAAGGGTTTTCTTTTTATATTTTTTAATTGGGTCTCATTGACAAGCACCCAGAAAGAAAGTTATCACATTTACAAATTACAAGTCGTTTTACAACTTCATAGAGAAGAAAATAGATGGAAATTTGCAACGAATTCAATTTTGAGCTCTTTTTTTTCGTTAATTATTTGCCTCTTAACGAATACTCGGGTATTCATTAACATTTTCCTTCTTTTGTTCACTGGCTAGGTTTCTGTTCCCTGCTTTTGGCGGTCTGTTATATGGTTATGATATAGGTGCTACTTCTTGTGCTACCATTTCTATTGAGGTATGCATGTATGTAGATATTCCTAATACTGAACTCAAGTGCTTTTTGAGGTACAAGTTTTTTAATGATAATCTACTTGTTACACAGTCAGCAACTCTAAGTGGAATTTCATGGTACAACTTGTCCTCTGTAGAAATTGGTCTTATTGTGAGTTTCCTTCTCTCTTTATTACCAATTACCTTTACTTTGTTTCAATTGTCTTGTTTAAGCCTTCTTCAAATTGAGTATTCTTCTTGTTTATCCATTGCTTCTATGCAGACTAGTGGCTCTTTATATGGGGCCTTGATTGGCTCTGTCTTGGCCTTTAACATTGCCGACTTCCTAGGTCTGTTTTACATCTTCATCGACTGTATCATCGTCCATTCTTGTCAACTCTACTCTGACAGTTGAATATCAATTGAAGGTAGAAGGAGAGAACTGGTCCTGTCATCACTCTTGTACCTTGTTGGAGCTCTTGTCACCGCATTAGCACCGGACTTGGCCGTTATGATTGTTGGCCGTTTTGTCTATGGTATAGGCATTGGCTTGGTAAGATTTTCCACTTTATATTGTTAAATTATAGATAGCTAGAAAGTTTCAGCTTTAGAATACGTTCTTTCAGTAAAATGATACATGGACACGTGTTAAAATTGGGAATTGAGGATAAGCTATAAGTAATGAGTATATAGTATAATATCTGCCTTGTATGTCGTACCTACATCATCATGCTTCAGTGCAGGAGATGGTAAAAAATTCTACTAGTTTGTTGCTTTTATGGTTTTATTACATTTGCAAGCTCATTGTAGTATATTGCTTACAGGCAATGCATGCTGCTCCCATGTATATTGCTGAGACAGCACCAAGCCCAATACGTGGCCTATTGATCTCTCTCAAGGAGTTTTTTTTTGTACTTGGGATGGTGGTAAGTGTGCACAAACAATTTCTATCAGTCACTCTGGCTCTCTTCTATACATTCATAATCACAGCGAATGATTGATTTTTCTTCTTTGAACTAATTGAAGGGTGGTGTGACTTATTTTTTTAAATCAAAAAATTCAATATTTCCTCTTTGGTATTAACGAATTTTGATTTACCAAAAAAAAAAAAAAAAAAAAGTCTCACTACCCCTCAGGGCTGTGATTAATTATCAACTTGTGTTTTCTGCATTTCATACATAACTTTATGCAGACTGGATATGGAATTGGCAGCCTTCTTGTCGATATAGTTGCTGGCTGGCGCTACATGTATGCAGCTAGCACACCACTGGCTGTTATTATGGGAATTGGAATGTTGTGGCTGCCTCCATCACCCAGGTGGCTGTTATTACGAGCCATACAACGAAAAGGGAACATGGAGGAACTGAAAGAGGCTGCAATACGGTCCTTGTGTCGGCTTAGGGGCCCAATTATTGGTGATTCTGCTCCAGAACAAGTAAATGAAATTATGGTTGAACTTGATTATGCTGGTGAAGAAAGCAAAGCTTCGATATGGGAGTTATTTCAAGGGAAATGTTTGAAAGCTCTCATAATTGGTGCAGGATTGGTTTTATTCCAGCAGGTTTGTCTGCAGTCAACATTACTGAGTTACCAGGTTTAGTTCAACAGCTCTTTGTCCATTGTCAAAGCTCACATATATTAATTCTCTCACAACAGATCACAGGGCAGCCAAGTGTCCTATATTATGCAGCATCTATCTTTAAGGTACTTCACCATCTTGATACATTGATTGCTTGTAAGAGTTTTTCTATATAGGATATACAGCTTCTTCGTTGTGGTTATTCTTAATTGAGTTCTTCTGTAAAGAATGTGGAATTGGGTAATGCATACAAATCCTCTTAAGAAAAATAATGCATGAATTCCATGTATTAAGTACTCTGCAGAAGATCAGACCAAGTTATTGCCCTTACTTGTGTATATCATCTTTCATCATAAAGAATGGTATAGGAACTGTTGAGAGTCCTGATGATGTTGGTGGCAACAAAACCGTCATTGCTAAAAGATATCAACTGAAACCAAGTCCTGACTATAAGCAGATATCCTAAAAACAGTCTCTTTCATGCTTAAATTCCTGGCCCTTTGTCTGGAGTTGTCATCTACACAAAGTTCATTTTTTTTGGAAGAAAATGTACACAATTTCTAATTACTATACTATGGCAGAGTGCAGGGTTTTCTGCTGCATCCGATGCTACACGGGTATCAATTTTACTGGGAGTTTGGAAGGTATTCTGCAAGACTGAATTTTCTAGTAAATGTGCCCTTTTTGCTGTTTTGTTCATTGGCTCTCAATGATATTTAGACAACCATTATGTTAGCCATAGATTTATTCATGGTATCACTACGTTTTATCCTCATTTGCAATTTTTTATTTACATTTTCTTTATTTTGTCTTTTTATCTGCATGCATGATGTACTTCCCAAACACATTTGAGGAATAATACTGTCATGCGCCTTTTACCCTTTGACAAACCTCCATGAAGGTTTCAGTATTTTGGTTCTGTGAACTCTTGTAATGGATTTGTTTGTGATTGATATTCAGAATTTTGGTTACCTGCAAGACATGTTGAAGTCTGTTATATAATCTCTTTGATTAAGGTTCATGGCCTTTTGAGAATTGATATTCATACATGATAATATAATTTCAAAGTTCCTGTCCATGTCTTTCAGGGTTCGTCCTTCTTGCTTCTTGTAAAATGAGTAGTTGTAGGTTTTCGTGGCACTTGCTCAAGGTTGTTTGATCTGGAATTGTTCTCATACTAGATTGGTTATACCTACTTTCATGTCTTTATATTTTTCATCCCATGTATATTTTCTAAATCTGTCGTCTCATTCTTCACTTACTTACCAAGATTACTTGGATATCATTGGATATCTTGGGGAGAGGATCTTTCTGCCTTCCCTATTCTTTGCACTTGAACGGGCTTTCCATATGGGATTAGTATTCTTGTTACTTCAGGTGGCTAGAAGGAATATAACTGTATTAGTTCCTCAGTAGCTTCTTAGGAGATCAGTATTCAGTCTGTTTATCATTTACACATTTTTCTTAGTTCCTTGTCTTTAGTCAATAGGCTATACATGTTTCTGCTCTCCTGCTTAAGCATCTGGGTTTCTTTTATGAGCCTATATATGCAGGTGATTTTGCTAGCTTTCTACTTTGCACAACTAACTTTCTACAGTCATGTTATGGCATCCATTGGACCTATTTTTGTCCAGTTTTTCTTATGTCGCCCCTAAACCGTGTTAAGATGGTCTTACTGTTTTCTTTTTTCCGTTTTTCTCTTCCTTTCTATCCAGTCCACGCGAAACTTAATTAGGTTCTCCCAGTTGTCCTGCAATGAGAAGATACACATATCTGAGAAGCTAAGGTGGAAAAGATCATTTTTCTTTGGCTCAATGAACTGCGATTTCTGCCCTGCCCTTTCTAGTGTTCCCTGCATATCATCCTATGTGCAATAGTTTTTACTTAAATAAGTCGCAACAGGATCTCTTTCAATGTCATAAGCATGTAAAAAAGAGAGAATTATTGTTATCTTTGAGTTGATATGTGGTTCATTTTCTCCTTTTCAGTTAATTATGACAGGTATCGCAGTTCTTGTTGTTGATCGAGTGGGAAGGAGACCGTTACTACTCACTGGTGTTTCTGGGATGGTGGCTTCTCTATTTCTTGTGGCATGCTATAGTGGCAACATGTTTTATTCATAATTTCTGCGTCAGGAATCTGTGACATCCCTTCATGAAATATGATCCTTCTTCAAGATGGTCTTTGTTTGAACTCTCTTCAGCTAAAAAGCAAGACCAACTTTTTTCCCACCCCTGCTGAATTCGTGTTGCTTGCATAACAGGTTATATCTCTCTTCCTTCTTGGATCTTACTATCTTTTCCTGGATGATGTGCCAACCATTGCGGTTGTTGCATTACTACTATATGTAGGCTGTTATCAGGTGCGCATATGTTGTCTTCTTAGAATTTCATTACTTTTTGTGCTTTTTTGTTTTAATTTCATTAGCTCATTGGTTTCTCATACGTCGGACATCCATAAAAATATTCTGTCATATCTTCTGTTACTCAGTTAAACACTTGGTGCTAGATTATGTTGCAGAAAAATTTGTGTTTCTACTCTGGTATAGGGTATTGTTGGACTAATGCTCTATCGTAATTCCTACCTGATTGTGTCTTTTACTCTTTAAGTAAATTGCCAATCAAGCAAATAGATCACTATGGTTACCTTAGGTTGATGTATAAGTGAAATTTCTTGCAGTTATCCTTTGGACCTATTGGTTGGCTGATGATTTCAGAGGTTTTTCCTTTGCGCCATAGAGGGCAAGGACTCAGCATTGCGGTGCTTGTTAATTTTGGTGCAAATGCGCTGGTGACTTTTGCATTTTCGCCTCTAGTGGTAAGTCAGATAACCCAGAATTCTTTTAAAATATTTTTGTAGTAGCTAAGTATATTTTTCATCTTCAAAAAAATTTTTAGTTGTGCCAAGAAGAAAAGCTAACTTTTTAATTGTTTTTTGGTGAGGAGCATCTTTTGGTGAGACTTTTTAGTTCATTTAGCTTGATGTGGAAGAATGCTGATTTCAAAAGACTGTTTCTGATATTTAAATTACTCTTATTCAATCACCTTGGTTTGTGAATTTCATCAAATGGGGATGGTACTGATAATATATTTACTTGTAACACAGGCATTGCTTGGGTCTGGAATATTGTTCTATGGATTTGGAGTGATTGGAATAGTGTCTCTCCTGTTTATTTTCTTTGTGGTGCCAGAGACAAAAGGGCTCACTCTTGAAGAAATTGAATGTAAATGCTTGTAGGTAATTATGATCCAGATCAGCAATGTGCTTAGTTAGAGATTAAGCTAAGAAATGGTACTGTCATTTCACATTTGGAAGGGTTTGAGGGAGAGGTGTTGTTGAGATGTGGTTACCCTTTAGATGTAGAATCAAATAATTGTAATACTAATGCTATTTGTGAAGTTTATGCAATTTCTTCATCTTAAAGAGTTTTGGTGAGAGATATTAGCGTTTTGACGTGATTCAATTTAAGCTCTAATCAATAAGTTGCGGTTACAACCTTGCTGTTTGTAATGGACGATCTACTTGTAAGACAGGTAAGGATCAACAGAATTGTTAATTCTTCTCAATCTTATGTAATTTCTTCACTCTGAGCGATTGTGTTAATACTTGTAAATTATGGCAATGACAATGTTGCTGTTTATAGTGAATATTGATCCTAGTTGTAATGTATGTGGAAATCAACAGAGTTGTTTATACTGTCTTCCAAACCTAACATAGTGGTGTGATACAATTTATAGTCATAAGATGTTCTGTAGGAAATATAATTTATTTTATCTTTTATTATAAAGAGTTAGTATAATTAATGATGGTAGGTAAGATTGGTGTACTAATGTTTTTTTCTACGAATCATATTAGTAGTATGTATAGATAAGTCATGTAATTTGTAGCGTGACATGTGAAACAAAAAACTTTTTTCTATTGTGTTTTTACATCATGGTATCAGAGCCTAGTCCTAGGGCTAAAGAAAACACTTGACCTTTGTTGATATGTTTGATTCTAAGTCTGAGGATATTTCTCCATCCGATCTCTCTCCATAAAATAATGACCTTAAATCCTATTTCAACTTCCTTAAATCTATCAGCTACTGATCAAACACTTAAAATTATTCAACATAGGTTGAATGGAAGTAATTTTCGTGGGTGTTTCTAGTATGTAAAATTGGTGATGCTGGGAAAGGCTAAGTATGGATATTTAAGAGGCTCATCTATTGCTCTCGATCAAGATACTCCAGAATATAAAATCCAAGAGTTAGAATGCATTAATCATGTCCTAGTTGATCAGTTCGATGGAGCTTAAGATTGAAAAAACATATATATATTTTGTAATATTGCTCACAAAATTTGGTAGATTGATCAAGATGTATATTATGATATTGAAAACTCATTTCAATGCTTCAAGATTAGGTCAGAGCTGCGCTCAACATTCTAAGGTAATTTAACAGTTACAAACTATTATAACATGTTAATTAAATTATGGCAAGAGATGGATGTGTTCTATGACATTGGTTGGTCTTGTGTAGATGGTGGCATTAAATTCTCAAAGATGCAGGAAAGGATCATGTTTTTGATTTCTTACAAAGGCTTAATCCAGACTTAGATGAAGTTCGAGGAAGGTTATTGGGAAGAAAACCTTTTCCAATTTTGAAGGAAGCTTTTGCTAATATACAAAAAAAAGAAAGTAGGAGGAAAGTGATGTTAATATCCCATACTCATTTTGACCAAAGTAAATGAACCTCAGCTCTAGTTGGAAGAAGGGAACAGTTACTGCATTTGACATAAGAAGGTCGTGAAAAAGAAGTATGGTGTGAGGTATGCAAGAAATCTAATCACACCTATGACACATATTGGAAATTAAATGGAAAGCCAGAACATTTAAAGTTGAAAAAATCAAAGACACCTTCTAGCAAAGTGCATTTGGCTGAAAGCAATACATTAGATAATTCATCCCAAAACTTATCTCTGGCACTAAAATAGATTGGTATGCTGCAACGGCTCTTGGGAAGATGCAAGTTAAAAGTGAAAGTGATAAGTCTGATGAAGCGTCTCTAGTGTGGCTATAGCCTATACAAGTAATTTTTTGGTAAATTTAAACTCCTGTAAGAATAATGAATGGATTATAGATAGTAGAGCAACAAATTACATGTATAACTCTTTGTTATACTTCTCTACATTTACTCTTGATGAATGTCATCTATAGGTAGCCAATAGAGAATGTATTATTTTGAAAGGAAGGGGTAAAGTGAAAATAGGAGATTTGATGTTAAATGACACTTTATCCCTGCCTCAATTGAAGTATAATTTGGTATCTATCAGCAAATTGACAAAGGATTTGAATTGTAAAGTAACTTTTACCTCTCTTTGTTGCTTGTTTTAGGACCAATCCTTGGAGAAGACGATTGGTAGTACTGTTGAAAGATGTGGTCTTTACTATTTGAAAAGTATGTCTGAGTCTAAGTGTTTAGCAAGTAACAGAGGTTAGGAAAGGGAAATTATCGTATTGCATCAATGTCTTGGACATGCCAATTTTTCATATTTATATCATTTGTATCTAAATCTATTCATAAACAAAGAAATTGGAAGTTTGAAGTGTGAACAATGTGTTATTTCTAAATTCAAAAAGAATTCCTATAATTCTCGACCTTATGTGCCCCTTAAACTCTTTCATCTCATTCACAGTGATATCTGGGCACCATCAAGAATTCTTGCTCTCTTTCGATATAAGTGGTTCATTACGTTTATTGATGACCACTCACGAGTTTGTTGGATATTTCTTTTAAAACAAAAATAAAATTTTTTATTATATTAAAAAACTTCCATAAGTTTATTCTGAATATGTTCTAGTCTCAAATTCAAATCTTAAGAACTGATAATGGTCGGTAATATTTCTCAAGGAATTCGAAAATTGTCTTATCGAGCTCGATATAACTCATCAAAGCTCATGTTCGTATACTCCTCAACAAAATGGAATATCTAAACGTAAGAATCAACATTTAGTTGAAAGTGCTTGGATGTTGCTATTGTAAAAAAAATATTCCAAATCATTTTTGGGCAGAAGCAATACTTACTTCAGCATATCTTATTAATCGACTTCCTTTTAAAAAACTGGGATTCAAAACACCTACAAGTGTTCTATATGAATCTTATCCTCATATTCATTTTCTTAATTCCTCGACCTCTAAAGTGTTTGGATGCATAGCATATGTCCTAGATAATAATAATAACAAACATAAATTAGAAGGAAAGGCACTCAAGTATATTTTTCTTTGGTTATTCCTCTCATCAAAAGGGCACAAATGCTATTATCCCCTAGCAAAGAAAAAAATATGATAGTAACATCGGATGTTCAATTTTATGATGATGAGTCATATTATGAGTCCAATCTGCTTACTAATACACGTGGTAACTTATCTGAACCAGACACAGTATGTTTTCCTCTTAGTTTTGACCCTATACATTCTAGTATTGTGGAATAAAATTCAAACACAGAAACTGATCCATGTGAAACTCTGCAACCAGAAAGTGAGTCATATGATTCTGCTTCAAAGCATGAGAATGGAGAATCCAGTCAAAGACTACATACTGAGGTGAAAGTATACACCAGGAGAAACAAACTTTATCAACCCTATCAATCATCTATATTTGAGGAGAGGTTCTGGAACATGACTAATCGATGGTTACAAGTTCAAAGTATTCCAGAAGATAAGGAACAGGCACTGTAAGATAGAGTTGATAGTGAAATACCCCAACTCTTCACCTAAAGTAGAAGTTGGTTTTAGACAGATTTAAATGACTAAAATGAATTATAGGATTTAAATAGACAAGTTGATATAATTTAATTAGCTAATAATTAAGTTGGTTTGAGATTTGAGTTTCAAATTCTCTAAACATGTCATCAAAGTGTTTAGAGAATTCCTAAATCCTTGATTCTTAGCCTAAACACAAATTCCTAAATCTCAGTAAAATTTGAGTTCATGTGCTTATCTTAAAATATCAGTTCTTAAACCCGAACTCCAATTAAATATCTTTCATCCAAAATAGATTTCTAAATTAAGTTCTTATTTTAAGTCCTTAATTTCTAACCTATTGATTCTAAAATTATCTTTTAAATGCTTTTAGAACTATATATTGATTTGATAGTTTTAAACTTATACCTTATTCGAAAAATATCAAATTTTTATTAAATCTTATCCTTTCTTTTTCCTTTTCATCTCTTGCCCCCTCTCTCTTCCTTTCACTTTTCTTTCCTTTATTTTCCTTTCCCAACCGATGCTTCTTTTCTCTCTTCATTTCTTCTTCATTTTTTCTTTCTTTTCTTCAAATTCTTCAACAAATCTCAAGCTCAAAGCCAACTAGAGGATGAATCAAGACTAGGCGATGAACTAGATGGAGGAAACCGAGCTAGAGGATGAAGTTTCAACTTGTGTTCTTTTCTGAAAGCTAAGTATAGTTTACTATTTATTGTCTTATTTATAATTTCGAATTTAAATGTTGTATAGATGAGGTATATGAGTTGAGAAGTGTTGTTTAAGTTTGTATTTGTAAAGCTTATGTTTGTTGAAGTTGAGTTGTTGAGAAAGAACATAAATTGTGGAATTGGGGTTTGAAGTTGTTTATGATGATTATAGTGATGTTTGATGGATTGAAGTGGGAGTTTGTGTTTATTAGATTGTAGTAAGATCAAATAACAAGTTTTAAGAAGCTTGAAATGAATTTGGAGAAGTTTAAAACATTTTGAACAATGGTTTTTACAAAAATGAAAACAGGGGAAAATTTAATAGCAGCGTAATGCATGTACGCCGGCATTCAACGCTGCCGGTGTTGAATTCTACACTGCCGGCGTACGTGCAAAATTTGGCGGTGTCGGGGAGTCATTCGGTGACCAGATTGGTGGACCTCTAACGCTGGCAAATTTGAACTTTTACGCCGCCGGCGTTGAATACCGGTGTTGGTTTTGTGAATTTTCCCAGTTTTGCAGCCTCTTTGTATTTTAGCCATAACTTTTTCATCCGATCTCCGATTGAGGTGATTCAAGTTGCGTTGGAAAGATAAGAAAGAGATATACAATTTCATGTTTTGAGTTTTTGCAAATTCGAAATGTATTAGTGCTTAAATTTTAATTCTTTTCAACTGATACATTTTTCAAGCTAAGCTAAAAACTTGTTATAGATTGTTTTATGTGTATTTACTTGAACAAATGGATCTTTTTGAGTTAAAATGAGATAGATAAGTGATGTTTGATGTGTTATATTGATTGGTTGATATAATTAAACATGAGTTAAGTAGAGTTATAGATTTAACAAATAATTAGATTAAATCTAGAAGTTAGTTATAAAATGAACTTAGTTAACAAACCTAGGTTCAACTTGACTAAATGAACTTGAATGAACTAAAATGGATTAAATTGTTTAAATTTGATGAATTTGGATAGGTTTAAGCTAACTTGGGATTAAGTGACTAGATCTTAGATATATAATGAATTAGTAATTAATCTAAGTCCAACTTGGCTTAATAAACTTCACTAAGCTAAAATGATTTAGATTATTTAAGTTTAATCAACTTGACTTAGTAAATGAATCAAATGACTAATTTTAATTAATTTGGCTAATGTTAAGCTAAAATGAGTTGATAGCTATTAATTAGCTTAGATGAATGAATTAGGATGATCTTTGAATAATATGGGGAATATGTTGTTTCAAATGTGTGTTTACTTGGAAAATGAATATTTTTGGTTTATGAATGCTTTGTTAATACTTTTGTAATAAAACACTACAAACAAAGAGAAAAGAAATTCTTTGACAGACAAATGAGAACTGTCCATATTTTGGCGGGGCGATCTTCGCAGCCATAGTGGGGTTCCTATTTAGTGTCTGATCAAATAGGGTTCAATAAAATTAGTTGAGATGAATGGATAAATAGCTTAAGTTCTTATATGATCTTGATGAAGTGGATGATTAGTTTAGTTTAGTTTCTTATACAAACTTTTTCCTTAACAGAAGTGGATATCTGATTTATCTTCTGGAATTCCTTCTGAGACTCTGTTTGGATTTTGTATATAAGGTACACAATAACGTGTTTGTTCTTTGCTTAAGATAGGCATATCTTTAATAAATTTTAATATAGAAAAACTTAAACCTTTGTTTGAATTGGATGTCTCTTACGCTATTTAAATCCGTATCTGGCCTAGATGGCAGATCGGTATCCGGCTCGGGGAGTAGCACCTTGCTCAAATTGGGGGCACAGTAGATTAGGCGCTTAAGCCACCCCTGTCTTTTGATAAGACTTTCCTAAGTGGTACGGCGGGTAACTGATGGGGAAAACGGTATCGGCGTAACGTTTGCTTAAGCTTGGAATGAAATAATATGATTTAGTTCAAATGTTTATGGGAACAGTTGGACTAAGTGATGTTATGGACTAAGATAAGTGAAGTTGTGTAACGGCTGTTGACCCTAGATGAAGTTATTTTCTCTTTTATGGATATATCATCTAGGAGATATAAGTATCCGAGCTACTTATATCAACCCCCTGAGCGTCGTGATACGTTACTCAGGATCCCCTAGTATTACGGGCTACGCCGGAAGGTGGAGCTGCCTAGTCTGTATGAACAGTAGGGACCACTTAGGGAGGCGGACGTTTTACTAGATCCTTGATGCCCGGAGTTTGAATACTCCCGTGTTGATTTGTTTACTTTAAAGAAAGATAATAACTTGTGATTGTCGCATTTGCATTTAGTTAAGCTCGTGTGTCACTCCGTGTGTGATTGTATTGCTGTGTACTGGGCTTCGGCTCATTCTTGTTGTTGTTATTCTTTTTACAGGTTTTGTTGTTGATAAAGATGATGTTGATGATGATGAGTTCTTGTTGATGTTGGTGATGATGGATGATGAGACGATGGTATGATGATGTTGTTGCTATTGGTGATGCTTGACTCGGGTTTTGGTCATGTGATGATTCGGAGAGAATTTGTGGATGAGTGAAGTGAGTAGGAGCGTGGATGTAGTTAGTTATTTTATTTCTTTTTGTTTTGTATTAGTGAGAGCTGGATTTATGATTTAAACTTGTTATATTCTTTAAAAGGCATAGTAGAGCCAATGTTTTATAACTTAACTTTTGCAAAGCTTTGTTTAATCTAATAATTCTCCACTTGAGAAGAGTGGAAGTTTTGAAATGTCTTTATTTATAAGTTGTTTTATAAAATTTATTTCCGCTGCTAAATCCAGTTGTTATCAGAATCTAACTAAGCGATTTCATAATCTAAAATCGAATATTTATGTTTAACATAAACACCTTCTTTTAAGACAACCTTACGTATAATTCGTAAGAGTTATATGTGGTTGGGGGCTTGGTGTGCTTAATTTGAGAATTGAGCATGTCGGGTCTTTACAGATAGTACTGAGGCAATGGAGAATGATACTAATATCCCTATAGCATTGAGGAAAGGGAAGAGATCATGAGTTAGGTATCCTATTTCAAATTACATGAGCTATACATGTATTTCTAACAACTTTAAAGCATTTCTAACAAATGTAGACAAGAGAAAATACCAAAGAACATTTAAGAGGCCACGAGTCATGATCAATGGTGAAAAGCAGTTTATAAAGAAATGAATGCTCTTGTTCGTAAGTGGGAGACATGGAACCCACCAGAGGGTAAGAAAGCAGTTGGAAGCAAGTGGGTTTTCACCTTTAAGTATAAGGTTGATGGAAGTGTGAAGAGATATAAGGCAAGGTTGGTAGTTGATAAGTCTTTTATACTCTATTCTATTCATAAGAATTTATGTTTTATTTGATCCATTTTTAAATAAATTCCTAAGATTCTATGCCATAACTGTGAAGATGTTGCTTTTTTAGATCCAAAAGGTCATGAAAAGAAGAAACTAAGTGATTTGAATCAAGATTGGAGCAAAACAGCAATAATATTTGAAGATAGACTTTAATTGTGCCCCAAAGACCTTAATCGAGGGCAAGAAAACAAGCAAAAAGTCTAAACTACACTTTCAATCGCGCCATTGATTAGCACCGTAGTTTACACCGAGACAACTTCGCCTTATGAAACTCCAATCGCACCGCGATTCCATCAGAGGTTTGAAATGAACCTAAATCGTACCTCTGATGAAAAAGACATAGTTATATCACGACAATCTTTCGAACCTATGATCTAAGTCGTGAAAAGTGACCTTGTCCTCGTTATCACGAACACGTTTCTCTAATTTAAAGTGCGTAAAGATAAAGACAAAATATGCTATAAAGAATCTGCCATGTTAGCGAATAAAATCTTCATGATTTCTTTGCCCTGCCACCTATAAATAAACATGCACAGATGTGTAATAACGTATTGTACCATATGTAACAAATTCTTAACATAGAATAGAGTATCGTGAGAAGCTCTTCTTTTGCAAGAAATTCAAGTTTTCTAGGGAAATTCATATATAACCCTACGTTTTTCATTGCAATGTTTTTGTGCTTAATCTGTAATATTCATCCTTAATCTTATATTGTTTCTCTTGAATCTGTGCTTAATGTTTACATTAATGGAAAACTAATTATCTTAACTTAGGTTTTATGAATCTAAGACCTGATTCATGTGATTTCAAACTTGATTTAATTGAATATTGACTAGGTACTTATATTTAGTAGCTTAGATTTATTTTCGTGGGTCTAATTGTGTGGTGTATCTTTTAGATTCATGTTTGATTTCAACTGAATAAATTGAAAGATCATTTTTTTTGAATAGATGTAGGCTACTAATGAAGTTGCTCATAATCACTTAGAGATAGAGATAGTGAAACTTTCTGTCACTTGGTTTTAAATTCATCAAATTGTGTTTTAATCTAAAGGATTCTTAATCTTTATGCATGTCTAGGCTGCTGATAGCTTATGAAGAGATTTCAGTGGTCTTATCTAGATCTAGGTCTAGAGTTTCTGACCTTAAGAGAGGCTTTAACTTACCTTGGTGAATCTGATAGTACAAGTATATCTAGGAAACAACTCTTTTAGTTTGTTAAGAAATCACATGATAAGGACTAGGTAAAGCAAATACTAAGTTTTGTCTTGCATTAATAAACTTATATCCTTAATTTACCTTGACAATGTGTATCTAATTAGTTCTAACCTTAATTTAGCTTTTTACTCTTTGCAATGTTCTTCTATTGTGGCTAGATAATAGATAATGAGAGTATAGTAGATGCTAATGATCCTTAAAGAATATGAACTAATACTTTCTATATGACTTTAGTAGGTGCGTTTATGTTGATTATTATAACAGAAGTTGAATAGAATTTATTAGTATTTTTATAAAATTTTGGAAAACTTCAACTTCGTGTTTGTGCTTTTAAAATGCAAAACCTACAAACTACACCAACTAAGTTTTTTTTGGTGCTGTTATCGAGGAATCGGTGTTAAATTCATTGATATGAAGCTCAATGAAGCACTACATGAAGCTTATAATCTATTAGACTAGTCACTAACCCTGTGAATAGTGTAAATAATTTTCGCTTTTTGTTTGTTTTTTGTTTTGCACATAGCCTTTGTTTTTTTGTAAATATCATCTCACATATAGTTTTATTTTCTTTTTGTGAATATCTTGTTTTTTTTTCTTTTTGTTATTCATATCGCCAACCCTTTGTTTTTATTTGTTTTTATATATGTAAATTTCGTATATATCTTATTCTGTTTTTAGGTTGTCGTTGTATATAATTCTTTTATCTGTTTGTAAATTTTCTTGTATAGTTTTTATAATTCTTTTGTATGGTTTTGTTTGTTCATTTAGCTTTTGCTTTGTTATATTCTATCTTTTCTTTAATTCTTTAATTCTTTTTGTTCATGATTCTTTCCTTGTATATAGATGCTGTTGTTGTATATCACTCCTTTTGTTGTTATTTCATAGTTTATGTAGTTGTTTTTGTTTATAGTTTATCTATTGTAATATAGGTTTATTATAGACTAATTCTTTGTTGTAATAAAACTGTAGGATTATGACTAGGAGTTAATCTTACCTTTTGTTTCTCTTTGCTCCAGAGCTCGAGGCATAGGTAGGATCTTAAGGAGGGTAGTTAGAGAGGAACGTAGACTTTTTCTTGAGGAGATGGCAAATAGAGTAGACCCAAAGAATGGAGGGGAGGTACAGGAGAAGAATAAGCTTGTTAGGTTAGACCAACCAAGGATTATACTGGATTTTTGTTGACCCACCATAGATGGTGCAAACACCAATATAGCTAAACCTAGGGTGGCAACCAACAACTTTGAGATAAAACCAAATGTTATCTAAATGGTCTAACAATATGTGCAGTTTGATAGACTACAAGATGAAGATCCAAACACCCACCTCCAGTAGTTCTTAGAAATTAGCCTCTGATGATGCATACGCCTTAGGTTGTTTTGCTAAGGGGGAATGCAAATAAATGGCTCAATAGTTTGTTTAGACAGTACATAACCACCTAGCAACAATTGTCTAAGAACTTCACGAGAAAATATTTCCTATCCTTTAGGGCAACAAAGCTGAGAGTGGATATAGCTTCATTCCACTAGATGGAATTTGAAACCCTCTATGAAGCTTTTGAGAGATGGAAGGAGTTGCTAAGCAGGTTCCCATGTCATGGACTGCCTGAATGGACACATGTCCAAAACTTTTACAATAGGCTAAATTATGGGATTAGGTAGTTTATATTGAACCTGTATGTTCAATATGGTTTTGATGAGACAATATAATGCATAATTAGCTATTCAATTATGGTAAAATACACTTAATTAGTTAACCAATATGATGAATAATATGCTAGAATATATTTGTGTATGTTGCGTGTTTTTGTGAAGATTGTGCAGGTTTTAGCAGGAACAAATTAGTGATGAACAGTCATGGTTGAGGGTCAAGTTGAGAGCTAGACTACTTCATTTACTAAGGTGCGACAAACTGGAGACCAA
Organism: Combretum micranthum; assembly: GCA_024138025.1. Classification (NCBI taxonomy): domain Eukaryota; kingdom Viridiplantae; phylum Streptophyta; class Magnoliopsida; order Myrtales; family Combretaceae; genus Combretum; species Combretum micranthum. The sequence goes on along the minus strand of JAMXBD010001109.1, from coordinate 260,545 downwards.
AGCTCGAAAACCCTAAAAATACAGTCATTAATTGAGGGTCAAGTCGAGTGCTCGAGAGTTCACTCCTCAAGGTACGACAAGTTCAATGGCTAAAACTCGACAAATTAAAAAATGATAGTCTTGATCAAGGGTCAGTTCGAGGGCTTGACGTGTTAATTAGTCAGGGTGTGAAAAGCTTAAGACTAACACTCGACAAGCTCAAACATACATTGCTCTAATTGAGGGTTAAAACCAAGACGCAGTGAGTTTAGGGCATAGCAAATCTAAATTCAAGGCTCGATGGAGTCCACGTAAACAAGGACGTGGTTGAAGGCTATAATGAGGGCACGACAGTTTAAAAGCGTGAGCTGATATGGCAAAAAGAGTCATTGAAGGGCATTTAATGCTTGATGACTTAAATATGTTATCTCTAATGGACATTTCAATTTTTGAAAGCTATAAATACTCTGTCCTTAGGATATTCAATTGAGAAGAGAAATGAAAAAGTGAAAAACGGCTTTTATTTACGAATAGATAAATCATTAATTTTCTTGTACTCATATTTTTAGAGAAAAATATTCTAGTGCTCTGTTCTTATATAGGGTATTTATTAGTGAGCATCTAGAGAGAAAACGGAAATATTTTATTTCCTAAGTGTTGTAAAAGCGGTGTATTGTTCAACTTGAGTGTATTTATTTGGTGGTTAATAAAGTGGTGGTGAAGTTCTCGATTGGAGGCATTGGTGGATCGTGGAGAGTAAGAAATGGGCCAAACTCCACGTTAAATCTATACTCAAATTTTCTATCTCTATCTCTTTAATATTTTATATTATAATATGCTGTATATTATTCGCTGTTATTAAAGTAAAATTTGATCTACTATATTAAAATTAATTGTTTGAGTATTTTAGGGAAAGTACTCAATTCGACCCCCCTCCCCTCCCCCCCTCTTGAGTATTTTCTAGTGCATTTTCATGTTTTCATTTGGTATCAGAGCCTCGTTACTATCTTCTCTGTGCTTAATCGCATATAGAGTAAAGATCATAGCATCAAATGCACTAGGGTTACTAGAGGGGCAAGCTATAAATAGACTATCGCTTTTAAGTGGGGCTAATTACCCATATCAAAAGTATAGAATGAAAGATTTTCTAAAATCTCAAAACAGATTAATTTGGAATGTTATAGAAAATGGGCCTTTAATTATAGAAGGAAAAGAAGAAGAGATTATGGTGAAGATGATTGGAAAAGATTAGATTTAAATTAAATTGCTATGAACATATTGCATTGTGGGCTGAATGAAAGTGATTTAAATAGAATTTGTACATGTAAATCTGCTAAAGAAATATAAGATGAATTAGAAAAGACTTATGAAGGAACTTCTAGAGTTAAAGATACAAAAATAAGTCTTTCTATGGATAGTTTGAAAACTTTAAGATACTTCCAAATGAAACTATAGATACGATGCATAATAGATTCATTAACATCATAAATCCCTTGAGTATACTTAGGAAGAATTTTACTAATTTGAAAATAAATTCTAAACTTCTCAGGTCATTACCTAATGATGAGGAAGTAAAAAGAACTGCCATAGAAGAAGCATGGGACTTAAGTGTTATGAGCAAAGAAGAACTCCTTGGAGCACTCAAAACGTATGGGCTCATCAAGGAGTAAGGAGAGGAATCAAACAAGAAGGTCATTGCCTCGAAAGTCAGAAGCCAAGATTCTACTGAAGGAGAAGATGATGATGGTAATAATAAGGAACTTATGTTCATGGCTGAGAAGCCTAAGAAGTTCATCAAGTTTAGCAACAAGTCAAAGAGAGTGGATGATTACAGCTCATCTAGATATATAAAAAGAAAGATGTAATAACTTACTTTAAATGTCACAAATCAGGACACATCCAATAGTACCATTTATTGCTCAAGAAGGCATCAAGGGGATCTAGAAAAGAAAGACTCATAGCCACTTGGCGTGATGATGAATCAAGTGATTCAGATGAGAATGTGTGTTTCATGGTACTAGATGATGAGGTAAATTCCCCCTCTTCTCCTTCTTATAATGAGTTGTATACCATGTATGATAAAGTATGCTGTAAACTAGTAAAAGAATAACATGAATAAATCCTTAATGATAGAAGTAAGAGAAGAGCTAGAAAATTTTCAAACTAAGCATGAAGAAATTATATTAGAAAATGAAAAGCTAGATGAAGAAAAAAATAGTTCTGAAATTGGAAAACGATAAGGTGAATAATAAGTATAAAAAGCTAAAAGGCAAAAATGATGAGTTAAGTAAGAAAAAATGAAAATTTAACAATTGAAAATGACTCGCTTAATCTTGAAATTAAAACTACCAATAATGATTGAGTTAAATGTACTGGTAGTAGTAATGAAATTCAAAAAGAGTTAGAGGTTTTAAAAAATGAAAATATATTATTAAAAGCTAGTTTAGATGATGCAAAAGTAACTATGGGCAAGTTACAAATGGTAAAAAGAATTTGAACAAACTTCTTGGAAATCAAAACTATAATTCAAACAAATATGGAATTGGCTCTAGGGAAGAAAGTAGTTATAATCCCACAAAATTCGTTTTGCAAAAGCTACCCTTGGGACATGTAATTGCTGTGGCAAACGTGGTCATATTGCACACGATTGTGCAATAGAAAAACCATGCACTTGAATTATAAAAGCAATCGAGTTTAGGTTCTAGGAGAGATTCTTGTTCCACTTAACCAAAAAGGACCTAAACTCAAATGGCTATCGATGAAATAATGTTTTGTTTTGTAAGGATCTTCAAGTGGGAACAGCAAATGGTATTTGGATAATGACTACTCTAGACACGTAATTAAAGACGCATCCAAGTTTACATCTTTAAACTTGAAAGAGTAAGGGAATTTTACCTTTAGAGATAATCACAAATCAAATGTTCTTGGTGAAGGTCACATTCTTTAAATAAAGATTTAATTATTAAAAATGTGCTACTAGTTGATGATCTAAAACATAATCTGCTTAATGTAAGTCAATTGTGTGATAATGGATTTAGTGCAACATTAATTGCCAATAAATGTTCTATTGAAAGAACTAACAATAACCAAGCATATTTTGAAGGATATATATAAATAAATATTTACAAAATCAATTTAGATGATTTTAAATCATCAAATGAAAATTGCTTATATTCCCAAAATAACAATAATTGGCTATGGCATAGAAAATTAGGACATGCTAGTATGGATGTAATTTCAAAACTTGTTAAAAGATTCTTGTCAAAGGCTTACCAAAAATAAAATTTCAAATGGACAAGATTTGTCAAGCATATCAACAAGGACAACAAACATAGACTTCTTTTAAGTCTAAGGATGCTGTTTCCACTACTAGGCCATTAGAACTATTGCATATAGATTTATTTGGTCTTCCTCAAACTTTAAGTTTAGGAGGCAAAAAATATACCTTGGTTATTGTTAATGATTTCACTAGATATACATAAACTTCCTTCATTGTATCTAAAGATGAAACAAATCATGTTTTTTTTTTTTTTAAGATTTTGCAAGAAAGTTTAAAATGAAAAAGGTCTTAATATTATATCTATTTGAAGTCATCATTGGAGAGAATTTGAAAATTATGAAATGGATGATTTTTGCAATAAATATGGCATTCGACATACTTTTTTAGCACCTAGAACTCCACAAAAAAATGGTGTAGCCGAGAGGAAAAATAAAACCTTAATTGAAATGGCTAGAACCATATTGTGCAAAAACAATTTACCAAAATATTTTTGGGCTGAAGCTGTAAATACTGTTTGTTATATATCAAATAGAGTTTTCATAAGACCAATTCTCAAGAAAAGCCCTTATAAGCTTTGGAAATGAAAAAGAGCTAATTTATCTTATTTTCATCTTTTTGGTACTAAATGTTACATCTTAAACAATGGAAAAGAACAATTAGCTAAGTTTGATGCTAAAAGTGATAAAGGTATGTTTCTAGGTTACTCTTTAACTAGTAAGAGAACCTTAGTTGTAGAAGAATCATTCATGTTGCCTTTGATGATTCTTTGCCTTATTCATGTTCAAATGATAATGTGGATGTTTTTTTTGTGGTGATTTAGATAAGTCTTCTCTTGAAAATAGTAATAAAGAAGAAAAATCAACATAATAAGGATGATGTGCATGGATCTATCAATAATGATCTTCCTAAAGAATGAAAATATACAAGATCACATAAAAAAGATCTAATAATTGGTGAGCCTTCTAATAGAGTACAAACAAGATCATCTTTAAGGAAAATGAGTAATCTTGTTTTTCTATCTCAAACCAAGTCTAAAAATTTTGAAGTAGCTTTAAAAGATGAGTTTTGCATTCAAGCTGTGCAAGAAGAATCAAGCCAACTCACAAGAAATGGTGTTTAAAAATTGGTTCCTAGACCTACTAGTAGACTAGTTATTGGAACTAAATGGGTTTATAAGAACAAATTAAATGAATTTGGGATAATAACAAGAAATAAGGCTAGATTAGTTGCTAAAGGATATAATAAAAAAATAAGGCTTAGGTTTTGATGAAACCTTTGGCCTGGTCGCTAGACTAGAAGCTATTAGAATGCTTTTGGAATTTGCTGCATTTAAGAATTTTACTGTTTTTCAAATGGATGTCAAAATTACTTTCTTAAATGGATTTATAAAAAAAAAGTCTATTTAGAGCAATCACTGGGTGTTGAAAATAATGAATTCCCCGATTATGTCTTCAAACGAAGCAAAGCTCTTTATGCTTTCAAGCAAGTTCCTAGGGCTAGGTATGAAAGACTCAGTAGCTTCTTTTCAAACAATTGATTTTCTGGAGGAAAAATTGATACAACTCTATTTATCAAATACCTCAAGTCAAACACTTCGATTGCGTTAATCTATGTGGATGATATTGTGTTTGGAGCTACTAATATAAGTCTTATAAATGAATTTATTAAATCCATGAAGAAAAAATTTGAAATGAGCATGATGAGAGAACTCAATTATTTTTTAGGTCTTTAAATAAAGCAATTTGAAAATAGAACATTTATCGATCAATCAAAATATACAAGAGATCTATTGAAAAGGTTTAAAATGGATAAATGTAAAATGAGCCTATGAGCACAAATGTAAAAAAATGTGTGTGAAAAGTTTCGTTTGCTATGTTCAACAGCTTTAAGACCTGATATCATGTTCTAGTGTGTATGTGCACGATTTTAATCTTGCCCAAAAAAAAAACACTTGAATGTATGCACTATTATAATGAGCTTGTGGTATCTAAAGTTTACCTCTTTTGATCTAGTTGGATACACCGATGCTGACTTTGCTAGGTGCAAATTTGATCGAAAAAGTGCAATTGGCACATGCCACTTTATTGTAAATTCCCTAATATCTTGGCACTCAAAGATGTAAAATTTGGTTCAATTTCAACTAATGAAGCCGAGTATATAGCTGCTAGTAGTTGTTGTGCACAAGTTTTATGGATGAAACATATTTTGCTTGATTATGGTTTAAAATATGAAAATATTCCAATAAGCCATGATAACAGAAGTACTATGAATTTAATAATAAATCTGATTCAACACTCAAGAACCAAACATATCAAAATTATACATCATTTCATTAGAGATCATGTTCCAAATAGAGATATCAGCTTAGAATTTGTTGATACAAACAATCAGATTGCAGATATTTTTACAAAACTCTTGAGTGAGGATCGTTTTTGTACTTTATGAAGGGAATTAAGCATGATCAAGCAAGATGAGTGTTAAATACAATGGAAATAAGATAATCTAGAACTTGATCTAAGGATTTAAGAAGCGATTATGTATTTATATATGCTTCTGTGATTGTTATAATTTGTTCAACTTCCAAAATTTGTTATATGTGTGGTTCCTCAAATCGAAACTTTTGCTAAACTTATATGTTATTTGTACATCTCTCCTTGTTTGCAATGTTATAAATCTATCATCTTTTTTCGATGATTATAAAGGGAGAGATATGTTGTATGTACAATTAACATGCATGAAATATGTTTCTAATTAGTACAAAGGAGGAGAAGTATAGAATGCATGTGGTATACTTTTTATAAGTTCAAAGGGGGTGAAGAGCTATTATGTTTGTATGTTTTATGCTATGTTTGTGTTTGACCAAAAAGCGAGAACCAAACGATAAATTAAGTGAAGTTTGCATCTTCCTTAAATTAAGCATCATGTTTTTCGAATTAAACTTAAGAAAATTCCTTTGAAACCCAGATGCTTAATTAAGGAGGAGTACACTGAATTGAAAAGGGGTTAATCGTGTATAATTGTCCTTATCATAAAAGGGGAGATTGTTGAACTTGTATGTTCAAAATTGATTTTGATGAGATAATATATTGCACAATTAACTATTTAATTATGGTAAAGTGCACTTAATTAGTCAAACAATATGATGAATAATATGCTAGAATATATATGTGTATGTTGCATGTTTTTGTTGAGATTGTGCAGGTTTTAGCGGGAACAAATTAGTGATGAATAGTCTTAGTTGAGGTTCAAGCTAAGAGATACATTGCTTCATTCACTAAGGCACGACAAACTAGAGACCAAAGCTCAACAAAGCTAAAAATACAAAGTCATTAATCGAGGATCAAGTCGAGTGCTCGACGAGTTCACTTCTCGAGGTGTGACAAGCTTAAAGACTAAAGCTCGACAAATTAAAAATTATAGAGTCTTGGTCAAGGGCCATGTCTAGGGCTCGAGGTGTTAATTTGTCAGGGCACGATAAGCTCAAGACCAACGCTTGACAAGCTTAAACATACACAGTTCTTGTCGAGGGTTAAACTAAGACACGATGAGTCTAAGGCACAGCAAGTTTAAGGCGTGATAAGTTTGAATTCAAGGCTTAATGAAGTCCTTGTGAGCAAAGACTTGGTCGAGGGCTAAAATGAGGGCGTGACACTTTGTGGCACGATAAGATTTAGGGCGCAATAGTTTAAAAGAATGAGCCGGTGTGGTAAAAAGAGTCGTTGAAGGGTATTTAATGCTTGAACACTTGAATACTTTATCTCTAATGGATATTTGAATTTTAGAGGCTATAAATACTCTATCTTTAGGAGATTCAATTGAAAAGAGAAGTGCAAAAGCGAAAAGAGCTTTTATTTGCGAACTGATAAATCACTAATTTTCTTGTTCTCTTATTCGTTAACTTGCAAAAATCAGGGAAGAGAGAGAAAAATATTCTAGTACCCCATTCTTATATCTACTATTTATCAGTGAGCATCCAAAGAGAGAAAAGAAATATTTTATTTCCTAAGTGTTGTAAAAGTGGTGTATTGCTTAGCTTGAGAGTATATATTTAGTGATTAATAAAGTGGTGGTGAAGTCCTCGATTGGAGGCATTAGTGGATAGTGGAGAGTAGAAAGTGGATCAAAATCCACATCAAATTTGGACTCAAATTTTCTATCCTTATCTCTTTAATATTTCATATTATAATCTACTGTGTATTATTCACTGTCATTAAATTAAAATTTGATCTATTGCATTAAAATTAATTGTTTGAGCATTTAGGGCAAATACTCAATTAACCCCCACAACACATCCCCTACTCTTCCTCTTGAGTATTTTCTTGGAGCATATTCACTTTTTCAGTTTATTGATGTAGCGATAAGAGGATGCCTGAACAATAAATCCCTTAAGGAGTGCTTGAATTTTTTGAGGATATGGCCAATAACCATTACTAGTGGTCTTCTAATAGGCTAGGAAAGAGAGGTTTGGTGGAGTTTTTGAACTAGATGTAGCCACATCTTCAACCTGCAAGATAAAGGCTCTATTTAGAAAGGTTGATAATATGACCATATGGATTGCACAAGTGCATATGGTTGATGGAGGCATCGGGCAAAATTTTGAGGGCATGACTTCTGAAAATGTAGATTTTATTGGAAATTACAGACCCAAGAATGATCCTTTTAGTAACACTTACAACCCTAGTTGGACGAACCACCTAAACTTTAGGTGGAATAACAACAATTTTCAAAACCTAAATTTTCCTTCATAAAACTTCCAAAAGGACCAGGGTCATGGATCATTTGTGTCCTAGGGTAGGAGTTTTTTGGAGGATTTGATTCCTTAGTTTAGCAAGGCTTGAGAGGCTAGGAAGCAAGGAATTGGTACTACTTTGAGAAATCAATAAGCTATGATTCATAACCTAAAGACAAAATTAGGTCAGATTTCCACGCTCTTATAAGAAAGACCTCAAGAAACCTTACCCTCCAATATAGAAGTTAACCCCATAGACTAATCTAAGAGCTGAAAATGAAGATAAAAGACTCCTAGGATGATTAATCCTAGTTTTTGATTAGTTGTTATGTTTTGTTTAGCGGATGTAATTTTCTTTTTAAGACCTTTTGAGCATGTTTTGATTTTTTCTTAAAGACTTTTTATGAATAATCCTAGAAAGGCATATGATGTCTTTAATGATATGAGAATGCTCTATGAGAGTTTGATAGGTTTTGAAGTGAATCTGAGTGAAGAAATTGAAGTTTGATGTTTCTGTTTTAAGTACTGTAATTATGGATGAAGTTTTCAAAATTATTCAAATAAAGTTTGAACGTTGTTTTTTGATGAATTCTTTGTTGAGGAAGGAATAACAAGACACAAACAAGTTTGTGGTTCAATCCGCACTTTAATCTGTGTTTTTAAAGTGTTTTTGCAGGAATCCACTTGATTAATTTGGCTGCGAGCCAACCTGTGATTCATAAGGAAGAATAAGATTTTGGTTATAGTCTGTATCGTGGCTTAAATTGAGCCCGCGATTGTAACCACAGTTACCTTTCACCTTAATTTTTTTTCTTTATAGTTTAAACCAAAGGTAAAATAAAGGCTGTGATTCTTTTAATATTCTTTTTTGCGCAAGCTTAATAAAGGCTAATTTGAGGCTGCGATTCTTTAAGTCTTTAATTCTTTTAAAATAAAATATAAATTGTGTTCTAAACTGCGTCCGTGGTTGAACTTGTGATTTGTTTAATATATAAGCTTTAATAATATTGTTTCCTTCTTATTCATTACCTCGTTCAAATTACAACAAACTCGATAAACCCTCCTAAAACCCTTGATACATTGTCTTCTACAAACTCAATAACAATCGTTCTTTTACAACATTTTTCCAGCATCAAACTGATAAAGTAAGCATATTACTTCACTCAAATCTGTTTCTTTTGACTTATTTTAGTGTAAAGATGTTTTTAATCTCGTTATTTTAGGGGTTTCGAATTTTACAAAATCTTGGTAATATGTTGTTATTGATGCCAAGAAGCTTTCTTGATGGTTAAAAAAGGGATAAACTAACTGTTTTATACTTCTTTAGTTGAAAATATTAGGGCTTTACTTGAATGATATTTAATGAACTTTGTCGTGACTTTTGAACTTCATTGAAAACCTGATAAGAACTTGGTTAGTTTAGGGCTGTTTCAAAAGATGATTCTTTTCGTAATAAAATTACAAAGCCAAGAAACAAAAATATAACTAAAATTAGTTCAAAATTTCTTAAGAAAGGTTAAGAATGAGAGTGCCTTGAGTTTGTTCTTCAAGCATGATTAATGTCTTGATTTAGGTTTTAGTCAAAGTCTAGGATTAAAAAATTGATTATTTTGTTCTATCTTTTTTTTAAACAAAGAAGCTTATGTTGTTTGTCTTGTTTGCAAAATGGCCTAAAAGACCGCAACCACACAACCCTAAAAAAAAAAACCAAAAAGCTAGAGTGGAGTTTAAGCCTTTCACTTCACAAGTAATTCTTGTCCTTAACCTCTAGTAGGACTATCAGTTAAACATAAAGAGAAATTCAAATTATTTTGAAAAGGAAAAACAATTGTTTTGAATGTGGTGATGGATTGGAGGATAGTGAGGAGTTACAGGTTTAAGGCTTCCTTCTAAAGGTATTTTGCGGATAAGGTATGGGAAAAATTATTTGATGTAAGAGAAGAAGTCTATGAGACAGTAATTGTGGCATTTCTGGCTAGTTTCGAGACAGGTCATCGGAAGCTATACTTGGAAGACATAATTCACTTCTTTACATTTGGACAATATAGAAGTGTGCCATGAGATAGTTTATTCTATGCCCTTGGTCTATATGAGAATGAGGAACGAATTTTTTATGAGGATTTTAATAATTTAGCTGTAGACTTGTTTGCTAAAGATGAGAACAACTTCGTGGTTGAAATGGTAGGAGGCGCTTTCTCACCATGAAGAAAATAACATCCACTTTCAAAAGAAAAAGCCTTAGGATTTTACACTATAATGCTTGTTAGGTCCATGTTCTCAAATTGGAAGTCACTAGTAGCATAGCATGGGCAAAGTTGACCCCTCTATACATCATGGCAAAAGGGTGCATAATGAATTTTGATCTAATGACAGTATAGGCTAATTAGTACCAAGCTAGAATACATGTAAGGAGTATTTTTGGGCGGCCTAATCCAAAGGTTTTGAAGAAGTTGAACTTTTGGCTAAGATAAAAGCTAACTGAAGAGTATGCTTATTTAGAGAGCTTAACAAAGGAGCCTTCTTAGGTAAGGATCTAGTGAAGGTAAAAGACCCATACTTGATGCTAAATTAGCAGGGGTCAATGGTGTTGCACATGCCAAGAAGCCCCAACACAATACTCGCAGCCAGCTTCAACAATCTGGAAAAAGAAGTGAAGGAATTGAAAGAGAAGCTAGTTGCATTTGAGACAAAATATAATAAAGATATAGGGATTTAAAGAAAGATATGAAAAAACTGATGGAAGCCTATACTCTTGATCCACAACCCACTCAGTCCAAGAGGGCATGCCTTGAACCTACCATGGTTGAGTTAGATCATGGCAATGATGATGATGATGATGTAGGGTTTTATTGATACAAAATTTCGAAAATTTTGTTAAAAAACAGTGGAAAAATGAAAACCCCTACGGTATCCATGTTTTTTGATTAGATCTGAACAAAAAAAAAAGTTTCTTGAATATACCTTATATTAATGCTTTCAAAAACGATCAGCAGATCGGATTTGTAGGAACCGTAGTCTCGCAATCCCCTCTACGGTATCCCACGCGAACGATTGTGTGTTAGCACTCAAGAAACGAATCCATTCGTGTAGAATTATTTTCTTCTTTTCTCTCTTTTAGGTTTGCAGAATTTCTTTGCCGTCTAATGTGACGTCAAAGAGTCTAACCTAAAAGGTTGTCTATAATCTATATATATAGACATGTAGGAAACCCTAGAAAATAATATGATAAGATATTTATTTAATATTTAAAAAATATATTATTTCATTAAATATTAATTATCTGTCATAATCATTTATTATTCTTAAACTATTTAAGAATAATAAATATATAATTCCTATAGGTTTAAATATAAACCCATAATAAATTTCATTCGTTCTTTTGTGTATGACCCCATAGGTACCCTAATGTTGGCAGTAGGTCTTAAACACCTTTTAGACCTACAAGGCTTCATTGGTCTTAGCAAGACATTATGTCTACCAAATTAGGTGAATATTAGTAATCCGATTTTTGTCTGATCTATAATTTATGTCATTATCCTTTTTGTCACATGATATCTAGATTGGACATAAGACATGGAAAGTGTCATTTTATATTTTTCAATCTTATCATTTCTCGATTTCCAAGTGATCTGATAATACAAATGAAATTGAGCACACTATCAATTCATTTCATTTGAGCATGGCCATGCATTTCTCAGTCTCACTTATTGAGGGGCTCAGAGATATCTCTCTCATAACGAGAAGACAAATCCCCATCATCAACTTCCTACTGCAATACATTATGCCCAAACTTAACCTTTATAATTATCGGTTAAGACAACGTTTGATTGAGTTGAAACATAAATTCTCATGTTGGAACCTATGGTCATTTTCAGGTCTAAGGATATGTTGACATAATTATTATGAAAATCACTTATGACAATATTCAGTAGTGATTCATAATGGGTCAGTTTAGCACAACAGTCATCTAAATATGTGCCTATGAGTTTTATTTGTATCACCATACAAATAGACATCCCATGTTTACCAAATAAAAACTCATACTAGATTTAAATTATTATTCCATAATTAATGAGCATCTAGGAACATTTAGAATAATAAATTATTCATGGATTTATTATAAAATAAATATGCAACAATACAAAAGAAATGCCTCTATTTTTTTATATATATAATAAATATCAAATGACGATATCCAGTAATTGGCCTGGGGCACAATACTAACAGATGATGCCATGCCTTTCTTCACCAGCTACACATATATCCTCTCCCATACACATAAACATAGGCTACCACTCTACCTTTACAATATATAGAGCCTGCACCATAAGCCCAAATACAAACTCCACCACAAACACAATCCCCTCACTCTCCAGTGCTCGAACCTCTCCAAAGACTACTTTACGCCTTATGCCATGACACAAATGCCATCATCTTAATCGTTAATATAGCACTAAGAAGATGGAAGACCTTTCCTTAGTTCAACCAAAACCTAAATACTTCACCAGAAAGGGTAAGAGGGTCAAGTTTTATGCTTGAAAGGTAACGTATAGAAAAAAGTTTATCATTAAGGATGGGCTAGTTGAGCATGACTCGACCCTTTATCATCCTTGATGCTACTATTGGTGTCGAGGGTGACAACCAAGAAGAAAGGGCTATTACTGAGGGCAACATAGATTTAAACACCTTAGTACCCAAAGTTGAGTTAGAGGAGGAAAGAAAGAGAATAGAACAGGTGAGATAGAAATAGACAAAAAAATCTCTCAAACAATCTTCTTGGATATCATTGACCTTATCCTTACTAGAGCCTCCATAATCAGTAGGAATAAAAAATGAATAGGGCTATACAAGGTACATATAGAGTGGGCAATGGTTTCTTTTACCTTAAGAGTTGGAGAAAACCCTACCATAGTCTCTAGTAGCAGCATTAGTGAGGAGAAGGCAATGGAAGCCACCACCCTCACTACCCTACACCTAAAGATTTAGCTCTAGCAGATCTTGACAAAATAGTAGCAGATGTAGTGGCATCACTTGATGCCGATACTAAAAAAGCTACTGAAGGGGAAGACAATGCCACAGTTCTTGGTGTATTGACTTAAATAAGATAGCAGTGGAAGGAGAGCTAACTGAACATTCATGCCAATACCCAGTAGACCATGAATTCGATGAAATTGAAGCCGAGATAACTGCTGGGGTTGATGAACATTATTTGGTAGATGAAGATTTCAAGGAGACGATAAAGTAAAAGTCTGAAAGAGAAGCCAATCTGAGGAGAATGAAGAAAGTGCTTGAATTTAGTAGAGAAAAGGCTAAGCAGAGATAACAAAAAGGAATAGATGCTATGCTGGCCTAAAAATTAACCTCTGTTAAGGAAAGAGAAGAAATAAAAAGAAGACACAGAGAGTCAGAGGAGGAAGAGGAAGAAGATAAAAAGTGAACTCTCCAGTGTGATGAGAAGATTATGATTTTTATGATCAACCCCCTGTTAGTGCCCTCATGAAGAAAGAACAAAAGGCTATCTTAAAGTACCAGTGCCCTAGACAATTAATGAAAAACCTCCTCAAGAAAAAGTTAGTGAAGAAATGAAGAAGAGGAAAGAAAATTTCAAAAGTTAGGCAAAGAAGACTAAAAGCACTTTTATAGCCATTAAAGAGGCTAAAGAGCAAATAATAAAAGAAAGAGAACTTGCCTTAAAACAAGAGGAAGAAAGGATGCAGAAATAAGAGGAAGAGAGAAAACAAAAGAAAATGTATTTCCAGTAGAGACAAGCTAATAAGATGAGATAGTACATGCAGAATACAATAGGGATGACAGATTAAGAAAAGAATAATTTTCTGTTTTGAAGAAGAAAGAAAAAGGAAATCTAAAGAATAGAAAGAGAAGAGAGGAGAAAGGGGGCAGGTACTTCAAGGAAGGCTAAAACTAAGGGCTGGGGGAAAAAATAACAAAGATATACCAAAGGTTGGTGGTATACAAATAGGCGGATGAAAAGGAAATATAACTCCTAGAGGTTAAAGAGCTAATAGAGGTGCCAGAAAACCTATAGGTAGAAGAAAAGAAGGAAGTAGGAGTTTGCGTTATTGGCTTGGAGACGAAGACTAGAAATCCTAACTCCCTTAATAAAAATTTTGTATTCTTTTTATGATAGTTTGAAATTCTTTAATATTTTTTTATTTCCTTTACCTTAGTTCAGAGATAAATTCTTTATTCTTTTTAGCTTAGATAAATTCTTAATTCTTTTTAGCTTAGATAAATTCTTCAGTCTTTATTCTTTATTCTTCTAAAATAATCAAGATTCTGTATGGTAAAATAAAATCGACTTAATGCAGGGTCCTTTTAAGTAAACAAAGTGTTGTTATAATGTATTTTAGAACGTGATTCAATTGAATAAATTAGGAAATTTTCTCTTAGCTTCAACTGTAACTCCAACTGAGCCCGCCATTGCTACTAATGTTTTGCCTTGTTTGCTTTATTTAAATAGCTTTAATCAAGGAGGCAACTAAGCTGCGATTCTCATTTGTTCTCATTCTACATCTTTAAACAGAGAAGTTTAAATTTCTAATTCTTTAAAACTTGCTTTGCACTATTAATTGTTGATTTCCCTTGTATGATCATGTTAACCATTTAGATCAATGTCCAATTTAAGTGCGGGGGAAGGGATTAAGCAAGATTAAGGGTCGAGATTAGTGATAATTAATTAGGAATAGAGTAAATGTGCATCATTGATCTTTCTCTCTACAATTATAGGAAAATAATGAAATGGTAAAATTTTTTCAAAATTTTAAGATAAAATCATCAAATAACTCATTAAACTTGCATTGAACATCATCATTTATTTTGACTTGACTTTACCTTGTTGTAATCACTCTGATATCCATGTGGGGTGGTTTTCCTTATTATCTAATTTGAGAATTTAGAGTTGGAATTGGTTTAAGGTCCTAGTAAGGCTACTTAGTTAATTATTAAAGTTCAAATGATCTGTATGCTTTCCAATCAGGCATTTCAAGAGCTTTATAGTCTTTAGTGAAGGTTCAATTGATACTTTTAACTTGATGAATTTTTTTGTGTTACATCATATTAAAATAAAAAATGTAAATAGACATATGCTTAGGATTGATATGGGTAGGGGTTAGTTTCTCAGATGAGCAAATCTGTGACCACCTATCCAATCTTAAATAAGCAAAAAAAAAAAAAAAAAAAAGGCGAAAAAATAGGGTAAAAAACCCCTCTAGAGTAGAGAAAAGAAGAAGGCAAAAACCTTTTCCTCTACGCTTTAAGTATACAAATAATGAATGAAAATGAAATGAAAGTAAAAATAAGAAAAATGACTTAGGGGATGCATTGATGTGTATACCTTCATTCTTGAGTGTAATACTTAGAGAGATGATTAAGAGATTGTTTACTTTAAATATAAGGGGATAAAATTGATTGAGTCTGTCTTGCTTTGTTTAACCTTTTGAACAATTTTTGCTTTAGATTCTAATTTAAAAAGAGGGTAAAAGCTGATACACTTACATTAATTTAGTGATTTTAATAACGGTAACTTTGACACATGATACAGTAGGATTGTATAAAGTTAATTATGCAGTGGAATGCTGAGTTTACTGATGATTAAGTTAAAGTGAATGAGAACTTTAAGTTTTACTTGGTCATTTCCATTGATGATTTATTTCCCTACTCAAGAAGCTTTTTTATGATCTTAAAAGATGGTTTGCTTGAGGACAATCAATAGCTTAAGTGTGAGGGAATTTGATAAATTCCTCTTATCCATTTTATACTCTATTCTATTTATAGGAATTTATCCTTTATTTGTACCATTTTTAAATAAATTCCTCTGGTTTTGTGCTACTATTGTGAAAATGTTTCTTTTTCATCTAAGATCATAAAAGTAGAAAAAAAGTGATTTGAATCAAGATTGGAGTAAAACAGACTTCAATTGCACCCGAAGATCCTAATTAAAGGTAAGAAAATAAGGAAAAGTCCAAGCTACGCCTTGACTTGTGCCCTCGATTTACACTGAGATAACTGTGCCTGGTGAAACTTTAATTGCGACTAAGCATCGTGCCTGCATTTCCCACATGGTTCGAAATGAACCTAAATTGCACCTTTAATGAAAAGACACACCTTAGACTGTAGCTATCTTTTGAGCCTGCGATTCGAGCCATGAAAAGTGACCTTGTCTTTGTTGCTATGGATAAGTTGCCCTAATTTAAAGCACGTAAAGATCAGGATAGAATCCATTATAAAGAATCTGCCATGTTAACGAATAAATCTTAATGATTTTTGTATCTTGTCATCTATAAATAAATGTATACAGATGTATAATAACGTATTGTACCATATGTAACAAATTCTTGACGTAGAATAGAATAGGATAGTGTGAGAATTTTTAGTGAGAGAAAAACCTTCTTTTTTGAGAAATTCAAGTTTTTTGAGGAAACTCATACTTAAATCGATGTTTGTTATTGTAAGATTTTTTTACTTAACCTATAATATTCATCTTTAATCTTATATTATTTCTCTTGAATCTGCACTTAATCTTTACATTTATAGAGAAATAATTATATTAACTTAGGGATTGTGAATTAAAGTCTTAATTCATGTGATTTTAAATGCTTTTTAATTGAATATTGAGTGGATACTTGTATTTAGTAGCTCGAAGTTTTTTTCATGGGTCTAGTTGTGTGGTGCATCTTTTAGATTCATGTTTGATTTTGAATGAATAGATTAAGAGATCATTATTTCGAACATATATAGGTTGCTAATGAAATTGCTCATAATCACCTAGAGATGAGGATGGTGCAACTTTTTGTCACTTAGTTTTAAATTTATTAAAATGGGTTCTAATCAAATGATTTTTAATCTTTATGCAGGTCTAGATTGCTTATAGCTTATAAAGAGATTTCGATGATCTAATCTAGATCCAGAGTTTCTGACCTTAGGGAGGTTTTAGCTTACCTTAGTGAATCGACAGTATATGTATATCCAACAAACAACTCTTTGAGTTTGGTAAGAAATCATATGACAAGGATTTAGTGAAGCAAATTCTAAGCTATCTTGCATTAACAAACTTATATCCTTAATTTACCTTGAAAATGTGTAAATAATTGGTTTTAATCTTAGCTTAGCTTTTTGCTCTTTGTAATGTTCTTCTAAATCTTTTTTTGGCTAGATAATAGATAAATAGGGAGTATAGTAGATGGTAATGATCCCAAGGAATACAACTTAATACTTTCTATGCTACTTTGATAGATGCGCTTGCCTATGTTGGTGATTGCAATCGAAGTTGAACAGAACTTATTAGTATTTTAATAAATTTTTTGGAAAATTTCAGCTTTGTGTTTGTGCTTTTAAAATGCGAAGCCCACACACTATGCCAACCAATGACCCAAGATTATACTCAAACATAAGGGTTGGATTATGAGGAATTTACCTCTTTATCAGTTGGATGAAAAGAATGCCCTTTCAAATGGCGAACTGTAGGAAGAAATATATATGGAGCTCCCTCCTAGCTTTAAAGATAATGAGAATCATAGGAAAATATGTAAGCTCTTTAAGTCACTTTATGGATTAAAACAGTCTCTTCGTGCATGGTTTATAAAATTTAGCCAAACTTTAATTAATTTTGGTTATAAGTAATGTAAATTCGAATACATAATATTTGTGAAATTTGGAAGCAATATCTTGAGGCCAATACTTATAGTATATGTGGATAACGTAATCGTCATAGGAGATCATCACCAAGAGATTCAACAGTTAAAGCAACATATAAAAGAAATATTTGAGAAAAAGGAAATTGGAGAACTCAAATATTTCCTTGGTATGAAGGTTACAAGGAGTAGACAAGGTATTTTTATTAATAAAAGAAAATATATCTTAGATTTACCAGGTGAGACGAGAAAACTTAATTGCCATCTAGTATCTACTCCTTTATCCGAACTAGAGAAATGTGGTTGATGAAGCAGGTGATGACCATGTTATAATTAGGAAATGTACTAGAAATTGGTAGGTCGTTTAATTTATCTCTCTTTGTCTTGGCCAGATTCTGCTTTTGTGTAAGTGTTGTCAAGCTATGCATTCTTAAGGAAACACTTAGATGGTGTAACTCATATCTTTCATTGTCTTAAAGGTTCTCCTGGCAAAGGGCTATTCATAGAGAAAACTATAGAAAGGAACATAACAGTCTTTGTTGACTCGAATTGGGGAAGTGACAAAGTGGATAGTAGATTAATGACAGAGATATTGCACGAAGGTTTAGGGAAATTTAGTCACCTAGAGAAGCAAAAAACAGACTGTGGTTGCAAGGAGCAATGTTGAAGCTGAATATAGAGAAATTTCTCAAGGGATATGCAAATTGATTTAGGTACAAAAACTTCTCATAGATCTAGGAGTTTCATGGCAAAGTACATATCTCTACAGTGATAGTCAGCCGGTTATTAGTATAGTTAAAATCCCATTCAACATTATCAAATGAAACATCTTAAAATGGACAAACTTTATCAAGTCAGAATTAGAGCAAGGAAGTATCGTACTTGAATATATATCATTAAGGAATCAAGAGGCAGATTTGTTGATAAAGTCTTTATCAAGTCCACAGTTTTAAGATCGTCTTATCAAGTTAGGAATGATAGATATCTATTCAATAGCTTAAGGGAGGGTGTAGGAAATATATTTTATTTTATCTTTTATTATAAGGAGTTAATATAGTTAATGGTAGTAGGTAAGATTGGTGCATTAACATTTTTTCCACTAATGTTAACAGTATGTATAAATAAGTCATGTAATCTACAGTTCGATAGATGAAATAAGAAACTTTTTCTGTGTTTTTACATGTTCTAAAGATAAACAGAAAATAGCAACTAAGAAGCTTTTTTGTATATGAAACCTTAAGGTGCTAAAGGAAACCATTTTTCTTGATGCTCAGTAGTGGGTGCCACCTTCTAGTCCAGCAATATCATTTGGAATTTGCCATTATGTTACACCTACTCGCTTATCTGTTGTCTGTGGGATCCACTCACTTTTGAGTGGCTCTGTTAGTAGAAAGGGACTGCATTCGGTGCTTAATACATTGGGTGCAGGCAAGCGTTAATCAGCTGTAAAATGTATTCGTATTAATACTTGTGTTGCATCAGCCAGTAAATCAATGGCGAGCCAACACCATTCTCTGAAAAGCAAGTTACTAAGCATGTCGAGCAAAAGGCTACAAGAAGAGGAAGGACATGTTGCTATTTTAGCATTCCCTTTTGTCACTCATGCTGTTGCTCTGCTTGCTATCATTTGTTGCCCAATGTCTTTCACTCCATACACCATTTATTCCTTCTTCAACACTGCGAAATCCAATGCCTTTAACTTTACCTCTCATTCTCATCAGAATAGTTATTCCAACATAAAAGCTTATTATATAGAAGATGGGATGCTCGAGGATTATTTTTTCACAAGGAAACCCATGGAGGACATAGAACTTTTCCTCTTAGAAGCACCAATCAACTTTACCAAGGGGATGAAGAAGGCCATTGCTAAGATAGGGAGGAAAGTAAGTTGCTTGGTAATTGATGCTTTCTTATGGTTTGCAACAGACATGGCCAAGCAGATGCAAGCGCCATAGCTTATTGTTTAGACTTCGAGTTTGTAGATGTAGGGGTTCTTATTGGTAGTGGTCACACAAGCATCATGTGGATCTCGCACCTAACACGTGACTTTGGAATGCTGCTGAGGAAATGACACTTGATGATGGGATGGCTTGGAGAGAATGACAGGGAAGGATGAACAAGCAGTCTCAATGTCTCAAATGCATAAGTGATAAGTAAGGGAGCTTGAGTAGACCTCGCGCATCAACCTTACAGTTTTTTAGCAATTGGAGTAGAAATTACTTGAGTTGCCTTATTTGATCTTTTTGAATAGAACCTCTTTTACAGATTGTTGTTTGTCTTCTCTCTCCAAAAGTTGCAAAAGAGGAGGAATGACTAAGTATTTATAGGCATTTGGTGTGGATGACGATCGTCAGATCACCTCAGTGATTGACGGATGAGATGGAGTAAACTCAATTCATGTTTATCTTGAATGAGCTCCTCATGGACCAAGGCCAACAGTCATCTCCTATGTGTGCATGAGCTTGCTTAAGAAAGGTTAGATGTGGCAGACCAATTTAACAATCCTTGCTCCAAGCCCACCAAGCTAAATCTCCCCAAGCCATCCCAGTAATTGAATTGGACTCATCAGCCCTGTCACCTAGCCCATGAGTCAAGCCCAAATAAATATAAATAATAATATTTTAAAAAACCTATTACATTTTGCCCCCTAACCAAAATTTTTGGATGGAGTTCAAGTATTTTGGGCATTGCTTGCATTTATGCATAGCTTGATCAACACTTAGCGCATAATGCTGCCAATTGCTCTTATTAGAATTGAAGACTTCATTTGTCATTGATGAATCATTGAGTAAAAAGTCAAGCGCTAGTGCTGCAACTAACTTCATCGTACATATAATCATACTATAGTACGCAAACTCATAGCACCAGTCCCGTTGCACGCATCGCCTGATATTTATTTGAATGATCTTGTCTCCATGAAATCATCTAGTATCTATATCATGTCATGAAACCACTCAATAACCAACATATGTCTCTTCACATGCACATCAAATCTCATCATGATAACAGGATAGCCAATAATAGGCAAAGAAATTGTAAATGATTTTTTTTCTCTCCTTTCTTTTTATATGCCAGGGACTCGGTGATTCATAGAAAACGATCATATTGAATCCATAAAATTTGACGAATGGTATGGCTTGGTGCATACCGAAGTAACCTCAAATCGATATATTTTTGACATATTGTAGGCTTCGTAGCTTTCCAAGCGTTTAAGAACCCTTTTATGCTTGAAATATCTAAATCCCATGAATATTTATCTAATTACAATTCTTATGGCTCATATCGGTCACGAAAAAGAAAAACTTCATATAATAGCCCACATGGTCCAAAGCTTAGCATTCCAATCCATACTCCAACTTTAATGATCAGTGACATGATGGAGAGATGTCCAAGTGGATTCGCGCAGTGTGAGATTGGTAATGCCTTCTCGTGGAAAGTAAATTATAGAAAAAATGAAAAAAAAAAAAAAATCAGTAATAGGTGTTCCACCATAAATTGATAAGACATCCTCTTCGATATCATGGGACCAACATGGCATGTGTACATGCCCTAAAATGAAACCATTATATACGAAACTGCCAAGGGTAGAGTGCCCTAAAATTCAGACTCGACTTTCTAGTTTCTACCTGTAATCCGTAATTCTCTTCACATTCTATTCATTTCCTTTTGAGTCTTCCTTTTTCTCAATGGATGATAAGATCCTCCACGATGCCCTTCGAGCACCAATCACATTCTTATAACCAACTGAAAGAAGGTTTCGCTCTTCCACTGTCAACTTGACATCTAGACCCGTTACTTTCTTCATTGCATCAACCCTTTCATCGTAACACTCGGCTTGTTCGGCGACCTTGAATCCCCAAATCGAGCGAATACTTCTTCCTCAAATTCGTCACGCAAGAAAGAAATGAAGGCAATAGGTTCTCGACTTTCTTCCAGGTTTACTCGTTTCCTCCTTCTCGATCCATACAGGGAACAAGACCAGGTTACTTTTCTCTTTCTCTCTTTTTTTTTTTTTTTTTTTTCAGTGTTATTAGCATATGCAATAGGCCAACGCAGGTGCTGTTATTGTTGACGTATATATACATGTTGTACGTTCACTTATAAATCTTGATTTGTATAGCATCATTGACATCCAGTAAATGACTCACGGCATATTCAAGATCTCGCCATTCCGTCCTTTTCTTGATTTGATTTCTGTGTAACAACAATCTGCTCCTTTACTTGCATTTGGTGTCGACTTGATAATGGTAGCATGCTAACATTGTGATTCCATAATTCCTCAACAACATCTTAAATTGCAAGCACTGTGATTTTGGTTTGGTGTGAGATTTCATCTCCCTTCTTTTTGTATTTTTTTATTCATCATCATTAGCACATATAGTAGTGCAAGTAACCATGCATTTGACCTCTTAAGATTCCTTTACTTATTGGTATTATCTTGATGGTTTTGAATCCCGAAGATAATCTTGATGTTCTTGATAGTCGATACACTTGATAATATTAATAATCTTGATGATATGGATACTCTTGACAGTCTGGATCATGCTCTTGATAATCTTGATGCTCTATTTATTACTGTTATCACCTGGCCTGAATGTGTTTATTATTATTTTTTATATGCCCTTGGCATGTTTTGGTTTCTCTTCATTGTAATATATGAGTTTGAAACCCCTTGACATATTTATAGAGATATGTGCATATTCCCTTTGTATGTTGGATTTTCTTGCATCTTTTCACTAATTCTTTCGTTCCTTGAATTTTGCAGGTATTATCTCGTACTAAGTATTGCTGAAGTTGCCAAGCCAAAGGAAATGAAGAGTAGTCAAGCCACCGGTGTTTAAGTCGTTAGCCAGAAGGACACATATCGCAGTCAAACCCTAAATATACAAGCCATGAAGCAAGCTCAAGCTCAAAAGGCCAAAGCTTTCAAGTCGAAGGAGATCAAAGGCAAGCAGGTTGAAGTCATCAAGCAAAGGGACTTGCTAGTGCGTCAAGATGGCAACCCGCCATAAATCCAACTTCTACGATGCTAATGGGTGGAAGATATTATTTCTGAAGATACATTTTGGGATAAGGCTTCTTGCCCAAAGTTGTGTGCAACTCTCCCTATTAATGGTGGCTTCCAATTAATCGAACTCGAGCTGTGCACCGATTCCAGGAGGAGCTACCACTTTCCAACAAAACTAAAGAGCTCATGCATGAGGATAATGAACATGCTCTTGATGGAGGAATCACGAGCGCACTTGGTGTCAATACGGCTATCAAGTTCCATTTCCATCCTCCCCCAGTTGCTGGCGTGTCTTGTGAGGACATGGTAGCAGCTTCAAAGGACTACATTGCATCAGAGGAGATGACTTCCGTGCATGGCTTTACTGTGCCTTCTCATTTAATAGCTCCTTTCAAGAGTCTTAATGCTCTGGGTAGGGAATTCTGGGTCAGTTCTGCTATGTTAGGGAAGAGGTAACTACTGCCATGGTGAAGATGCTTGGTGAGGCCATGCTGCTGATGGACAGACGTTGGAGTTCCTTATCAACGACAGAGCTCAAGCATGTTGAAGGAGCCCGTATGTTGCAATTCAAAATTGATAGCTTATGGCTTGTTGCTGACAAGGCAAAGAGATTGCTGAGTTATAGGGATGCCAAGGGACATCATGACAAATTGGTGGTGAAGCTACAAGAAGTTCAAGCCGAGGTTGCAACAGCAAAGACTTTGATGGAGACTGCTTTAGGAGATGATGACTTAGAGTCTGTAGTATGCTTGGATTGCAAGCCCTAGTTTAGACATGATTGTTACTTTGTTTCCATTCTGAACAATGTGTTATCGTTCCTGTTTACTTGAATGAATGGATTTGAATTTATTGCAGTCATTGATCTTTTCTTTATATATGTGAATATCAAAATTCGAATTAAGCCATTAGTAGTGTGTGCTTATATTTAGGAAGCATTGCTTTCACGTAGCAGCAGCGATCACAATATAATAAAGGCTATATGATTCTTATGTCAAGCATTAAAGTAGTATTTTCGCTTGCAAGCAACAACATTATCATGACTTAGAATAGTGAATCGATCACACTTTAAGTAGCAATAGTATCGTATTACATAGGCTTGCCGTCTTAGTATGACATTCATGTCACGCATCAGAGCAATGCTCTCACTTGCTAGCAACAATATTATTATAATTAGGGTAATATATCGATCGTGCTTTGAGCAGAGGTAGCGTTATGAGCTTTATAGGCTTGTTACCCTAATAGTCCAATTTAGTTGGTTGAGATGGTATTTTCCAATACTTAACCATCAATTACATGTTTTTTTTTAAAGCATTACTTTATACCATGTGTAGGTATGACACCATGCTGCCACGTGCCTAAGAGACAATGCTTCCACCAGTTAGCACTATAAGTGAAGCATGTTATCACGTGCTTATGAGACAATGCTCTTACCAAGCAATGGTGATGTTTAAAATATTATGATTGCAATTGACTATCATGAATATGAGGCTTGCTTAGACTTAATGATCTAAGGGACCTCTTACAGCTTTTTTTTTTTTTTATTCATTGGAGTAAGGTCCTTGTATTACCAGTGATAGTATTTAAATGATTCCTTTTAAGAAAGTAATCAATGGCGCTTTAAGCAGCAAATGTGGCATTTATCACCTGAGATCCAAATTTCTAGCTTTATTAGTCAAGGGGGTGTTTCCCACTACTTGACTGCCCATTATGAGTTACCAAGGAGGTTGTCTTTGCAATGGCTTGTACTGTGCCTGAGAGTCAATACTCTTAACAGTCTATAGCACACAAGCTCAACAGGTTGTCATGCCATCGTGCACTTAGGAGATTATACTCTTACAAGTAGCAACAACGTATGTAATTAATGCTCTATTCTTGCCGTATTAACTATCTTTGTGTACTAAGGAGACAGATCTCTAACTTTGCAGCAACGAAAGAAAATTATAAAGTAACAAGAATAAGAGAAATCGTACTGAAAAGGCTTTGAGAATGCAAGCCATAATTTTATTCAAGTAATGACAAAAATACATCAACTGTAATTGCATACAAAGACTCTTAATATATTGAAAATGACATGAAGACTTCTTCAGATCCCATAGACCTATCCTAAATAACATATCATTTTCCATCAGGCATGACTTTTAACTTTGTTAACTTATTTCTTCTTCTTCAGTTCTTAGATCATGATGAGCAACACTTGCCTGGCTGAGCATTGTGTGCGAGGAGTTGATTATTGCGTATATCATCACCTTCAATGACGAGCTCTCCATTAATGACTCATTCATTGAATATCTTCTTGAATGTCTAATACTCTTTAGTGAGATGACCCACAGTCCTGTGAAATCTATAGAACTTAGGATCATTCTTCTTGGTTGCATTAAGGAGGCATTCAACCCTTGGGAGTTTGATGCTTTCATCTCTCAACCATTGGTCAAGCACAACATGAACCTTCCCCATAGGGCAAGGGAACGAGAGCGCTGGTGGAGCGCTCGTTGGTTTATCGTTCATTGGCTTCTTGTTGTTTCCAGAGTCTTCTCCTTGAAGTGAGCTAACATTTATAGCTCTCTTTCTAAACCTTCTAATCTCTCTGCGTTGCCTGGATACGGAGTTGTTGGTCCTTCGCTCATTCTCAATGAGAGCAGCAAAGGAACACAGATTGAGATTCTCGAGGTGGATGGCATATTAAGTGAATATCCCTTGGATGCAAATCTTCACTAGTTCTTTCTCATCGCAAGTGTCTTGAATATCCAAAGTGCGTTCTTTGAAACGCTCAATGTAGTCCATAAGGTCTTCCTTCATCTTTTGCCTTGTTCTTCCCATATCATTGATGGCGACCCATTTTTTATTAGAGAACAACTTGCACATTGTTCCCCATGAGTCAATGGACCTTGGGGGGAGAGTGACATATCGGGTGTATGTCTTATCGGTTAAAGACTTAGAAAACTCTTTCAGCTTTAAATCATCCTCAAACCTATAAACCTCTAATGGCCCAATGAATTTCAGCAGATGTTCCTTAGCACTACCTTTCTTGCCATCGAACAACATGAATTTAAGACTAACATAGTCCTGTGGGTAGAGCTTCACTGCAATCCAGTAGTGGTGTGAAAGCTTTAAGTCCAGTACTCCCGCAGAGGACTTAGCTTGAATTTCCTTCAGATAAATATCCAGGTCTACCTTTGTTATAAAGGATTCCCTCGATCTAGACACTAACAGAGCAACTAGTGCAACAAGTGGAGTTGATGCAATTGGAGAAACTACTGCATTGTCACTATTAGGCAGGAGAGTAGTCTTGGTATTGTAGCGTACACGTGAAGATGATGATGACCCGCCAAGTTGAGATCTAATATTTTCCGCTTCAGAGGCTGGTTGTTGCTCAGCAGCAACCTATGGTGATGGGGTCTGCACACTCACTCTAGGAGACATATTTGTCTGAATGGCAGGAGCAACAGTAGGGTGGGATAAAGAGGGGGCGCTTTGCTGCCCAACTGGGGTGGGGCCTGGCAAGGCTACACCTTAGAGTGCATCAGCATTGGCAGCCATGCTTGGTATGAGACGGGTGAGTGCAATTGAAAACTAGTTTAAGGCCTGAATATTCTCTTGTATGGTTCGTGTCGTCTCAGTGTTGCTTTCTTGTATAGCACGTATAACTTGTGCATTGTCAACAATGATGCTGTGCATGTTAGCAGTAGGATTGGCGTTGCATTAGGGTTGACATCTTCCAATGCTGGCATGTTTGGATCAATGGTGTTGAGATTATGGTTGATAATGTCTTGATTCACATTGTCATCAGCGTTACTTGACTTTCTTCTTAGAGGTGCCATCACGACTCTATCAAAATCCTTAGTTCCCTAATGGAGTCTCCAAAATGTAGATGTAGGAGTCCATGTTGGTAGTGGTTATATACGCGTCGCGTAGATCTCGTACCTGGTACGTGATTTCGGAGTGCTGCTAAGGAAATGACACTTGATGACGGGATGGCTTAGAGAGAATGACAGGGGAGGAGGAACAGACAGTCTCAGTGTCTCAAATGCATAAGTGACAGGTAAGGGAGCTTGAGTAGACCTCGCGCTTCAACCTTATAGTTCTTAAGGAGTTGGAGTGGAAATCACTTAAGTTGTCTTATTTAATCTTTCTGAATAGAATCTCCTTTACAGATTGTTGTTTGTCTTCTCTCTCCAAAAGTTGCAAGAGAGGAGGATTGACTGAGTATTTATAGGTACTTGGCATAGATAATGACCATCAAATCACCTCAGTAATTCACGGATGAGATGGAGTAAGCTCAATTCATGTTTATCCTGAATGAGCTCCTCATGAGTTAAGGCCAATAGTCATTTTCTATGTGTGCATGAGCCTACATGAGAAAGGTTGGATATAGCGGACCAATCCAACGATCCCTCTTTCAAGCCCACCAAGCCAAATCTCTCCAAGCCATCTCAATAATTGAATTGGACTCGTCAGACCCTGTCACCTACCCTATGAGTTAAGCCCAAATAAATATAAATAATAATAATATTTTAAAAACCCCATTACAGGGTCTTACTTGTCTTTCAGCTCATATCCATACCGATTTCATAAGGGATATCTTAGGCCAAGGCAAGTTAGGTTTTTTTTTTTTTTTAATCACCTTTATTTGTGCAATTTTTATATTTTTTTTATGGTTTGCTTACTTCGCTGAATGTAAGAAAACTACAGTGTAATATCTATTACCGATGAATGGAATAAAAACTGGAAATTGTAATGTAACAACTATTATTAAGGAATAGAATAGAGATATAAAAAGACAGTCATTTTTCACTTACATCCTCGAGTTCATTTATGAATGGTAATCCAGGGGATGTCTTAGGCTGGCAAGATGAAAACCTGATGTTCATTCCAGGAATGACTAGTATACATGTCAATGACCTACCTAAAGGAATTGTTTGTGGAAATTTGACGTCGGAATTCTCATGCATGCTCCATCAAATGGGCAAAGCACTCCCTGAGGCTGCTGCTGTCGTTGCAAATTCTTTTGAAGAACTAGAACCTGCCATTAATTACGATCTGAAATCCAAGTTAAAGCAATGTCTTCCTATTGGTCGCTTCAACTTGATAGCTAAACCATCACGTACGCCCGCTCCCAACGAAAGCGGATGTCTAAATTGGCTTGACAAGAAAAAACCGTCTTCCGTGGTCTACATTAGCTTTGGTTCAGTGGCAATACCACCGCAGAATGAACTCGTGGCACTGGCGGAAGGCTTGGAAAGCAGCGGAGTGCCCTTTCTATGGTCCCTTAAAGAACATGTGGAAAGGATGGGGAAACAAGGACTGGTGGTGCCCTGGACTCCTCAAGTAGATGTTTTATCACACGGTGCAGTCGCTGTGTTCATTACACTCGGTGGCTGGAATTACTTGCGGGAGAGTATTGCTGGAGGGGTTCCTATGATTTGTAGGCCAATCTTTGGGGATCATAGGATCAACAATCGAATGATATCGGATGTGTGGAAGTTGGGAGTGGCTGTAGAGGGACGTATCTTCACTAAGAATGGTGTAGCAAGCATCTTGAAGGATCTGGTTCAATCCCCAGAAACATGGACAGAGATGAGAAAAAACATCCTTGCTAGCAAACAATTAGCTGAGACGGCTGTAGGACCTCGTGGCAGCAGTACTCAAAACTTGAGGTTGTTAATGGATATAATATCCATTTGAATCTTGTTGCAGTATTGTCAAATCATTGGGGTTGTATGTAAATTATTTGCTCACTTCACTGTAATTTCATTACAATCTTATTTTTAAAAAATATTATGATATATAGTAGACTGTAATAGAGATTTTATAACGAAACTAATTAATTACTGGAGCTTGTATAAATAGAAAGTTTGTTTTACTTTCCAAAACAAACTTTCTAAAACTAGTAACACCAATTTCAATTAAAAACGACACAATCCAAAACCGAAACAAATTAATTTATAACGACACAATACTAAGTAGAATAAGGTAAGAACTACTCACACCAATTTCAATTTGTCCTAACTTCCTGGCTAATAATCATAAATAACAAAGGTTACAAACTCATGCCAAGTTTAAGAGTCAAGATTGAAATTGACATGATAACAACTTGACAAATAGTTTAAGTGAAGCTAGCTTTGTTTATTAATTGTGCAGAGGTGGTTGATGGATTGAAATACGCTGCCAAAGCTCACGATCGCTCATGATGGAAAGTGGCTAATTGCAATGCTGCTGGATAGCTTTATTGGTATATTCATGGTCCTAAAACTCAGAAGCCAGAGAAGTGTGATGCTCAGTTCAATAAAATTGCTTTCAGGCTGTTGGAATCATTGCCCACTTAAAATGGTTTTCGATAAAGATAAATGTCAAGATGGTACAATGTTTAATTTGAGCTTAACAGGAAAAATTTAAGAGTTTAAGCTTGACTAGAAAGTTTTATGTGTGAGTACCGTGGAGTTTAGGATTTTACAATTGATTAGATTTTAAATGGATTTCAATAAGTTTTGAGTTGATTTGAATTTGTTTAGACACAATGGGAGAAAAAAAGAAAACACGTGTGTAGGCATATTTTGTTTTGGACAAAAAAGTATAATTAAAATAATATTGAGGCATAAAGAGGCTCGGTTTGCACTCAAACTCAACATAAAAACTAAGTATAAGCTTCACATGAAAACATTGGAATTGGACTTTAATAGATATCGAGTTGACTTCAAGTAACTAGGTTGACCCACTTTAGTCCAATTTAGTTTCAAATGTATCATGATATGCTACAAAATGATCTAAAACTTGAAATTAACTTAAAAATATTATCTAGCACATTTATATCACACACTGTGGATTATATTGTTATGTATATATGAATATATTTGAGTGAAGGTTAGTTTAATCCTTTTTTAAAAAAAACAAAAAACACAAAATACAAAATATGGGTGAGAAAATTATGAAAATAAATCCTTAAAATAGCATCTTGAGAATGCGACTTCTGTGGGCCCAAATTATTTAAATTTATCTTGCATGTAGAGGATGTGATTCATAAATCACATGCTTAACATATGAAATATCACTTAAATATATCTCGCATTGCAGATATGCGAATTGGCTGCACATATCTTGCATAAGGAACATGTGATTCTTTTAGAAAAATTAAGATGCATCTAGAACATGCAAGTTAAGTAAGTTATTTTAGAAAAGACACTAGGAATTTTTTTTTTTTTTTTTTTTGGGGGGGGGGGGGTTGGGTGGGAGGGAGGGGGGATGGGGATTTTGTTAGGGGGTGGAGGGTGGGGAGGGGCGGGTGGGATAGGTTATAAATTGAGTATTTGCCCAAAATTTTAAAATAATTAATCTTAGCATTTAGCAGATCACAAAACAAATAATTTTGCAGTGGATAAATAAACAAAAAATATAAAGCGTAAATAAAAAAAGAGGGATAGAGAAAATCAAGCCACAGATATAATGTGGAGTTTGGCTCTTTGCCTACTTTCCACAATCTACCAAATGCCTCTTTTGAGGTCTTTACCCACACTGTATTAATTTCAAAAGAATTAGCACGAAACAAGTAATATTACACCCAAAGGAAATATAATATTTCCTTTCTTTCTCTAAGTGCTTTTATATCAATAGCAATAAATATAAACTAAGCACTAGAGTAAATTTTCTCTCTCTTAATATTTGCAAAAATTATGTACAAGAGACCAAAGAAAAAGAATTTGTTTGATCGCAACAATTAGTTCATAAAAGAGTTTTGCCATTCGTTCTTTTTGTGATCTCTAGGACTTTGCATATAAATAGCTTTTGAAATTCAAAAGTCCATTAGACACAATGTCTATGGTCTATTAAACATTAAATGCGCTTTGACGACTCTTTTCTAGCCACATCAACATCAGACAAATATCTGTCGCGCCTTACTTTGTTGCGTCCAAACTTTGCCTTCGACAGCCTCCACACTCACTCTTCTTCAAGCCTCAAAATTTGAGCTACTGCACCTAAACTTGAATGTGTCAAGGCCTCGATTTGACACTCAACCAATACTGTGTTGTCTTTAGCTTTGTCGAGCCTTAGGTTTGATCTGGTTGTGCATCAATTCTTTAGCATGTCGAGCCTTCGACGTGACCTTTGACCACTAATTTGGTTATTCTTGAGCTTGTCGATCTTTGGCCTTTACTTTGTCACTACTTAACATTTGACTTTGGCTTGCCCTCGACTATCCCCTGTTTCTGCTAAAACCTGTAGAAAACTCCACAAATACGTACAAAACATGTATATATATATATATATATGACTAATTAATTATAGTTTACAATGAATAAATAATTGATTGTGCATTTTATTATCTCATCAAATTCACATTGAACTATCAAGTTTAATAATTTTAGTAATTAGTTTCAATTAGTGTCTATTTTGATATATAATTTAAAAATGAATTCTGAGCAAAAATTCTCTAATCAAATCACTAATTTGCAATTGTTGTGCTCCTTATGCTTAGGGATATTGGTTCGAACAAGATACACCATTGTAATAAGTTCATCTAAGATATCAATATTTTGAATGGTTAAAAAGAGAGATTAACGTTTGCAAAATGAGTCAAATAACGCATCCATAGTGAGTCGTTGAGGAAAATTAATAAAAAAATTGCTCATACCTTTATACCTTAAATAAATTTTACAAAATATTGATTTCTCTATTGACTAATTTTGTGAAACATTAGTTCCTTTTTTAAGTCACTAAAAACATCAATTTTAAATTAATTTATTTATACTCTTTGTCCATCTATTGATTTTCTAATATAATTCCATATTCTTCTATTAAAGGTTCATTACCAACATAGTTTCATGCCGTTACAATGGTATTTTAAGATCATCTTGTTGCATTATGGGATCTAACTTGGCCAATTTAAAAGAAATTTATTTATTTATCATCTTAGTTTGCAATATTACATGTTAACATGTTTAATGGTCTTATACTCTTATGTATGATTTTATGTTGGAGAAAATGTCGAAGTTGTTACTTAAACTTGCATGAAATTTAATTTGGTAGCTAAAATTTGAATTGATCAATTTATTGTTAAATCAAACTTTTGTTACTATTCTTACTATCTCTCCTAACGCATCTAACATTGATAAACTACTTCTTTCTGTCAATAAATGGAGCAAATGATGTTAACAAGGCAATGAACACGAAAAGTTTGATTAATATTAAATTAACTACTTCGGAATTTAACTACCAAATCAAAATTTCGTATAATGTTTAGGTACCAAATTTCACATTTACCTATGATAATTTAATTAGATTTATGTAGCAAACATGTCTTTTTATAACAAATTAGAATCTACTGTAAATAAAAGATGTTTTGGTACTAATGATAGGAAAACTGATGGGTCACTAATTGCAATTAGTCAAATTAAAACCCTATTGTCACGCCCCAAAGAATACCCTAAATGTAACAGTCCTCCGTATATTAAACAAGACTTAGGAATCACTACGACATTCATTCAAAAGTCTTGTATTAGATGCAAGGCTTTCCCTTATGACAATATAATACTTGCGCAATTGGGGATAGATAGTCTAACTTGATAGAATAAACATGAAAATACAAACCATAGATATTCAGGATCATTTACGAAATACTAAGGGGCATTTCCCCTGCATAATAATAATCAATCAAGGTAAAAGTTTTTGACAACAACTCGAGCATTTAAGGTTTCCTATGGAAGTCTATACAAAAGCTAAACATAAACTTCTAGGGGAATCTCCTATTCTTACGTTACCTGAGTTGGCCAAGTCCTATGACGTAACCATAGGTATGGAAACTATAACAAAAGGAAGTTGTGGGGGTATAAGCTACGCTAACTTAGTGAGTAAATACTTCCAGAATATACATATCCCACAATTACATGCAATCAAGTTGATTTAATAATCCATATGAAATGCAACAACCATATGGGCATATAAGACATATGATCAATCGGAAATCATATGTTGAATGGATTTATGCCCTCTATTCGGGTTTAGTAGATTAACCAATCGTACGATACTACCTTGAATTATTGTTCCATTTTATGGCTCACGGGTATCTCATTTCATTCGTACCGTTTATGGATCACAGAGAACCAATCATGATTAAACGCACCATCCCCATCGTGAAGTGATTATGTCCATATTACTTATTAATCCGAATAGTAATTAATGCAATTTCATAGATGACCAATCAATTTACAAACACTCATAATCATGGCATATGGACATACATCAATTATTACCCGGTTTCGATATACTTAGCACATTTTTCTCAACACATCAAGACAACATACGTAATCCCATAATTACCTATCATGCATTTCCAATTTTTATCTTTGCCTATCATTCTAGTGCAACTATGAGTTACAAGCATAATAAGGAAGTGTAAATAGGAAGTATGACTTACTCAGCCATGGACACTAGTCTCTATTCGTAATAATCTAGGGGTAAGGAGTCCTTCGATTTGAAGTCACCTAAATGAAAAAATACCCACATGAGTATTTCAAACCATAACTAATTCCAACTTATTAAATAAAAACTTTCAAGTTCATAATTTTTTTCGTGGTTATTGGAAATTCCAACTTAAAACGGCCATAACCTAGTCATTTTAACTCGAAATTTTGCAAATAAGCAGTCGATTTCTATCTACTTTGAAAGATCTATCTATTTATAATGTTATTCCTAAGTTTTGAAAACTTTTAGGTCTTGGAAAGCTTGGATCAAATTTGATCAATAGCTAAAAATCACATTTCCAAAATTGTTTTGTGAAATTTACATTGTTCCTACCATGTATATTAAGTGTACATGCAATATCAACAAGTTATTATCATGAATGACATGTTATGAGCTATCTATATGCATGCTCTTGATGATATTTGGTTAAAAAGAATTTTTAGAAAACTTTTACTTTGCAAAAAATTCAAAAATACTTGATTTAGAAAAACTAGTTTTGTTTCTTATAAAATCACCTTTGTTTTTACTAAAATAAAGTCTCGATGACCTATATGCCTATTACCCTCATTAATTTAGTAAATTTCTTCATTTAGGAGTTGGAAAATAGGTGTTTAAGTAGGGGTCTTGCTTAATTACGAATTTTACAAAAATTATAGGGAATGAAAATAGTGTTTGATCTATGTTATGAAAGCTTTCCTTTGTTTTAGAGATATACTTTGATAAAATCCATTTATTCTTGTCGAAATTAAGTCCTTACTACATCTATTCCCTAATGTTTCCATTTCTCCATTGAAATCATCATTTTAGAATTTGAAAATAGGTGTTTAGGTGGGAGTCATTTTTAAATCCGAATTTTGTGATTTGTGTTTGAGATTGTTTCTTGGGTACAACTCATTTAATCTTTCTAAAATTTAGTCCTAATCAAACATATTCCCTAAGACTTCCATTTCTTTAATAAAACTCTTATTTTGGGGTTGGAAAATAGGTGTTTTCATATTAACTCCTCCTAGTTATGAATTTTTATGTTCTTGTTGGAGTTGAAACAAGTTCTACCTTAACTTTTGTAACCTTTCTCATTTTGAAAATATCTCTTAGTAAAACTAGGTTTAACTTATCAAAATCATTCCTTTATGATACCTTTTCCATAAGCCCTTCATATTTTATGTAAAATCATTACTTTGGAGTTGGAAATAGGTTTTCAAAATGGGTATGTTTCAAGATCCGAATTTAAAAATTTGTTTTTGGTGGAAACAAAAATAGATCTTAAGTTTTTGGCGACATCCCCATTAATACTATCACACTACAAGTCTTTTATGTACATAAGACAAATGTTATGGCATTTATACACTCAAAACAAATAAATCTATTATATCATTCATGTTATGGATGCAAATGCAAGATAAATGTTATGAAGATGAGGTTAGTAGTAGGATATATACACAAAAACATCAACATGAACAATATAGATCAATAATATAGCAAAATATAGTAAAACAACTTAAATGAAAAGATCCACAACATTGTGATGGCAAAAATATCATGCTTAAGTGTTTCCACATCTCTTGCATAAAGCTTATGGGGATTTTCGTGGAATCACACATGTGTGATCTTGCCATTACATGTTTTATTTGTGGTAGGATTTAGATCTATTACCTATTTAATGTTTGGAACAAGAAAACTTGAAGAAAAAAAAATTGTGTGTGTGTGTGTTAGAGAGGGAGGAGGCTCACGGCATAGAGGGAAAGAGAGAGCATGGAGAGAAAAATTATTCAAAAGTTTGATCTGGTGAAAAAGAAAGAAAGGTGTAAAGTGTAAAGTGTAAGGCTTAAAGGGGTTTATATAGAAAATGAAATTTGGGCTTGTGTGATTAAATAAATGAAGAAAAATAAAACAAATTGAAGTGTATACGCTGGGGGTGGGGGGGGGGGAGGGGTGGGGTACGCGTGGGCGGCGCCTGTTTGGAGGGGAGGGAGAGAGAGAGAGATGTAAGTTTTGTTTTGTGTAAAAATTCAAATTAATAAAGTAGTTTAGGTAATAAAATTGTATTGAAAAAGTAAATTGTAAGGAATATGATGTAAGGTTGTAAGAATAGGGTATAGATGATTGTACTTGGTGAATAGTGTGACTAGAAATCAAAATGTAGATTAGACAATTAAATTATCGATAGTAATGAAAATACGATAAAATGGCTATAACTGTAATTTTTATAAACTGAAAAGTTCTTAAAGTTATATTTTTGAATTCCTTATTAAATTTCGGTTCTAAAGAGTCCTATTGAATATTTTTCTATTTTCGAGTCTCAAGGACTCATTTTTGAAAATAGATCCCAATCAGGTTCGAAATGAATGAATTTCTCCATAATCTAATCTTTTTATGTTTCGGTATATTATTTAGGACTATATTCTAAAGTTAACTCATTTTTATTGTTCCGGAGTTTCATTCTCGGTATCGCCAGACTTAGGGTTCTTAGGTTCCATACTAGCCCTAGGTGCTCTTTTAGGGTTTCTGTTTCCGGTTTGATTTGCAAAACCGAGTTCGGTTTGCCAAGAAAACGAGGACTTACATCTGTACTCACTTTACGATTAATTTTAGACAAGCATACCTATTGATTATAGCATAGATTAACACAAGTGATTATCCTACATCTACTATCTAGCTAATATGATTTGAATGGTGATGATAAGAATTAATAACTAATAAATTAATTTACCCTAGCTTAACGAATATCACACTTTTAAGATTATCATTCATAAAACTACTGTCACGCCCCGAGGGTACCCTAGTAGTAATAAACAAGTTACACTTGAATATTATCACTTGATTACCTTCAGGGAATGACAGGTTTTAAAAACAACAGGATCTTTTAAGTTGCTTGATAAGAAATAACAAATATATGAGAGAAATGATTTAGTGAATAACCATTACAAACTATTACAAACCATATATCTCTGTTGAAGTATACAACTAAATATTCTACTCTAATAGTACATAATCATCAAACTAAAATAGATCTGTAGACTTATAGCTTCAAAGCCCTTACCGGAGCCATATTCCGGGATGTAACTAACCAGGGACGCAAAGTGAACCTGAAATGACTGTAGGAGACCACAGCTCAGTGAATAACCAGACATACCATACATCACACAAGTTATTAACAAATCATATGCAATGCAAGCACTCAACCGTATGTACAGATACAAGTTTGGATAATCTAGAATCCAAACAGGAAAAAGATTTACGCCCTCTTTTTAATGGGTTGAAGAACAAAAACTCAATGACCCACCTGCCCAAGAGAGACTAAGTACACAGGAGAATCAACGATTTCTCGTTTTAATGTTATCACTTTGAATATAGTGGCTTCCACAAACCATCTCCTGCAATCCCCTTAGAAACTCCCTAAGTATTAATCATTTCAAAGCGATTCTACGGGCGACGTTCTTCGGTGCCTTTTAGTTCCTCATAGGACTGCCAGACCAAAGAGAACCTTGGAAGACTCACACATTGGATCAACCACGCAAAAACAGAGATCCGAAATATTAATACGTAGCAGGCTGTCACAACCATATATGCAATAATGCAATTCGTGTAATGCATGTCCATATTATTTGTTAAGTCAAAAAGTCTTAATCAATTTCGAGGCGACCATATATTACACACAATCAACATTATGCTATTGCACAACACCAACCATTGCGTTATCGCTTGTATAAAGGTATTTTAGCAATCATACAATCATATCATATCAATCTTTCAACAAACACTCATTTATTTATCTTGCATTACATATTCAACTATTTACAACCACAATTAGCACAATATGACTGAATTACTCACCTGCTCATACCGACTCAGTCGTAGTAGTCCACTGGTAGATCTTCTAATGAGTCAAATTCACCTATTTAAAACAAAATATTCATCAATATCATCTAGCTAAATTCCCACATGTGCCTTGTGTCCTAGACTCGATATTAATACTTAGTATCGTCGGGTTTTTCCTATTTTTATCTCACATAATTGTGTGGTTAGTTTTAGAAGTCACATTGATCAAGAAATTAACTTATTTCAATTTCCGTTCTTATATATATTTTATTTTGTTAAAACCAGTATTAGACTAATAATACTTCATTTAATTCTAAATATTTTCTTAATTCTAGGGTTTCCAAAAGTTAATAGATAAAAATTCTAAATTGGCTTAATTATTTGTATTAAAGTCATTATCTAATACATATTTATATAACAAATATATATACATACTTAGTAGATATTATTATATATTATATATTCGGTTCAGGTCAAAAAAAATTTCGTTGCAAAATTTTTAGCTGTAAGCCGGCTCAAGGCCGCCGGCCTAAATCCCCAGGTGCGGGTGTAAACTCATTTTAAAGAAAAATTTTCTTATCGAAAGCACCGGTGTTGAAAGCTGCCGGCTTACAACGTACGCCGGCCCTACGCCGCCGGCGTAGATCTCCAGGTAGCCGGCTTACGTCGTATTTTACGTGAAAATTGTTTTACGTAGCCTTTGTTTGAGTGTAAGCCGCCTATACGCCGCCGGCCTATCCATATAAGCCGCCGGCGTACGTAGTTTACACTGCCGGCCTTAAGGCAGCGTTGTACTGTTCATCATCTTCTTCCTCGGTTCGATTCTTTTTCTTTGATTTTTATACGTTAAAAGCTTACTTAAACTACTCCTAACTGTTTATATATCATATATAAGGATATATAACAACTTTCAACGCGTTTAAACATGTAAATATATGGATTTCGATTTTGTAAAAGTAAAACTAGGGTTTTGAAGTTTTACCTCGTTGGAGCTCTTTGAGTGCAATCCGAAGCTCGTGTTTGTGTTTAATATGTTCCTAAGATGATTTTAAGTTAGATACAAAGCTTGGATTCGGACAAAAACAACTCGAGTTACCTCAACTTACCTTTAAGCTCGTTTTTTAGGGTTTTATGCTTTGTATTTCTTTTGATCCGAGCTCGACTATTTCGATGGATTTGTTCTTCGTTTTTGGTTCAATTTAGTGGTTGTTTGGGAGTATTTTCGTGCTGGAGGAGTTGAGAGTTAATGGAGTTTGTTTGTGCCTTCATTAATAGCTTTAAACTCATATATATATAGAAGAGAGAAGGAGGGCTTCGGCTGCTGTTCTCCTCCGTTTTTCCTCCGAATTTCATCTCTTTTGGCTGTTATTTTCCATGCATTTATTGTTAGGTTGAGGTGGCATTTCATGATTTGTCCATGAGTTGCTTTTGTTGACAATTTGGTTTGATTATTGTTGGATTTTCGGCTGCTTCCTTTCTCCACCGAAAAGCAGCAATCCAATAATATATATATATTAGTTTAATTTTCAATTAAATTTTGAGTTAATTATACGGGTTATACGGGTATATAGCTAATATTTGGAAGTTTTCATACAAAAATATGCTTATAAATTATACAAAACACTTAGATTTCCAAATAATACAAATTTAGGTTATATATATACGTAGTTAATTATTCGTATAATTTTATCTCCGCGATTTGGATTTCTTAAGCTCATTGGGTCAATTTTTGTTTCAGGCTCCGATAGCTTAAGAAAACTCGGTTTAGAACAAAGCGTGATCCGATTATTTATTTGAAGTTTAGATTTTGAGTTATTTGTCAGTTTATATTTCGTTGTGTATTTAAAATCTTGACAATTCATTTTTGGATCATCGTTTTCTAGTTATAAGCGTATATGGTCATTTATACAGTATTGGGCTTCATACAGAAATTAAACTATATTTATATCTTTAGTTTTGATACTAAACATAAATTCTTATTAATAGCTTTTAAATTTAACTAGGAATCTCAAAATTAGGGTTTAAGTCTAAATATAAACTCATTACTACTCGTTATTCTAGTTCTGAATCATTATCGAGATCAAAACAATCATTTAATCTTTATATTCACATTTTCTATTTAAATCTATTGTATACTAGGTTTCGGGTCTAGATATAGATCATATCTTGAATTAGTTATTCAAGACACAAGATTTCGTTTTCGGTATTAACTAGGGTTAAAGAATCTCTTTATTCGATTCCTAATCTTTCATTCATCCAAAAATCTAAATATTAGCCTATTATTAGACTTCACTCAGAATCTAAATCTATTATCTAGTTTATATAATCTATTATGAAGTCGGATACTAATGTGAAAAATTCCCGGGGTTTACATTCTCCCCCCTTAAAATAAGCTTTGTCCTCAAAGCTTGAATGCGTACCTGAGTTTTCAAACAAATGAGGATAGCTTTTCTTGATCTCCTCTTCTAATTCCCAGGTAATCTCTTCTGTCTGTGGATCCCATAATACTTTGACATAGTGGATTTCTTTATTCCTGAGAACTTGCACTTTCGGTCCAAAATCTTAACTGGATGCTTTTCATAAGTCAAATTCTCCTTCAAATCAATTGGTTCTAATTCCACTATCTTATCTGGATCCGGTATATACTTTCTTAGAACGATACATGGAAAACATTATGTATACCAGACAAATTAGGTGGCAATGCAGACGGTATGCCAGATTCCCAACTCGTTCAATATTCAAATGGTCCAATATATCTAGGACTCAACTTGCCTTTGTTTGTCTACCATGAAGACTCTTGATTGGACTTACTTTTAAGTATACATGTTCTCCTTCATTAAATTCCAATTCTCTCTCTTTTCAAGTCGCCCAGCTCTTTTGTCTATCTTGTGCTGCTTTCATTCTTTGCTTTATCACGAAATCTTTTCATTAGTTTCTTGAACCTTCAGGTCCAACCAATACTTTCTCCAAGTTATCCCAGAACAATGGTGACCGACACTTTCTACCATATAAAGCTTCATAAGGTGGCATTCCTATGCTTGAATGGTAGCTGTTATTGTACGCAAATTCCACTAATGGTAAATGTTGGTCCCAATTTCCTTTGAATTCCATAATACATGCTCTCAACATATCTTCCAATGTCTGAATAGTCCTTTCAGTTTGTCCATCAGTTTGAGGATGATAAGCTGTACTGAAATTCAACCGGGTTCCCAAAGCTTTTTGTAATCCTTGCCAAAATCTGGATACAAACCGTGGATCTCTATCTGATACTATACCAGCAGGCACACCATGCAATCTCACAATCTCCTTCAAATATATTCGTGCCAATTTCTCCAATGGATATGTCATGTTAATTGGCAAGAAATGAGCTGATTTTGTAAGTCTATCCACAATAACCCAAACAGCATCATGACCTGCATTTGTTTTGGGTAATGAGCACACAAAATCCATAGAAATTTGATCCCACTTCCACTCAGGTATTGGCAATGGTTTAACAATCCACCTGGTTTTTGATGTTCACTTTGATCCTTTGACATACATCACATTTAGCAACAAATTCTGCAATATCCTTTTTCATTCCATTCCACCAATACGCACTTTTCATTTTACTCTTGATATGTCTTTTTCTCCTGGGTGTATAGTATCCGAGTAATGCGCTTCATGCATTAATTCCTTCCTCAAGCTTTCATCATGTGGCACACACAATCTTTTATTCATTCTCAATACTTCTTCTCCATCCACATGAAAATCTTTGTACTTTCCCTGGGATATTCCCTGTTTAATTTCTTGAATTTCAATATCCTCCTTCTGGGCTTCTTTAATTCTTTGAAGCAAAGTAGGTTCCAAAATTAGATTTCCTAACTCAGCTTCCAAACCTTGTATTGAGAATTCCAAGTTTAATCTCTCAAATTCTTGATAAGTTCTTTTTGTTCCGTTAGAATTGAAGCCACTTCTCCATAACTTTTCCGGCTCAATGCATCGCCACA
This sequence comes from Combretum micranthum, assembly GCA_024138025.1. Taxonomy (NCBI): domain Eukaryota; kingdom Viridiplantae; phylum Streptophyta; class Magnoliopsida; order Myrtales; family Combretaceae; genus Combretum; species Combretum micranthum. The sequence goes on along the minus strand of JAMXBD010001109.1, from coordinate 219,642 downwards.
GCATTCACTTTACCCGGATGGTAATTAATGGTAAGATCATAATCTTTAATTAATTCCAACCATCGCCTTTGTCTCATATTCAACTCTTTTTGTGTAAATATATACTTCAAACTCTTGTGATCCGTATATATTTCACATTTTGCCCATACAAATAGTGACGCCAAATCTTGAGTGCAAAAACAATAGCAGCCAATTCTAGATCATGAGTGGGGTAATTCATCTCATGTGGTTTCAATTGTCTAGAAGCATATGCTATTACTTTTCCATTTTGCATTAACACACATCCCAATCCATTTCTAGATGCATCACTATAGACAGTATATAAATCTTGTCATTGGGCAAGACCAAGATTGGTGCTGATATTAACCTTTTCTTCAACTCTTGGAAACTTTGTTCACGTACATCATTCCACTCGAATTTCTCATTCTTTCGAGTCAATTGAGTTAAAGGTCGTGCAATCTTTGAGAAATCCTTCACAAATTTCCGATAATATCCTGCCAATCCCAAGAAACTCCTAATTTCAGTAACAGTTTCAGGTCTTTTCCATTCCACAATAGCTTTAACTTTTGCAGGATCAACTGATATCCCTTCTCCAGAAACAATATGTCCAAGGAATGATATACTGCTAAGCCAAAATTCACACTTAGACAATTTGGCATAACTTATTGTCTCTCAATATCTGTAACACACTTCTCAAATTCTCATCATGTTGTTCTTCATTAGACGAATATACAAGTATATCATCTATGAAAACAATCACACAATTATCCAGCAAAGGTCTAAAAATACGATTCATCAGATCCATAAAAACTGCTGGTGCATTGGTTAATCCAAATGGCATGACCAAAAATTCATAATGACCATACCTAGTTCGGAATGCAGTCTTTGGTACATCTTCTGCTTTGATTCGAATTTGATGATATCCTGACTTTAAATCAATTCGGGAAAATACCTTTGCTCCTCTCAGTTGATCAAAAAGATCATCAATCCTGGGTAGAGGATATTTGTTCTTGATAGTCACCCTGTTTAATTCCCTGTAATCGATACAGAGTCTCATTGATCCATCTTTCTTTTTCACAAACAGTACGGGTGCTCCCCACGGTGAAACACTGGGTCTGATAAATCCTTTATCCAACAATTCTTGTAACTGCACCTTCAATTCTTTCAATTCCACAGGTGCCATTCGATACGGAGCTTTTGATACTGGTTCGGTTCCAGGTATCAAATCAATTGAGAATTCCACTTCTCTATGTGGGGGTAATCCCGGTAACTCGTCTGGAAATACATCTGAGTATTCACATACTGTTCGAATGGTATGAATATCCAATTTCTTGGATTCACCTTCAGTTGCTCCAAGAATACAACCGTTCATCTCCATATCTTCTCATTTTCCACTTCAATTGCTGTTATCCTACTTCTGACTTCTCTGAGTATCTCACCTTTATATTCTTTTCTTTCTCCTTGATTATTGACAAAAGATACTATTTTGAGATGGCAATTAACTTTTGCTTTTACAGCGTTAACCAAACCATACCCAAAATAATATCATATTTTGCATCTCTATCAGAATTAAATCAGCAATTGATTCATGATCTCCGATCTTTATTGGACAACTCTTGATCATTTCCCGTGTCACCACTAAATCTCCAGTTGGCGTAGTAACTCTCAAATTCTTTACTCATGCTCCAATTGGTATTTTATACGCCTTGCTAATCCGGTATTTATGAAAGAATGCGTTGCTCCAGTGTCAAACAAAGCATACGCAGTCTGATCCCCTACTTGAATTGATCCTAAGTATCAATTATTAAGTTCATGTTATTTTCAACTTATAAAGACTTCTACTACTCATCTACTTGTGATTGTGTCTAATAACTTTAAGTAAACAAATATATATTTACATACCTGCAATGAGTCCATATTCTTCGGGATCAACTTCCTCCCAAATATTTTCTTCATCTCCTTCCTCTATCTCCACATTCTCTACAGGACTTCCATACATGGCGAAAACTCTGGCCGTCGCACTGGCTTTGTTAGCATTCCCATTTTTCGATCCTGAGGCTCCAATCACTCCTTTAGATTGTGAAGATCCAGCTACCGCACTTGTTTTCTGTGGGCAATTGGGTGATATGTGCCCAACTTTATTGCATATGAAGCAAGTTGCAGTTTTTCTCTTTGGACAATCGTTTATCATATGCCCACTGTCCCCACAATAATAACATTTGTTCTGTAATTGTGGACAATACCTTGGGTAATGAGAACCTTTACATTTCCAACAAGTTACATTATTCTTCCCCATTGCTCCTCCTTTGTTCACATTGAAAGGTTTGAAGAATTTAACCTTCTTAGGCACGGAACTTGCTGTAGAACCATCATACATTCTTTTCCCGAACATAGTTCCTTTCTTTTTATACCTTTCAAGTTCATACGTTCAATAATACGAGCTTTTTCCAACATAGCTGCAAAGTTATCAATCTCAAATTCAGCAAGTCTTCTTTGGAAATGAGGTTCGAGTCCAGCCATGAAAGTCTGTCTCTTAAGTTCATCACTGTCCGATAAGCATCTGGAGCAAATTGCAACAACCGATTAAACTCATGCTCATATTCATCAATGGTTTTAGCTCCTTGGGTCAAATTCATCAGGTCAGTGCTATACTTTGCTTTTAGGCTGCTTGGAAAATACTCCTTCAAAAATTCTCGTTTGAATACTTCCCAAGTAATTGGTTGGGACAAACTTCTTTGTTTCGAATTCCACCATATCCTTGCTCTTAACCTTAACAAATAAGTTCCATAAGATACTTTCAAAGCTTCAGGCACTTGAAAAACATCAAGGGATCTCAATCTGAGCTAGCCAATCTTCAGCTTCCTCTGGCTTTCCCGGTATTCCCTCAAAATATCTGTTGCACTTAATGAATTCCGGCAACAAATTCCTCTGAGGTCGTAAAGGTGGTGGTGGTGGCAATTCCTGTTCATATTGAGGGGGTCCTTGTACCTCAGCAGCAGACTCATTTGGATTCACTGGTCCATTTTCCTGAAATTGAACCGGTGGAGTATGCCTTTCATTCCTTCTAGGATTTGGTGGAGTCATTGCTGGTGCTCCAACAGGTGGTGCTCCATTTGTGGCTTGCATGTTTTGCAAAGCTTGAAAATCAAAACATTTTGTTGTTGAAGACTTTGTAAAACATCCTCAATTCGGTTTGAGGTTCTGCAGGAGCATCTATTGGTGGATCCCAGAAATTCTGGCATTTCTACTTTTATTTCTTCCCCTGGCATTCTATTAACATTAAACATATTACTTAAGTCAGATCATAACTCGTCTTATCAAAAGTCATCAAGATCATTCATATGTATATATGCAACACATATATATACATAACCAAAATACATCAAAGCTTTTCATGGTTAGTGCATTATGTACATATCCAAAAATTGCACTACCCTAACTTAGCTTCCTATCATAGTCATCAAAAGATACATATATAAGTCATCAAAAGTCTACTAATATCGTCCTGTAATGTCATCATAACAGATAATACACATCATCATATATACTCAAGTCAAACTCAGGGACTGGGATGAAGACGACCCTTGCCCTTCTCCTGAGGGCCTAATCGTGGTAATCATCCTCTCCCTCAGAACTACTATCATCGATCTCAATCATCACCCTCGTCCTGGAGGTGCCAAAGTCAGGGCTGTGTCCATCACCCTAATGCCTCTGGGTGCTGGCCTCCTCTCATCCTCAGCTCTAGATGGAATATCTCTCTCAATCCATCCTCCCTGTGCTGATCCAATCCATCTGGCATAATTATAATCTGAGACATACTTCTCTGCCTCAATCCTTCTTTTCTTACCCTCTCTCTCATCTAACAGCTCTGTGGTGATACTCCTCATGTGGACAGTAGTCTGAACTGTCTCCTGTACTACTCGATCCTGTACTGCAGCAGGACGCTGGAACTCACCTGCTATCTCAGGGATAATAGGCGGTTTCCTCATCAACATGCGTCTAGAGTGACTGCACCTGCTAAGTCGTGCAAGCATCAAATCATCATCATAGGCCGCATCACCTCTAACCCGGGCATGATCCTGCCTCACATCATGAGCATAGACTGCTCCTCTGCCAATCTCTACCCAGACTCTAAAATCTGGGAGCTCTGGTCTCTCTGATCTGGATGAGACTATAAATGCTATGTTATCAATCTCCAGACCACCTCCTTTCTGCACTATCACCTCTCAAATCTGTAGAGCGTCTCTATAGCTGATCCATTATCTGGAAAAGCCCGCTCCATCAAGAATAACCAGCCTTTAAACAAAGGCAATAATCCTCCTCTTCCAGGTGCTGAGGATCTCATCCAAAGTCTTAGTAATCCCGCTCAGATACAAGTCCTCTACCAGAACTCGTAGTCTGCGCCTGTAGTCTGTCAAAGTCTCCTCCTCCTGCATACTAAAGATCTCCCATCTAATGTGACACGTAGCAGGATTAGTCTGCACACACAATAAAATTTGCATGATTAATAATAATCACACATACTTTATTCCTAGTTGTGCAGTATAATTCTACCCATGACTACCCAACTACTACTAATGCATGCTAACTAAATCTAATTTACTACATTCACTAAATGCAATTCTTTCACATATTCATCTTTCTTATTCTAGCAACCATGCTCTGATACCAACTTAATTCTGTCACGCCCCGAGGGTACCCTAGTAGTAATAAACAAGTTACACTTGAATATTATCACTAGATTACCTTCAGGAATGACAGGTTTTAAAACAACAGGATCTTTTAAGTTGCTTGATAAGAAATAACAAATATATGAGAGAAATGATTTAGTGAATAACCATTACAAACTATTACAAACCATATATCTCTGTTGAAGTATACAACTAAATATCTACTCTAATAGTACATAACCATCAAACTAAAATAGATCTGTAGACTTCTAGCTTCAAAGCCCTTACCGGAGCCATATTCCTGGATGTAACTAACCAGGGACGTAAAGTGAACCTGAAAAGACTGTAGGAGTATGAGCGAAACCACAGCTCAGTGAATAACCAGACATACCATACATCACACAAGTCATTAACAAATCATATGCAATGCAAGCACTCAACCATATGCACAGATACAAGTTTGGATGATCTAGAATCCAAACAGGAAAAAGATTTACGCCCTCTTTTTAATGGGTTGAAGAACAAAACTCAATGACCCACCTGCCCAGGAGAGACTAAGTACACAGGAGAATCAACGATTTCTCGTTTTAATGTTATCACTTTGAATATAGTGGCTTCCACAAACCATCTCCTGCAATCCCCTTAGAAACTCCCTAAGTATTAATCATTTCAAAGCGATTCTACGGGCGACGTTCTTCGGTGCCTTTTAGTTCCTCATAGGACCGCCAGACCAAAGAGAACCTTGGAAGACTCACACATTGGATCAACCAAGCAAAAACAGAGATCCGAAATATTAATACGTAGCAGGCTGTCACAACCATATATGCAATAATGCAATTCGTGCAATGCATGTCCATATTATTTGTTAAGTCAAAAAGTCTTAATCAATTTCGAGGTGACCATATATTACACACAATCATCATTATACTATTGCACAACACCAACCATTGCGTTATCGCTTGTATAAAGATATTTTAGCAATCATACAATCATATCATATCAATCTTTCAACAAACACTCATTTGTTTATCTTGCATTACATATTTACTATTTACAACCACAAAGTACAATATGACTGAATTACTCACCTGCTCATACCGACTCAGTCGTAGTAGTCCACTGGTAGATCTTCTAATGAGTCAAATTCACCTATTTAAAACAAAATATTCATCAATATCATCTAGCTAAATTCCTACATGTGCCTTGTGTCCTAGACTCGATATTAATACTTAGTATGTCGGGTTTTTCCTATTTTTATCTCACATAATTGTTTGGTTATTTTTAGAAGTCACATTGCTCAAGAAATTAACTTATTTCAATTTCCATTCTATATATATTTTATCTTGTTAAAACAAATATTAGACTAATATATTACTCTAAATATTTTCTTAGTTCTAGGGTTTCAAAAGTTAATAGATAAAATTCTAAATAGACTTAATATTTGTATTAAAGTCATTATCTAATACATATTTATATAACAAATATATATACATACTTAGTAGATTATTATATAATATATATATTCGGTTTAGGTCAAAAAGCTTTCGTTGCAAAATTTTAGCTGTAAGCCGGCTCAAGGCCGCCGGCCTAAATCCCCAGGTGCCGGTGTAAAATCATTTTAAAAAAATTTTCTTATCGAAAGCACCGGTGTTGAAAGCTGCCGGCTTACAACGTACGCCGGCCCTACGCCGCCGGCGTAGATCTCCAGGTAGCCGGCTTACGTCGTATTTTACGTGAAAATTATTTTACGTAGCCTCTGTTTAAGTGTAAGCCGCCTATAGCCGCCGGCCTATCCATGTAAGCGCCGGCGTACGTTTACACTGCCGGCCTTGAGGCAGCGTTGCACTGTTCATCATCTTCTCCTCGGTTCGATTCTTTTTCTTTGATTTTTACACGTTAAAACTTACTTAAACTACTTCTAAGAGTTTATACATCATATATAAGGATAATAACAACTTTTAACACGTTTAAAACATAAATATATGATTTCGATTTTGTAAAAGTAAAACTAGGGTTTTGAAGTTTTACCTCGTTGGAGCTCTTTTGAGTGCAATCCGAAGCTCGTGTTTGTGTTTATTATGTTCCTAAGATGATGTTAAGTCAGATACAAAGCTTAGATTCGGACAAAAACAACTCGAGTTACCTCAACTTACCTTTAAGCTCATTTTTTAGGGTTTTATGCTTTGTATTTCTTTTGATCCGAGCTCGACTATTTCGATGGATTTGTTCTTCGTTTTTGGTTCAATTTAGGTGGTTTGGGAGTATTTTCGTGCTGGAGGAAGTTGAGAGTTAATGGAGTTTGTTTGTGCCTTCATTAATAGCTTTAAACTCATATATATATAGAAGAGAGAAGGAGGGCTTCGGCTGCTGTTCTCCTCCGTTTTTCCTCCGAATTTCATCTCTTTTGGCTGTTATTTTCCATGCATTTATTGTTAGGTTGAGGTGGCATTTCATGATTTGTCCATGAGTTGCTTTTGTTGACAATTTGGTTTGATTATTGTTGGATTTTCGGCTGCTTCCTTTCTCCACCGAAAAGCAGCAATCCAATAATATATATATTAGTTTAATTTTTCAATTAAATTTTGAGTTAATTATACGGGTTATACGGGTATATATCGGCTAATATTTGGAAGTTTTCATACAAAAATATGCTTATAAATTCATACAAAACACTTAAATTTCCAAATAATACAAATTTAGGTTATATATATACGTAGTTAATTATTATAATTTTATTTTCCGCGATTTGGATTTCTTAAGCTCATTGGGTCAATTTTTGTTTCAGGCTCCGATAGCTTAAGAAAACTCGGTTTAGAACAAAAGCGTGATCCGATTATTTATTTGAAATTTAGATTTTGAGTTATTTGTCAGTTTATATTTCCGTTGTGTATTTAAAATCTTGACAATTCATTTTTGGATCATCGTTTTCTAGTTATAAGCGTATATGGTCATTTATACAGTATTGGGGCTTCATACAGAAATGAAACTATATTTATATCTTTAGTTTTGATACTAAACATAAATTCTTATTAATAGCTTTTAAATTTAACTAGGAATCTCAAAATTAGGGTTTAAATCTAAATATAAACTCATTACTACTCGTTATTCTAGTTCTGAATCATTATCGAGATCAAAACAATCATTTAATCTTTATATTCACATTTTCTATTTAAATCTATTAGTACACTAGGTTTCGGGTCTAGATAATAGATCATATCTTGAATTAGTTATTCAAGACACAAGATTTCGTTTTCGGTATTAACTAGGGTTAAAGAATCTCTTTATTCGATTCCTAAGTCTTTCATTCATCCAAAAATCTAAATATTAGCCTATTATTAAACTTCACTCAGAATCTGAATCTATTATCTAGTTTATATAATCTATTATGAAGTCGGATACTAATGTGAAAAATTCCCGGGGTTTACAACTACCCCTAATCTTTACTTACTACTAACCTTATAATTCATTCCTTCTAAATATCATTAATGGTTCATTTAGCTTCTTGAAGTACAGGAACTCTATAATTAATTAACATATCTTTCAAGAATATTAATTTCTAACTTTACATGATTAATGGAAATGTCTTTCATTGTTAATTGCACATAGGATTGCATTATAGTTCAAGATTGCTAACAAAGATTAAATCTTTATGCTCCATATTCAAACTTCTCTATTCATGTTAGATCTATCTTATCAATTGATCTTTTGACCTAATTAACAAAAATATACAATAATATAACACTGCACTTATATTAAATCAAAGAACAATGAAAGCACATTAATAAATTCAAGAGAGCACAAACTTCCATAATGAAACAATCAAATCTTTACATTAGGTTAGAGTTTCTCAAAACCTAGGGTATAGAGATCTATTATTTCCATACATGAATAATTACTAATATAAATGAAGAAAAATAGAAAGAAGTCATGATTACAACCTTTTAAAATGAAGTCTTTTGATCTTCGATGAGCTCTTGCGTTTCTTCACTCTAAAGTACCTATTTATCTCTTTAAGGTTTGTCGGAATAAAAATGTGTCCTCAAATGATGAGTTAAGGCTGCTATTTATAGGAAAAGCCAAAATAATCTATGCATGATTGTCCTACATAGCCCGTGTTCGAGGCTGTATAGCATTATAAATTGATGATACTGTAGAAAAAGGGGTTGCACGGCCCGTGCAAAGCGTCTGTGTAGGTTCCTAGATGCTTTTGACCACTTTTCATATTTTACACACGCATGTTACACTTCTTGTGTAGCTCTTTATGCATTTTGTAAATGCCTCCTGGTCATATTTCACTCCCTACACCAATATTCTGCACAAGTATTCTGCACAACTTGTGCAGAAGGTCATGCATGTTATCAATGTTCATTTTGCCCAATTCTACATCAAAATCTTCTTAAACTCATCAAAATGTCTTCATTAAGCTCTTTATCTTCTTTATTTTTGAAATTAATATTTTAACCAAATAAGTATCTTTTTCTTTAATAAATTATATAAAATTCATATAACATAATATCAATTTGATATAAATAATAAGGATCTTTTGACACTTATCAAAAACTAACTTATTACTAATATAATAGTTTTAGAAATATTTATATATATATATATATATAGAGAGAGAGAGAGAGACAAATAAATATAGGATGAATGTCAAACCTGCTAATCAAACTATTCAAAAAATCAATTTAATACTTAAATTTTAAAGTGATCAATTTAATTAATTAATCAATTTTTTTATAGCTTGTTTGCTTCCTCTTTAATAAAATTTGCTCTATTTGTAGATATTGAAAAGACAACATGACTAGATTTTTACTAATGCTCTTAATAATATCTAGTATTGATTGAGTGATTTTTTAACGTTGGAAAATAAAGAAAAACAATGTTAGTGGGGTACTAAAATAACAATAAAAAACTTTGATTAGATATTAAATTGACCATGTCAAAGTTGATGTACCTAATAAGATTTTAAGACAAAGTTTAAATACCAAATTTAATATTCTCCTTAATATATATATATATATATATATTTATATATGATGTGATCATAAGAAGAATTGTATGTTAAAGAGTATAAATAATACAAACTCATGGTTCTAGATATGATACCGATGAAAATTTGATAATTTACCCATAAATTGATCAAACTAGACCGATATTGATTTGATACCGATAAATTACCATCTAGATTCGATACAGATAAAAATTTGACAATCCAAACAAACCTTATTTCACAACAATTACTTTTGAAACATATTAGAGTTTGTTAAAGTAAATGGCTTGAAACTTTAAAAAAAAGTGAAAATAGATTTTCTTATATAAAAATTTTAAGTGACAAAGAGCTTAATATCATGATTGGTTTGAGTAAGCAATATCTAAGTAAGTAAGATCAATACTTTACCGTTTAGAGTATTAAAGCTACTTAGAGGCAGAAGAATGCATGCCTATGCTTGTATATAGTTTAGATGAGTGCATGTAATGCTTGTGGCAAAACCTAACTTGTTGAATTAGTAAGTAAGGCACATGTTGTGTTGTGCTGTGTTGTGCTACTTGACATGTTTTGTTGCTTTGAAGTGTCTTTTGAACTAAGATTTTAGAAAGTCACACAATTTTTTGCAAAGGGGGCAACCACGTCGTTGCCTTTCTCTTTAAAATATCTTTCCATCGTTTATCGAAATAATTTAACAGATCTATTACTTCTGATCTCAATAATCGTAGATTTACTACTTTTAGCATCGAATATGGGTAGTAATCTAATATTTCCACCATCATCGATAATTCAAGTGGATTGAAGACCATGGAGATAAAGCAAATATTATTATGTCGTTAGTTTTTTAGAATAAGCAAAATTTTTTATGTATTTGTTGATTTTGTTTTTTATTTTGTTTCCATCCATTATATAGGATATTGTTATTCCTTTTATGGGGTCTAATCCAGTCGCCAGTTGTTGGGTTTTATTCTCTTAGGAGAATTTCTATCCCCTTTGCATATGTTAAACATTTTGACTATAAAAGAGATGTATTCGTTTATACGGTTAAGTCATTGTATTCTCAACTCTTCGTTTGGCATTTTTCTTGAATCGACCATTGTAATTGGTGTAATTTCTTTCTAAAGAATGAAATTCATCTTTATTGGAAAAAAAAAAAGCAAATTTTTTAAAATGACATGCATTTCAACCCAGTTTAGACTTTATTAGGATTTTGCTGACTACACACCTACATTGAAAAAGAGCTAAAATGTTGCCTTTTTCCCACCTTTATGGCCAAACTAAGCAACATGAAAAGAAGATGTGGTGACGTTTGAAATGAATTTGAAGAGGTCTTAGAGGGACTCTATCTTCATTGCACAAGCCAAATCGTGCTAGAAAACTTCTCAATTGAGATTTTATGTTATATTATCTCACGTAGACAGAATAGCATCATGCAATAACATTTACTTGTTTTATATGGCCATTTAATAATTGTTTGAAAACCTTGTTTGATATTATATTGAATACCTTTTTTCTTAATCCCTTTTTTGAGCTATGGTTTCCTTATCTTCTTATATATTAAGAAAAATTGTTAAATTTGGTATCTGGATGTTGCTAAAAAATTCAATCTCATATTTAAACTTTAAAGTAGTTAATTTAAAATCTAATTAAAGTTTTTGTGGTTATTTTTACTATCTTACTAAAATTATTACTTTTTTTCCATTTCTTGATGTGCAAGAAACGACTTTTCAGTGTTAAGCCGTGTTAGGAGCATTGGCAAAAATTCAGTTATACTTCTGCATTTGCAAGCAATGTTAAGGCAATAGTAAAAATAATCACAATAAGTTTAATTGGGTATTAAATTAATCACCTAAAAATTCAGGTACTAAATTGAATTTTTTTAGAAAGTTGATGTACTAAATTTGACCTTTGCATTATATATTATTATTTAGGTTTTGACTAAAGACGACACACTACATTAATCCTAAAGCATGTGGATGATGAAAATGCAATGAGAGCTAAATGGGTCACCTAAAAAAATTTCTTCATTTTGTAGTATCATTTGGAAATTTTGGGTGAATCATTTTGATTTTGAATCCATAATAGTACTATCGGTAATGACAATTCTATATATTTTTATATGAAATCCCTAATGTATATTTAATAAGTTTAATTATATATTGTATACATCTTAACCTTAAATGTATTATTGAATTGACAATACTTTTGAGAGGTTATAATGTATATACTAAGTTATATGATAAATTGGTGTAAGGTTATATTTGGGGTTAAGGAAAAAAATAATAATTTAATAAAAAATTACGAAAATTCCATTGAGTAAAAAGTAATCATGAAATTAAGAACTACTTATCTCTTCAAGAGATAGGTTCAAAATAATCATACTAACCTTGCCTTTTAAAGAAATGGGATTACTATAAACTAATTATACATCACCACTATTTTGTGACTGCAACCAATGACAGAAAATAAGAACAAGCAATATATGTAGCAACAAAATATGCTCTGATTTTACATTGTCCACTAATAAAATAGCTCCGGTGATAAAAAAGTAAGAGCAAACAAACATATAACTTCAATCTTCCTCATCCACTCTCTCTCTCTCTCACTCTCTAATCAAAACCCATCTCTACTGTCAGCTACCCAATAGCCGCTCCACCAATCCGACCAATTATGGACATCAATTTGACTCCAATTTATAACACTCGAACTTGAATGTAGCTATTGGTCAAAAAGCATCTTTTGTAGCTCAGGTAGTAGTAAGCTATAGGAAAAGGAAGCTATGGAATAAACTATTATTATAGCGGAAACAGTAAATCCCCAGCTACGTTACAATACCTGACTCTGTATACAAGAGCAACTCTTGCTCAATATTTCATGTATTAAACGGGTGTTGAGTTGGAATCTCATTCTAACTAAGGATTCTTGTGGTATGGGGATCTACCTTTCTTTCACATTATTTTTTTTTTCCATCAAGAATGTTTTATAAAACTCTTGGACCCTCGAATTTCGAGTATCTTACTTTCATGCAGTCCACAAGGTTTAAGAAGCAATTAATATTTCACGATCAAGGGTATAGTATTATTTTTAGTAGCAATACTTCTATATGGTATGAATAATCGAAATAAAGTGAAAAGAAAAAATCTTTATTTGCTTACTTATATTATAGTTTAAGCACTTTATCCGTTTTTGGTTTCATTGCTTGTTGCTTTGTCTGGTTCAATAAAACCGCTTATCCTAGTGAATTTTACGGACCTACTAAGCCAAAAGCTTCTCAAGCCCAAGCATTTATTTTTCTAGTTAAAGACCAATGCCTTAAGGCTAACGTAGGATCTGCTCAAGGACCTACTGGTTTAGGCCAAGCCACAAAGAACAATCCAGCTACGACCACAACTCAACATCCATACCAACCTCACCATTCCACACCAAAACCAACCACCTACCTTCATTGGCTCACAAGGTAGACTACACTATCTTGTTAGACCCCAACCAAACTCACCATCGATAGAGCCAACTCATCATTCACTGATTGCACGCTAAATGACATCTCAAACACTTCAGAAGACACCATCAAACTTGTCTTTTGAATAGACAGGTGTAATGTATTTCTATTGAACTTGTTTGTGGAAGAGACAAGCGTATCTTTTCAAAAGATGAGTTGAACTCACTCATTTTTAAAATTTTTTTCGTTCCAATAAATTTTTGTAAGTTTATATTAAAATATTATTTTATATTTCCTTAACTTGTCATTTTTTAGATTGCTTTTATCTTACAATAATAATAAAGATTTTTATTTCCCTCTTTGGAACATTGGGTGTCTTTTTTTTTTTTTTTTTTTTTTCCGTTCTTTTTTTACCCCCACACCACAATACACACCCCACCAACCCCCCCCCCCCCCCCTCCCCCCCCCCCCCCCCCCCCCCCCCCCCCCCCCCCCCCCCCCCCCCCCGGAAACCCAAGATGAACACAAACGGTGAAGGCGACAATGACTCGGCATGTTACACGGAATATTGATCTATACTCCATGATTGCAATACCTTAATGCCCCAAATGCCCTTGCGTGGGAAGAAAAACACTGGAACTGGAATGGCACTCTCATCATCATCATCATCATCATCTTCTTCTTACTCCAGATCCAACTCCAATATCCGATTCTATTCCCACTCTGCATCTTATCTCTCTGTCTTCTCTACTACTTTCCCTTTCTCTTCCACCACCGCCACTCCACTCTCTCTCTCTCCTCATCCCCCTCTCCATCACCACCAATAAGCAAACCAACTTCCTTCTCTCTCTAGAACACTTCCTACTCATCACTCTCCCAACCATCACCAATCCACTGCAACCGACACGCTCCAACATCTCCATGACGATGATCCATTCTTGCATCCTTTATTCCGCTGGATTTCCCAATTAGGGTTTACGTGTACGATATGCCTCCAAGTTCACCTACGATCTGCTCTGGCTGTTTCGTAATACTTACAGGGATACCTCTACTCTCACGTCGAATGGAAGCCCCGTGCACCGCCTCATCGAGCAGCATTCTATCGATTACTGGCTTTGGGCCGATCTTATCGCGCCGCGATCGCAGCGGCTTCTGAACCACCTGGTGGTTCGTGTCTCGAACCCTGAGGACGCACATCTGTTCTATATTCCTTTCTTTACTACCATCAGCTTCTTTCTCCTCGAGAAGCAGCGCTGTAAGGCGCTTTACAGGGTGTGAGTGCTGTCCTATTCGCATGCTTAATTAATTATTTGTTTTCATCTAAGGCAGTGTTTGGTTGTAAGAATTGGACATGGGATGAGAAACTGAAGGGTACCATATAAGAATTTCCTTATACGTGACATGATAATTCACTTGTATGTATTTGATATGTACGGGATATTTGTGTTGTCTGTTGTTTGGTATCATAAGAATGTTATAAATAGTTTGTGTTATCTAGTACTCTTTAAGGCTGTAGTCTGTTACTATCAGTTCAGTTCCATAAATTTATGTGAACCAAATGTTTTTAATTGTGTTTGTTTTGTGGAAAATGTTTTCTTTTGAGCATTTTTTCTCATGATGCGTTGTGGAATATAATGAGTGGCTGGCTTAGATGGCCGTGGTGGTGGGTAGATAGTTGCATGCAACACTTTGCTCGGAAAAGCAACTAAATATCTGATTTGCATTAATATTTCATATTTTTGAAGCTTTGATTATAATATATGCTTGAAAGATTTATATGAAATGTTTTTGCATCTGTCTTGCTTAATTTATCAATATCATTTAGTATTAGAGAATTTTGGGTTGCTTATTTTATATTTATAATGAATGATGTAGGAAGCTCTGCAATGGGTGACAGATCAACCATACTGGAAGCGCTCTGGTGGTAGGGACCACATAGTTCCGGTGCATCACCATGGTCTTTCAAGACTGTCCGCAAATTTATGAAGCATGCCATTTGGCTTCTTCCTGATATGGATTCTACTGGGAACTGGTACAAGCCTGGACAGGTCTTTCTTGAGAAAGATGTCATCATGCCTTATGTTCCAATGTTGATCTATGCGATGCTCATTGCTTCTCCAAGACCCTGCCTAAAAGAACCAACCTTCTCTTTTTCCGTGGAAGGCTCAAGAGGAATGCTGTATGTCTGTTGCTCTTTCTAGCTACTTCTTATTATTTGTTTGTAGCTGATACCATGGTGCTGTGTTCTGCTTGTAGGGAGGGAAAATTCGTGCTAAACTAACTGCAGAGCTAAGTGGAGCACCTGGGGTTATTGTAGAAGAAGGAACAGCTGGGGAGGTGGAGAAAAATTGCTGCTCAAAATGGTATGCGCAGGTAATACAATTTGGCTTTTGGAATGGGATTATCATGTCCTTCTGTCCTTCAAATCTTTTAATATGGGTCCACCTTTATACCACCAGCTCTGTCTTCTGCTTGAGCCAGCTGGGGACACTCCTTCATCTGCAGATTGTTTGATGCCATCGTCAGTGGATGCATCCCTGTTATAGTTAGTGATGAATTGGAGCTTCCTTTCGAAGGAATACTCGATTATAGGAAGGTAAGTTCGTCTTTAGAGCTTTATTTTGTTATATCTTGGTGGGGGTTGAGGGCTGTTATTAGGTACTGGTATACCGTTGTTTGGAGCCATGAAGTTGTAGAGGAGTGAATGTGGGTTGTTTTGATGGAGGATGGCTACTTTTTTGTTCTGGCCATACTATGGACGCATATAGTAGATTTGTTAGCCTGTAGGAAATATGAGCAAGGAACCATACTACTCACTTCACAGTCCCTTTCACAATATCTTGATAAGTGAATCAACAAATAGCATATTTGGAAACTTATCATATTGTTGAAAACAATGCAATTGACACTCCAGTCCAGATGCAATATAACCATTTGAAATTGGAAAGAGATCAGTGTCATTTATCCAAGATGTTAAACTTCTAGTATAAGAGTGGTTAAATAGTGGTCTCAGATGCAATTGTCTTTTTCTGTCATGCAGATGGCTTTATTTGTTTCCTCAGTGATGCTGTAAAGCCAGGTTGGCTCCTGAATTATCTGAAGAGTGTTGACCCTGCTCGAATCAGAGAACTGCAAATTAACCTTGGCAAGGTCTGTCTCTTTTTGGCGAAAGTGACATATTGTTAATTGTTAACCGGATGATATCTCCTTCTTGCTTGTTCTTATTTGCTTTTGTGATAGTAATGATCAATTATGTAGTCCGGCTTTTACCTCTTATCTTTTCTCGGACGAGATTGTGAAATTAACTATTTTACTAGGTTTTTGAGTGATTGTTGGTGTTGGTCAGTGGTAGTTATTTCATGATGCTGATATCTGCACATGATCTTTTCTGCAGTATTCAAAGCACTTTGTCTATTCAAGTCCAGCGCAACCGTTTGGGCCTGAAGACTTGACTTGGAGAATGGTTAGTCGCTATGTTATAACTCATTATGTTTTGCTTATGGCCTGGCAGATTGGTTGTTTTGCATAATGGACATCTACTTTTGGAACAAAGGAAATGTTCGTTCTAGGACTGCACTTGTCCTTGAAATAAAATGCTGGAGTAGTAAAGCTTTTAGGTCTCATTTAACTAATTCCCGAGTAGCATATCTGTGCAATCCAATTGATATCTCTTTTTGTGAGAACTCAATGAGGATGTGATGTATAACACATAATCTGTGAATGATCCTCAATTTCTTGAAATCTTATGAACTAAGAGTAAGAGGTATTCAATTCCATTTCTAGAACCCAGATCCTTGAAGTCATGGTTTTTTAACCTCTTCTCATCAAGCTCTCATAAAATACAGTTAAAAAGTTGAACTCCGTAATATCATCCAACTGAGTTTTGAGTATGATGGAATTCATGCAATGGTGTTTGACTTAAAGCCCAGTAACCTTGTACAGGCAAATTGCTTGTTTATCTTTATCATTAGCTCTGTACATACTAAACTATTAAGTGGATTCTATGAGGAAAATTTTGCTCTGATCTTGAGATATGTATGATTACTTGGAAATTTTCTGTTTGACAGATTGCTGGTAAGATGGTTAACATAAAGCTTCACACTGTGAGATCACAACGGGTGGTCAAAGGGTCTCGAAGCATCTGCACGTGTGAATGCAGAAGGTCCAATGTCACAATGTTGGAATCCTCACAATGATTTCTAATTACCATCTTTCTGTTCCAAATATTCTTTGCATTTTTTTTGCTTAGAACTCAGCAGAAAAATTTTGTATCATTATATTATATCTAATGCTAGGTGTAATTAGACATTCTGCTATAATGTATTCTCTTATGGAGGTGTCTCTTCACACAATCATTGTCGCTTAATTTTGGAGGTACACAAAAGCCACTGATTATTACAGATTTACTACTCCTTAAAATTGAACTGGAAGAAGGATCAAATATTTTGGCAGCTCCTCGTGCAGGCCCGATAGTTAGAAAACACAACCTTTGTGCTATCCTACACTTGGGAGCCACTTCATCTGATTGTAGAGGTTATCAATATTGATGGATGAAAGATCATGTAAAGCATTTCTGTTTACTTTTATGGGCCAAATTTCTCTTTCATTTATCAAATGATTAGAATTAGATGAAGAAAACAAATAGACTGTGAGGGTCTGTTTGGATTGTTTGATTTTCATCTATATTTTATCTGTATCTAATTTGTTTAATATATTTATGAGTAAAAATATTTGTTTTTCATCTATATTTGTTTTTTTGATAAATATATATATAAAAATAATAAAAAAAGATACCAAAACGATCAAAATAAAATGAAACAAATAGAGATCGATGAGGTTGATCCTGCAAAAACAAGTAAGTTTTGGTCAATGATGGAGCAAATTGTTCTGCTTCTGCATTTGTGCTCTGAAATTTATGTGAACTTTTCTTTGGGTGAATATCTAGTTTTTAATATATCCTTTATTTGTTAAGTTATTTAAGGTTGTGCAATCTCTGTCTCTGTCTCTGTCTTTCTGTTTCTATATTTGTATACACACACATATAGGGACTGCACTTTTTTTTTTTCACATGTATGTTTTGTTTTGTAATTTGTAAATTAGCAAACAGTGTGTACCAAAAAAAAAAAAAAAAAGAGTAGTTGCAGCTTTGATCTGCAGTCTTTTCATGATAAATAGTACCATTGTTTGTGCACATGGGGTTATCGCTCTCTGGTCGATGCCAGACAGGCTTTAGGATAGTGTGTTTTATGTAGTTTTACTTGTCTATCTGTAGCAAATATATATTAAGTAGTTGGGCATGTACAACATTTTGTGTGTCTAAATCTGAGGAGATCAAATTTAATTTACATTAAGATAGAACTTATTATAGGAGTTACACACCTTTTTTATTTTCACACTAGTTAGTTGGAATATCATCTTTTTATTTAAAAGTGGAGAGAAACGCAATATAATAAAATAAAAATTTACTTTCTCCAATAAAGTAGAAGCAATGTTGAAAGACAAAGACACTAAAGGTAAATTTAATTATAACAGGTGATTGGATAAATTATGATTCAATGAAATATTAAAATAATTGATCATTTGATAATTTTATTAAAATAAACACTCTTAAAAACTAAACGTTTTGCATGCTAAAACTAAATAAATTAACTCAAATTTTATAATCAATCAAGTGATTAGCTCCACAAATTTGCAGGAAGTTTAAATAAAATCCAATAATACATAATATATGACATTATATAGTATATATCTAGCAACCTTATAAAAATAATACCAAATATAAATTATAGAAAATGGTTACTTATAAAAATATGACTTGTGGTTCGACTAATTTGCAAACACAAGACCAGTGTTATCTTTTTTGATAATTTGGTGGTCCGAATTTCATATAGAAGTGTCAATATTATTTAATAATTTTCGAATGACACATGTTAATATTTTATTAGTTATAAAAATTAATTTTGCATTTTTTTTCAATTTTCTTACCTTTAAATTTTGTTAATATTTTATTTGTTTAATTTTATTTAGTATTATTTTTATTACATTAATTTTTTAGACCAATAATACACTAAAATATTCCCTCTAATAGTAATTTATAATAGTAGGTTATCTAATTGTCAAAAAGATAACATAGGTAATGTGTTTGCAAATTACTCAAAACACGGGTCATAATTTTATAATTAACCCTATAGAAAATAATCATCATCTTCTATTATCTTCTATTAGTATTAAACGAATCCTATTAATTCATGTAAAAAAAATCATATATTTAACTTATTAGAGGTAAGCAGGTACATGGTGGATAAGGTATGAAGCATTATCCATACGTAATGTACGTGATATTGCAATCTGTACTAAGAACCTACCCTATCGTACCTTATATCCACCTTATACCCAATAAAACCTGTTGGGTCGAAGGTACCATGTGGAACCTATAGATGTTTTCATAAAATCTCTATATTTTTTTTCTTTCATCGTTAGACTTCAAGTTTTTATAGTATTAGATATAGTTTCATATAATATAGAAAACTACCTTATTTTCATATTTTTGCTATAAATGACGTATGAAAAGGAATTTTGAAAGTAATGTATTAATATCACAAGTTATCTAACATACATAATTTGTTTATATATAAAAATTGAAACCTGTTATAGATACATGTGAAACTTATTTATGTAATACTAAACAAAATTGTAGAACTTATAGCAAATTCCAAAATTAAAATTTTTTCAAACTATTACTACATTAATCAGTTTTAGCAGACAAACATTATATTTATATAATTTGAGAGTTCAAGTAGATATATATAATTATAGTTCTTTCAAAATAAAATAATAAAAGCTCTTTAATAACAAAAATTTCTGAAAGGTAGTTTACAAATAATAACCCTGAACATAAGTAGTCACAAAAAAAAAAAAAATATTAGAGTATCATTATTTGTATCTTATATATAAACATAATTTTGTAATATTAAATAGGAAAAATACAAGATACGCTGGAACATATACCCTTTATATATTAAAAATATTGGTTATAGGGTGAGTACATGGTATAAAAAACCCATATTCATACCGTATCCTGTGAGAGCAAGTTTCGAAGATTTCATACGTGTATCCCATCATGTGACCTTTAATACAACCCGCACCTTACTGGTTGAGCAGATTGGAGTGGGTGTGGGTACCTTGTATGACAACATCATATGCTCACCCTTATAATTAACATTATCCTTTTTTTTTTCTTGTCTTCATCTTATGTTATTAATGGACGACAGTTACCCCTTTCTCCTCCTCCATCATCCATGCTACTCTCTCTCTCTCTCTCTCTCTCTCTCTACGTTTTATAGCAAAAGTCTCTCTATATTCATAGCCAAAACTTCAGGATTAAAGACATGCTTACCGTTCTTGCAAAAAAAAAAAAAAATCACAAATCATAAATTGTATAAAAAAACATTACCAAATTGTTATCTCTATAATATGTTGGAGAATAGATACAAAATTTTCTAATATATCGCATATTAAAGATGAAATATAGTGACGATACTATGCAAAGATTGGGAAAGTAGTCCTATTGCATATTAGGTATATGGTACATGTTATCACACACCCAAAGTATGATGCACATAATTATGTGCGTATTGTACATTGGACGTGCAATACATGCTTGAATGAACATGTATCGCACATTGGACTTGCGATATATGATATAGCGATGGTATGTCCATAATATTTTTTATATACATTATATATGCGTAAATTTTTTGAAAAGAATGGTAAACAAGAACCTCCAAAACTTCAACCTTTGCATTTTTTTCCTTTCCTTTTTTGTTCACATATGTAACACAGTTGCCATTGTTGGCTAGCATTACTAATTCAAAACCACATATTATAAATACAATTTTGAAAAATACAAAAATTATATTTATGACTCTTTATTTCAAAAGATATAAAAACACAAATTCATAGATAATAAGTATGATTTCCAAAATAAATTTGAAATCGCATTTCTTACTAGTGATTTCCCAAAAAAAAAAAACTCCATTTTAAATGACATTTGGAATATGCGAAAATTGCATGTCTAAAATACAATTTTACGATGATATTTATATAATTATTTTTATATGATTGACATTTATGTAAAAAATTTTGATGACTCATGAAATAGATAAATATCTTTATATATGTAAGAGTTTACATTGGGCTAATCTCTCTTTCTCTCTCATTTTTTTTACAAACCTTATTGTAGAGGGATCTCTCCTCCCTTTTATATCTCTTTTTATTATTTACCGCATTATTTCTGCAAATCCATCACTACCCATTTGAAGAGCCGCAGATCTACCATCTTTAGCACTAAATTTGGGTTGTATTTTATTATTTCCATCATCATCGATAATCTAGGTGATTTGAAGAACATGAAGATCAAGCAAATATTATTTTGTTGGGGTTTTTCAAATAAGTGATTTTATTTTTTTATGAATTTGTTGTTGTGTTTTTTACTTTGTTTACATCATTTATATGGGATTTTGTCATCCCTTTTCTGGCATCTATTCTACTTGCTAGTTAGTTGAGTTTTACTCTCTTAGGAGAATTTTTATCTCTTATGTGGGATAATTTGACTGTAGAAGATATGTGTCCGTTTATACTATTGGATAATTATACCCCCAACTCTTCATTTGTCTTGTTTCGATGATTGTCTGTAATTTTTTTCTAGTGAGTAAAATTAATCTTCTGGCCAAAAAAAAAAAAAAAAAAACCTCAAGTTTTATATCAAGTATTAAGTACTTCTAGAAGTTCAAAAGTGGCATCAGAATCTATTGTAAAATTTTCTATTGCTTTATTGTTTCATTTACAACCCCTCACTTTAGGGAATTAACTATTTATCCTTCTTATTTAAGCAGTAAGCACAAGTGCTATTGCCACATTCCATTGACGAGAATCATAATTCATTATGAATTGCTATTACCAAATAAATGAATAATAACTCATGTCTAGACACAAGTATTTAACAGTTTGTTTTCAATTTTGGTCATAAATACTCTATCTTGAAAATATCACCAATATAATTGTCATCTTTATATAATAAAAGACAAGAGTATTATATATATATATATATATATATTATATTTATACTCCAATAATCACGTGTTTTATTTTTCATATCAAGTAAACTTATAATAGACATTATAACTCTATTGTATTCTTATTTGAATTGGAATTCAATTCCCTTCATACAATGAAGTGAATGAATATGCTTATATACTTAAGGTTGATTGGACTTTAAATTCTATAAAGCTTGGATGGATTTAGGATGAGTTTATATGAACCTATCTTATAGGTATTTGAAAACCGCTCCTAAATATGAAGTTTTTTACCACATGCCCGAATCCTTATTAAGCTAGTGAGAAAATTACAACTTGTTTGTAACCCACTTGATTAATTAGCACAATTTAACTAATATAATTTAGGAAACCTATTTTAATACTTCACAAGCAAATTAAAAGGAATCTGAAAAAATAAGAAAAAATAAAAGGAAATGTAACTATTGAAACTCATAATTATGGATCGTACATTTGAATTATACATATATAGATAAAAATAATAAAATTACAAATAATATGTATCATTTAATAAGTCGAGGTTCCTTAACGGGTATTAATTATGTTTTGAAATTCAAGTAAAAAATCTTACAAGGTTTTAACATTTTATTTGAAATCCATCCCAATAATCAGGATACTATCTTATTAGATATGTTGATTGTCATAGACCAAATACCTTAAAAAATCCCACATACTTTCATACCTAAAATATGATTCTATCTTAGGTTCACAATTTATTGAATTGAGCCTAGCACATGAAACGGAGAGATTTCAATTCCACTCATAATTCCATTTTTTATTATATAAAATTTTCTTTTGTTTTTCTAAATGAGGTAATTTGCTACTTAGCTATAGAAAAATTTATGATCATCCTAAAGGGATTGGCTAATTGATTATCAAGCCGTTAAAATAAATATATTAATTAATATATTAATTATTGTTGTTAAAATAAACATATTAATTAATACATTGATTATTGTACTAGTGTGATCGGATTGACTATAAAGCATTAAATAATCAATAGAAATAATCACATTAAAACGGTTGAACAAAGGGGTAGCTGAACCGGAAGTTCAAACCGGTTGAGAAGGGTATTCAAACTTCCCACTAAACCGACACCCAGACAGACAACACAGAAACAGAAGTAAAACCCTACTAAAAACCCCAAAACAACGCTAAAAAGGAAAAACACTGTAACAACAACATCCCAATGCTTCTTCTTCTCCAAGGCAGTCAATCTTTTCCTTCAATTCCAACCCTAAGGCTTCCATCTTTATCCTTATTCTTCACATTGCATTACACCATTTTACTCAATCTTTGAGTTTGTTAGCCCGAAAATGGGAAAAACAAGCACAAGCGGTATGGGGCTAATCGCAGCCCTAGTAGCAGCCGCCTCCTCTCCTCCTCTCTTCTTCTTCTTCTGTGGCTCGCGCCGATGGTCCTTCTTTCTCCTTTAACCCTTTTTCTATCAATGCTAATCCTAATCCAAATCTCACTCCTCCTCCTTCCGCTTCTTCTTCTCCGGCTTCTGAAGCTCCAAAGTCCGCGGCTGAGACCGAATCTCCTTCTCCTAGGGTTAGGAATGATAATCCTCGTACCACCTCTGCTGGTTTCGACCCCGAGGCTCTCGAGCGCGGCGCAAAGGCCTTGCGCGAAATCAACTCCTCTCCTAGTGCTAAAAAGGTTTCGCCTTTTCCTTTTTGATTTATTTTGTGCGCAATTATGAGCAAGTTATGATATTTTGGGGGATTTAATCTAGATGCTGTTTTAGGCTTTTGAGTTGATGAAGAAGCAAGAAGAGACCAGACAAACTGAATTGTCTGCAAAAACTGCGAATTCAGGCTTTGCAAGCTCAATCAGAAACTGTAACATTCTTCAACTTGCTTCCTTTTGTCTAAATTATGATTTTGTTCGAACGGATAAGTTCTCTGAATTTCCCTAATTTTGTTCCTTTTGCAGGAGAGGCAAAGGGTAGTATATGATGAACAGAAGAAACTAGCTCAGTTTCAAGCGCAGACCAAGTCCCAGATGGCTCGTTACGAGGACGAATTGGCCAGGAAGAGAATGCAGGCATCTTCGCTGCCATGCTCTTTTATACACATAAATAGATACGCATAGCTGGTTCTTAGTTTTTTAGAATAATGCAGCTTATTGTGAAACCCTGCAGGCTGAAAATGAATACCAAAGAGCGAGGAATCAAGAGCTTGTCAAGATGCAGGAAGAATCTTCTATTAGACAGGAGCAAGCTCGACGTGCAACTGAAGAGCAGATACAAGCACAGCGACGCCAGACTGAAAGGGAAAAGGCTGAAATTGAGCGGGAAACAATTAGAGTTAGGGCCATGGCTGAGGCAGAAGGTAGAGCCCACGAGGCAAAACTAGCTGAAGAAGTTAACAGGAGAATGCTAGTGGACCGAGCGAATGCAGAGAGAGAGAAATGGGTTGCTGCCATTAATACTACTTTTGACCATATTGGAGGTATTGAATTTGATCTTTAGTAAAAGGGTCTTCTGCTTTCTAATGCTATGGGCCTATGGCTGACACTAGGTTGCAAACGAGCCGAGCCGAGCCGAGCTTTTAGAGGCTTGGGCTCAGCCTCGGCCCGTTTAAAATTTATTGAGCTTAAACTTGAGCCGAGCTTCTTGTCGGCTCGAGTTAAGCTCGTTTAGCTAAATAAGATTTAGTTTGAGCTCGAGCTTGACTTGTTTATGAAACAAGCTCAATCCAAGTCGAGCTTTTTATTGAGCCTATCAAGTTTTTATCGAGTCTGAAATTTAAATTCGAACTCCACGTGTTTAGATAGTCCGTTTTTCATTTTTTTTAAAGCTTAAAATACAATATATAAGTGTTGCTATAAATAAATATACATAATTATTAAATAGAAATTAATTTTTATTGTTTTAATTATATAATTATATATAATATAACATGGATAAAAAATTTACAAATATGCTAATGAGTTTATCAACGACCCAAGTTACGACCTTATTGATAAGCCTAAATGGGTTTGTTCGTGAGCTTAAATTAAAGCCCAAATTTGGCTTGTTTATATAAACAAGCTTTTCTTCAGGGTCAAGCTTGGCTCATTTACTACTCGAGCTTGAATTGAGTCGAGTTGAGCTTGAAGCAAGCTGAGCTTGAGTAGCTTGGCTCATTTGCAGCTCTAACTGACATTGATTTCCAGAGTGTATGTCAGATTTTGTAGTCCATGCAATCCTGTAGAACTAGTGTCTTCTACCTTGAAAGCCTTGCCTTTGATCATTTATTTTCTCTAGGGGGTTTGAGGGCCATTCTAACGGATCAAAACAAGTTGGTTGTAGCTGTTGGGGGAGTAACGGCTCTTGCAGCAGGCATCTACACTACACGGTATGCAAAATGTTCCATGAGTTTGGTGGATGCATCATTCTAAGTTTTTCCCTGAAAACATATGTCATTCAGTTGGGTGTTCATGAGTTTTAAAGTCAGAGGAGTTCCTTCATCAACTTTTATTGTTGTTGCATGTGACTTGTGACCTGCTCTGACATTAAGAGCAACTTTAATCTTTATATAGAAACTTCTATAACTATTATGAAGCATAACTGTAAACAAACACCTCTTTTTTTAGAGTAAAAGTGTTGGAGCTAGAAGTAGATCATAACTGCACTGAAGATGGGAGCATGTGTCAGATTAATTGTGATAGGAAGTTTTTTCTCTCCCTGAAGATTTTGGTTAATTTGGGATTTCCTGGGTTAATGTCGGTGTCAATATGAAAAATTTCTACTCATTTGATAAATTTGATCCATTTATAGATATATTTGTATTTGATGTCAGGTGTCTTTCTTTGATTCAGGGAAGGTGCAAAGGTAATTTGGAGTTATGTAGATAGAATATTGGGGCAGCCAGCTCTGATTAGAGAATCTTCCCGTGGAAAATACCCTTGGTCGGGCATCTTATCACGGAGGATGAGTAGTCTAGCTCGCAGTAGCAACAAAGTACCTAATTCAAATGGCAATAAAGGGTTTGGAGACGTGATTTTACACCCTTCTCTTCATAAGCGAATCGAACAACTTTCAGGTGCTACCGCTAATACGAAGTCCCATCAGGCCCCATTTCGCAATATGCTCTTCTATGGACCCCCAGGGACAGGGAAAACAATGGCCGCAAGAGAGTTGGCAAAGAAATCGGTATGGTTGTATATCTCTAAGTGATAATGGTTAGATAATGATAATCTTTATGGTCCTCTAGGCTTGCTGAGTTCATTCATAAGTGAATAGTGTTCCCAGCTGTTCTCAATTTTGGCCAACTGAATACAAGTATGCATCATGTATCTGTGTAAAATCATATTGTACAACCTCTTTTATTGTGTTACACACCCTCTCTTAAAAGTATTGTCAAATGATAATATATGTCAGAATCTTGTGGTTGGAAAAATGAATAGCTGACTATTGACTCTATGAAAATACTTGTGCTCAATCTAATGGATTGTGGGCTAGTACATGCTTTTATTCAAGAAAGGAACTAAGTACATTTTGTGCAAAAAGAGTTGAAGTTCAGCTTGCTGCTTTTCCATCTTTTTGCTTTGCGATTTTGATTATTACTCACATCTCTCTTTCTTGTTCTCAGGGATTGGATTATGCATTAATGACTGGAGGTGATGTTGCTCCATTGGGACCACAAGCTGTTACAAAGATACACCAGTTGTTTGATTGGGCAAAGAAATCTAAACGTGGGCTGTTGCTTTTCATTGATGAAGCGGATGCATTTTTGTGCGAGTAAGTGATGGTATCCTCTAATCATGCTTACTATTATTAGTATCAGAAGCTTGAGCCTGTAAGAATATAACAGAAATTGAGTTTAAGTCATGACAATATGACATGCATTTTCCAATTGGTAAATAGAAAGGCGGGAGGTAAACAAATAATGAGATTGTTGCTATGCTTCAAATGCATTCCCATGTCTGCTTTGTTATAATCACTAAAATTGATGGATATATCTTAATCCCATGGGTATTGTGAAACTTATTTCATACTTTCTCCTAAAGTATTTGTTCACTATCGGATGCTAGTTTTTCTGTGGAGAAGCTTTTCACATGAGCATAAAGCTTTTCTTGGTTGGTTACTTGGTTAATTAAAATTAGACAGCTGTATTATATGTATATTTTTTCCATTAAATCTTTAATTGCTGAGCTTTTTTCAGGGAATTTTGCCTCTTACAATATCTTTGCAAATCAGCTTATATCTTAACAGCTACTGCCAAGGGCTGGCTGAACACTCTCATGATAAATTGCATAGGCCTTAACTTCAAATCTTACCAATGACAATTATTAGGGCTACTTAAATAGCCGAAGCTATAAATCGGTGCATGGATCTATAGGGTGGTTTATGTGTCCAGAGGTCGCCGATTATTACTGCCATGTTCTTTTGTTATTGTAAAAAAGGGCTAATATAGTTATGGCATCTTTTCCTTTTCCTTGAAGTGTTTTGAGTTGCAGAGGAATCACTCTTAGTATGACATGGAACCACTCTTTTTTAGTAGATTATTTTTATGATTGAGTAGAACACCAACCAGTATTACTGATCCGCTTGTTTAAGATGTAAGAATAGGAATGAACCAACTTAACGGCTAGATGCTTTGGCCACATGCAAGGTTAATTAGAATAGGCATCTGTTGACCATTGCCGCACTTTAGAAACAACTCAAGTTAAACAGATGCGAAGAAGACAGCAAAAGACAGGGGGACGGATGGCATTACCTCTTATTAGAGATACTTTGCAATAGACATAATGTTGAAGTAGGTATCATTTAACTGACCTTGCCTCCGTGGAACAAGGCTAGAATGTTTTTGTTTCTGTTCTTATACATGTAAACATCTCTAGATGTGTGCATGTGCATGGGCATTCTTTCTCCACAGCTTAGATATGGATAAAGGTTTTAATACATAGTGAATTTAAAATTTTGATTCACCGATTTTGAAATCAAAAGATTAGAACCAAATAGGTCTTTTGGTTTAAATATGATTTCTGTTGCCCGTTTGAGTGAAAAACATTATGCGAGGTGTAAAAAAATTTTGGAGAGTTTATAAGGTGAAAATATAGCTTTGGGGCAGAGAACTATTTCTTAATTCTTACACCACACCTTGGATTAGGAACATGGATTTCTTTTAGAATTGGGCCTGGCTGAAATAGAATTAATATACCATCATGAGCTTTCAGATGGGACCCTCGCGTAATGTTCCCATCACTTTAACATCCGTATCATTTGCCAACCGAATGGCCCTTCACTGGAATATATCTCCATGGAAGATAAGATACACTGGCTCTCGTCCAAAGAATGTGCATAGGGCTGCTTCATGGAAGGTTTGAGTTTGTAACCTTTCCATTTTTAATTGGGGGGAAAAAAAAGAAAGAAGAAAAAAACTGAACTTACCCCACAAGAACCAAAATAAAAAAAAAAAGAAAAGAAGAAAGAACAAGGTTTGGTATTGTTGTATATAAGTTTTCTATAAACCATCCTTATTCTTATCTGACAGTTTAAAAAAAACCATCCTTTTTTTGTCTTTTCCTTATCTCACATGCATGGGTGGGTTAGATCCCATCACAATCACATCAATTGGATTCTTTGTGTTATAATCTAGTTCATGTGCGAGTTCTTCCTTCATGTTTCAGCCATATATTAGATGTTTTATGCCAGCAAAATAAATGTCATGTGCTATAGATGCTCTTGCAGTTTCAATTCAACATCTCTAAGGCTTATTCTTTTCCTTGATGGTTCTATTCTTTTGATATTTATCAACTTATTGACTATGCGGCCATTACTGAGTCGAGTGTATCTAAATTGCAGGAGGAACAAGACCTACATGAGTGAAGCACAAAGAAGTGCACTGAATGCTCTTCTTTTTCGCACAGGCGATCAGTCAAAAGACATAGTCCTTGCTCTGGCAACAACCGTCCTGGGGATCTTGATTCAGCCGTGGCAGACCGCATTGATGAAGTTCTTGAGTTTCCTTTGCCTGGAGAGGAGGAGCGCTTTAAGCTATTGAAGCTATATTTAGATAAATATATAGCTCAAGCAGGATCAAGAAAAACTGGTTGGTTGAAAGATTTGTTCAATAGGCAACAGCAGAAGATTGAGATAAAGGGATTGACTGATGATGTCATCAGGGAAGCAGCAGCTAAAACAGATGGATTTTCTGGAAGAGAGATTGCAAAACTAATGGCCAGTGTCCAAGCTGCTGTTTATGGAAGTGAACAATGTGTCCTTGACCCAAGCTTATTCAGGGAGGTTGTAGACTACAAAGTGGCAGAGCATCAACAGAGAAGGAAGCTTGCTGGTGAAGATAAATAGGGTGTTTAATTTGTTGTTAAAGCTACCCATAGTCAGTCATATAACCCCACAGGTTAAACATCATTGTTGCAAGTCAATTGAAGAGTTGCAATCAACCTCTTAAGGAGAAGTAGTCTGAGTGGATAAGGTAACTGTAGCTTTGGGATATACGAGCTAGCGCTGGATTGGTTTTGCAGGTTGGCTGCTCCATGTATCATCTCTGCAGTTATTCCTTGGGCGTTGTTTAACATTATTTTACTCCAGAAATGGAGAAATTTTGTCATTTTTCTTGCTGATATCTTCAATTACCATTTTTGTTCTTTACGAATGGTATCATCATACTCCTGGATTCGATTGAGTTGCCTGTCCTGGGCAGATGCAGTGGCTGTTGATAAATAGTTAGTTCTTGTCTTAATAAAACATGATTCCCCACATCAGTGGACATGGAAGGTGATTTTGATTTTACATGTTTTGTCTTTTGGGCATACGAGTTTGACTGTTTGAGTTGCTTACGAGTGTAATTACCTGGATAGATGGTATTATCACTTTAGTGTCTGAACTTTTCTCTCGTTTGCAATTTGGTATGTTTAACTTTTAAAGTGTGCTGAAAAGTGTCTTGGTGTGGGTGTTAACATGTATGTTCGAAAGCTGTAACATGGTAGAACTAAAGAGGATATCTTATGATGTCCCAACTTTTTTAAATTGCAAAGCGGTGCTTTTGTTTATGACAACATCATTTTGAAAAATTTAAAGATCATATTTATTATTAAATATATATATCGTAATGGCTTAATAGCATTGAATTTTGATTACTCATAATTTTTGCAACGTACATCTATGTCCATCGATTTTGTATTGATAGAGAACTCTTTGATGCATGCTATCATTAAAAGCAAACACGTATGCTTATAAATTTTTTAAGATTATAATTTACCAGATTTTCTATTTTTGGTCTACCAGGAACGTGAGAGATGAGTATTGTATTTAATGGAAAACTAGAAAAAGTATATGTATGGTCGATGCATATTGAAAAATTAAGCATAACGATATAATAAAAATTAAAATATAAAATAGCTATTGAATCAATGATTTTACAGAAAAATTATTTATATATAAATGGTATTAAAATACTTAAAGATGAAAAAAAAAAAATGAGGGATTGCAAACAATCTTTTAATTTGACTTTGACGTGAATATACCACGTAAACTTTCCCATGCTGTAACATTTGAATATTTAGGAGATTCATCCACATCTAGGTCAAAATTTACAGGTTATTGCATTTTTCTTAAAAAATAAATATTAATTGCAATAGTATATCATAAATATATTTGTCAAATTAAACAAAAACATTAATCATATGATATTTGTTTCAAGCAATTCTCCATGCATATGTATAAGATTTATTTACTGATTTCTATATAATAATACAAAATTTTCAGTATAATTTGATATTGTGCACATACATTAGATGCCCCATAATGTTACATAAATGAATTGGAAAGAAAAATTGTTGTCATTGATGTAAAATAATGAATTATATATCAAGATAATTATAAGTTCATATCTTATTATAATTACTTATCATTTTTTTCATTACCATATATTGGAAGGAGAGAAGTTTTTTTTTTTTTTTTTGAATTAAAGATCGCCAGTTTAATAGAAGTTAATTGTGGGCTTAAGGGTTCACCGTTTGTAATTTCTTTTTCATTGATGATGGGTAGCTGGCATAGGAACGTAGCCATCACACACATATGCCTCTAGCATGCTATGCAGGCACCACACCGCCTGGTTCCATTTGATGATTCTAGAGTAAACCTATCCATTTGGGCCCTTAAAATCACATGATTTCGGATTTTTCCATTTATCATCGAAAATGGTTAGTTTTCATGGGGTATAGATCATGGATCTTGGCTTTTTAGGTTCACCATTCCTTTTTTTTTTTTTTTTTGTTTCTCTTTTGGAACGAAACAGCTGGCAAGTGTTGCCTAATGAGTCTAGAGCACTATATAAGTCCTTGAAATCACACGAGCTCCCCACCCTAAATTTTGGCTGAAAATTGTAAGTTCCATAGGTTATAAATCACGGATTTTAGGAACTACGTTCATGCCAGTGGTAACCACCGGACTCTCCTTGGTTTATTAAATTCAATTGTGATTGGAGGGTAAATGAGAGCGGAACGAACACGGGGATTGGAGGAGTCTCTAGAAAACATATAGGAAATGTCATCGGTGGTTTCTCCAAGCAAATAGTGCAGACGTTTTCTCTTAAGGCAAAACTGCCTAGTATTGCCAAAACCCTAGAGATGAGCGAAGAGAGAGGGGTATCACATATGAGATTTAGCTGTACATATTTTAATTTATTGGAGCAATAACCTCTTTCCTACTTCTGCTATCCTGTCTACGAGCAGAGATTAATTACTCAGATTCGAGGTGGAAGTAAAATTTTCTCCAATGGGGAGATGACCGCCTTGCGAAATTTAGTTTTGCGATGAACCTTGACGGATTTACTCAAAGATCTTGATAGAGAACACTGGTGGTTTTTCTAGTAGTTGTATGTTGGTTAATGATGTTTCTATTCCTTCTTCTTCCCAGCCGGATATTGGCTGATGTTTTTATTGAGACTTCTTGTAAGAACTTTATCTTCTATGGCTATGGTTTTTAATAATTTAATTTTGTAAGCTTACGTGGGAAAAAAAAAAAAAAGTTGAGACGTTAGCAAACTTCAAAAACTTTCACTAATGTCATCTTTATTTTAAATTTCCACATCGGACTTCTTTTTCAAGGTCGTGGCTGCTCATACTAATGAAGACACCATTATGTGCAATACCAGACACTCGTATAGGACTTACCTGAATGGAACTCTAAAAAACATGTCCTGTGAATGGATTCTTTCCGAGAATTTAAGCATCTCTGCTGTTTGGATGAAAGATTGAGAAGACATATCCTCCGGATGGCTGACGCAATCCACTGTCAGAGCTTATTAATGTTACCATTGCTAGAGATACATGAAGAATCCACAATACCTCTGCACATGTTCAGATTGTGCCAAAGAAAAGCATTGGAATGCTCAACTTGAGGGATAAACAAAACAAAGTAGAAGCAATTTTGCTTACAGTTTAGATGGAAAGAACAATCATCACTGTCATGACATACAGGTGAGTATTATTGATACAAAAAGTTGGCCTGGTCTGATAAGAACAAACAATAAGGTGCACAGCTTCCAAAAACATGGATTCTGTAGAAGAAAGTTAAGAAAACGTTGAGGAATCTCACTAATGATGATGTTCTTGCACGTAGTGCAGTCCACAGTACTTGCATACAGCTGGCTCCTTTAGATCAAGACATATGAATTCAATTGGGTGCCCAAGAGCTGGATTGCTACCTGCATTGAGGAGTAAAAGCACTTCAATGGTGATGTCCTGCAATAGAGATTAAGTATGGGAGGTGCTATAGGAAACCAACCTCCATCACAAGCTACAATTCTGCCTTCAACCTTAATAGGTGGAACTTCATTGATCAATTCCATTGGAGATTTTTTGCTGGTATCCTATTGAAAAAAGAACCATTAAAATAACATCTTCCTTAATGATGTAAAAAAAAAAAAAAAAAAGAATCTCTTATCCAATCATCAAATTGCAATTATTATTATTTTCATTCCATTTTTCATTTTTTTTTTTTTTGGCTGTCGGGGTGAGGGGTTTTATGTCAGATTTATGTAACTTCATTCTCTTATTAGCTGATATTCATAACTTCAATCTCTTGTTAGCTGATTGCACCTTGGCTAAGTCAACATATGAAGAACCGTAAGATATAAAGGGGAGATGGACAACGGGCGCAGCATACTACAAAAACTTCAACGGTGGGCTGTGCTATACGCCACTGTTACTTCGTTACTCAAGCACTCGCTAAGGCCGGAAGTTTTCAGGTTTTAACCGGCATTTGGAAGATAGATAACAACTAACACTCCCATTCACGGTCACAAGCTCAAGTTCTGTAGGGCTAATTCATCTAAATCTGCACCTCCAAAGAACTCCTTACTGGTCACTCCACCACCAAATCACCTTCAACAACTTTCACAAACTTTGACTTCCCTCATTCGTGAGGACTTCTTAAACAGTTGCCTCAAATCTTCCATGGCTGGAACTTTTTAACAGATCTCCACTTGCTCATTGCCTGTTTGTGTATTTGAGACATATTTAAGGTTTTATTTTATTTTATTTTTTTAACTGAGATTCCTGTTTTGGTCGACTTTAGCAAAAAAATCCATCCTTGGTAATTTTTCTGCCTTTACACCATCAGAAGCAAACTCCAGCATCTTCCTTTTTGTCTCCAGTTTGAGTTACACATCATGCCAAGGAAGCAGGTACATTTCCTTGTGGAGCACTCTAACGAATGTCCTCATCCATTAAATGGGGGGGAAAAAAAGAGTCCTGCTTGAGCTTCATCTGATTACTCAACAAATTCTTATCACAAGAATAAAAAAATAGCTGAATTAGGGTTTTGCATGCCATGGTCAAGATTTCTCCTCTTCCAGATGTTTGTGAACTTTACCTTGAGCTGTTTCAATCGTTCAATGGAAGATATCTATTGCTAAATTCTGGTCGATTTGGCTGTTAATCTTCATATCTCTCTTCTTTTAAATCCACCAATTGCTCTCCCTTCCTTCTTTCAAATTCCGGCAGTTCGTCTTCCCAATCATTGAAATCCAGTGGACTCCCTCTCCCCCAACCAACTTCAAAAAAACTATCCATCTTTCTTTTTCTCTCAAGTGAGTATCTAGCAACTTCCCTTCTCTTTCTAGCAAGATCCAGCAAGTCAAACGTATTGATGCAAACCAAGGGACTCAAATGCTCAATAACAAGTAGTTACAAACCCTAATATGATGGGATCAGGGCTAAATGACTCATACCACTAGAGCAAATGCTCCTAAAGGACCTAAACCCAGAGTGCACAGTGCGTTGCTCTCTCTACTAGAGAAATATGATATGACTTAATACTTTAATAATCTCTACAACTAATTAAAGATATATTCTCCTCATCTTCTGTTATTTTTTTTCCCACACTCCTTGACTGTACATACAAATAGTAACACTAGTCATATCAAATACCTAACACAGCCCCAGCTACCAATAGTTAATTTTCGACAGTATTTGAAGACTTCATTGTTTGATGGACATGTGATTTAGATTTGAGATGTCTTCTGTAACGTTCTCATTTAGAAGGGACGATTTAATGCCAGTTAAGTAGTTGATTGAAGCATACATGATATGCGAATAAATAATCAGATGATCGCCGTGGCACTTGAAATGAAACAAAATTTCAAATAATAATCCACAGTTAACCATGCGATTTTCCGTATTCTTCAATTACATAGCAGAACATACTTCAAAAACTCTAAAATGAATTAAAAGGGAAAAAAAAAAAAAAGGAAAGGTAAGAAGAACATGTAGAGTACAGCAAATTCATCGATTCCAAAAACCTAACCTAATGTTGGTCCTCGTCTGCACCTATAATCGCGATACATAATTTTACAGCTAAGTCGGAAAAAGTAGATTGAAGAGAGAGAGAGGAGACCTGCATCCATTTGGCAGTGTGCTCGCTGATTACAGGTTGAGATTCAGGAGGATGGCTTAATTGATTCGAGGCTCCTCCGGTGAAGCTTCTAGCAGCGTTGATGGTCGGGAAACGATTTGAATAACATCCGATTAGGGCTCTCAGTACATTTCTTGACGACGCCGTCGCCATTCTCTCTCTCTTCCCCCTCTCTGTGTCCGCAGTCTGCTCAAAGACGAATGAGATGACAAAGCGAAGAATGGTGAGTGGGCCATCGTCCAGCCCAATACATTTTAGGTAAGACACAAGCCCAGTATGCTGGCCTTACTCATCCAGTTTTTTGTTTTTTTTTTTTTTATTATTATTATTAAATTTGCAGTGTCTAAGTAAACAGAATTGTTACCGAACAGAGATTCAAAACTAAAAATGTAAACAAAATGGGGATAAGAAATAAAAAAAATATTTTTTTTTTTCAAAAACCAAAATTCAAAAATGTGACTTTTACAGAGAAAACTCATTTTCAAGACACAATTTGTAAAATAATATAAGCATTAAAATTATATCTTAATCATATTTTGAAGAAACGATTTTAATTATCCTACAATATTATTTGGAAAAATTGAGATTTTCAGGTTTTTTTTTTTTTTTTGAAAAATTTTGAATTTTCATTCCCTACCCTAGCAAAATATGTAATTTGTCAATAAGAAACATTATAACTAATCCTAATAAGATGTTTGGTATATAAGAATCATATATGATGGAAAAAATTGAAACTGGAATAGGTTGAATTAAAAGAATGAAATGGAATTAAGTACATACTAATATTTATAATATTTGTATAGATAAACGGATAATTAAAATAAATCATATTAATCTTATCATGGAATTAAATTCCTCTTAAAGCAAAATCCTTTCAAATATAAAAAAAAAGGAAATAAATTCCGAAATCACCTTCATCATATTCCAAGTCTACGACCTTTTTAGTTTTTTTAAAATATATCTATACACACGCCTACCAATTTTAAAACTTAGAGGATTATAGCATTTAGAAGCTTAGAAATATATCACACCAGAAGTCAAAAATCTAAAAAATTACTTGCAAACGGATAAGAAATATATACATACCAATATCAAAATTTAAGTGCTATTTTCATTTTCTTTAAGACAAGGACTCACTTGTCCATACAAATTGATACAAACAATCTTTACAAAATTTTCATTATTTTTGTATTTGTATGCAATAATTTCAAAAAATAAAAATTCATAATTACAAAGTTCTATGACTATAGATTCCCTTCCGATTCCCTCCAATGACCGGCTCTCTTGTCTCAACGCACCATCTACTGCAAAACCAACTTCCACTCCATTGGCCGCAACCACCGCTTCAAACAAGCCATGGAAACTGATACATGGGATATAATTTCTTCACAAGAAGGGGTTCCTGCTGAAAATAGCTCGCTGACTTCCAATAAGAGTCCTGTTTCTGTATGAATCCTCTCTCTCAACATTAATGTTCCTTCACCAATACGTAGGATTTAGGAGAAGAATCTCATGTAGCAAGTCCATTACCCCACTTCCATCATCAGCTTAGCAAAAAGAATATAGAAACACATGCTTCTGCCAAATTATCCCCCTTGCAAGTTGCCCTTCTTGGAAGTACACTGTAATCCAATCTATAATCACGCCCCCAACCCCCTCCCCCAACTAAATGATCTCTGCAATGCGCTGCCTGTTCATGTTCCCCAAAATCGAGACAGTCCCCCTCTGTAGCTGTACTTTTTATCTCCTGCTAACTATCGGTTCTTCACACACTTGAAGGAATGTCCAACCTCTTGACTTCCCAGGAAAGGAATTCCAGAAATTTCCATTGCCTGCAAAACCTCTTCGGCCTTTTTGGGCTTTCCAGCACACCTGTATAAATTCACAGCTGCACTCCAAATAAACTTATCTGCTTTAACAGAACTCTGTATCTGTTCAAACATTGCTATTCCTTCTTCAACATTTCCACTCAACAAGTAACCTCTTAACAGGGTTCGGTAGCATGCAAGGTTTGGACTTAGACCACTTGTAAGCATTTCATGGTAAACTCTCTCTGCATCTGTAATCAAACCAGCTCTTGTATATGCAGAGAGCAAACAGCTAAAATGAATACAAGAAGGAGAAAAGCCCTCTTTCTGCATAACCTTGATGGTTTCCTCTGCTTCTGCATATTTGGATTGCCTTGCATAAGTTTCAATAAGGGAGAGGTACGAGGAGGAATCTAGAGTAAGTCCATCCCTCTTCATGGCCAGAAATATTTGCTCCACTTCCTCATGACATCCATTAGCAGCATAAACACTTGTCATGATATTGTAACTGACCTGAAAAATCAAAAGGAAAATTAAAACCGAAAAACCCATTGCCCTGAGCATTGAACAGGTATTTATACCATGAATATTGGCCACCTTATGAAAAATAGGGGCATTTCTTAATTTTAAGCAAATCAATTGGATAAATTATATTTAAAATACAGGACATTTTTCAGAAAGAAACCACTTGATGATTGACTCGTTGTGGCCTGTAAAACATGAAGGCACGAATGACTCAAAGCCAAAAGGACATGGACAGAAATTTGTGTTCATATGGCTGTGGAATGGACAGTAGCAAAATTTAAGTTTGATGATAACCCTCTTGAGGTTAAATATAGTTTACACTTTATATGTAGATCTGTTAGAAGGAAATGAAAGGAAATAGTTTCTTTTATAGTGTTTAATACATAAAAAAAAAGGAAATCAAAAGAAATGAAACCTAAATAAACAAAACTTTCCACTGATTCCAATCAATTTCCCTTTTTCCCCCCTTCTAAATCCAAACATGCTTCCAACTTTTAGAAAGAAATCATTACTCCTACCTTTCCTGGATTAATGCCTTCCTCTTGCAATTTGTTGAATAGACAAGATGCTTCTTGTATTTTTCCTACAAAGACAATAATTTTCACATTTCTTCTCTAAAAGTCAAACTAACACATCAACCAAAAAACTCATAACATCAGAGAGGAAAAATTAGCAAAGAATGGTGTGTGTCCAACACAATGATGCTTTGCACGCGCAAATGATAAAAGATGAACAATGGTCTTACCAGCTTTTCCGTAAAACCTAATTAGATTCATGTATGCTTTCTCATCCAGAGGCAAGCTCAAGCTAACAGCTGTCTTGAACATCTCTTCAGCTTTATCTAGTCTTTGACCCTGTCCATAAACACTGCACATACGGAGAAAAACTGAACTGCTGTAGTGTCATTGGTTTAGGAGCTTTCTAACCATTAGTCATATTCCAATTATTTAACTAAAATCTCTCAAACTAATTTTATAGGAGAGAAGTCAACAAATTAATTTATAAGAGAGAAGCGAACAGATTAACTCGCTCAATTATCAAGCCATTCAAGCCTACAACAGCCAAGCAGTAGACAACATGCCCATATCTAGAAGACACACACTTACCCACCAAAGGATAAATGCAGCAATCACCATTTATAATATTCTAAATTCCAGGTGTTTGTCAATCAAACCTTTATACTATAGGGATCTAGTGCCAGTTCTCAGGAAAAAGAGATCGCTCAGGGCGCCCTTAACCTCTTAAATTTACCAAAACCTTACCTTATCATTGTGTTCACAGTCTTTATTGTTGGAGCAACCCTTGCAGAGACCATACGCTCATAAATACTTGTAGCAAAATTCAAGTTTCCTACAGCATCATTTTGACAAATTAGTGTAAGTCATGTATGACGGTAATATGGTAGGTGTATGGTGATGGAAAGTGCTACCAACCTGCTACCATCATGGCCTTAATAAATGTGTTGTATACAACAGCATCTAATTCTGAGCTGCTGTTGAGACATTTCACAATAACATCCTCTGCTTCTTTATGTTTTCCTGGAAATGTCCATTTACTAATCAAGTTGTGAAAGAAACAAAGCCAATATAGTAGAAATGCTTCATCACACTCCCTACATCTACAAAACCTTGGTTATGTCCCATGTCATGCAACAAAAGACAATTTCAATTATCTGGAGGAAGTCAAGTCCCTGGTGTTATTGAATGCTATCTAATAGGTATGAACCTCCCACAAACCTTTTATTGGAATTGTGTTTAAGACATTTGATTATAAATAGTAATAAAAGTTATTGCTTGTACAAAAGTGTGTGAGCATACCATGGTTCGACAGAGAATTCACAAGAATACTGACAGCAACAATACTTATATGGTGCCCATTCTCCACAGCTTTTATGTATATCAAATATGCATCCGCCGGCTTCTTGCATTTGATGTAGGCATCGACCATAGAGCTAAATACAATTTGTCCAGGTCTGAGAGATTCTGTCCCTTTAAAAATCTCTTCAGCCGCTTCTAGCATCTCCTCCTTCCCGTACCAACCAATTAGAGAAGCAATTGCTTCATCCTCCACTTTACAACCAAGACTCTTTAGTTGATAATAGAGACTTTCTGCTTTCGATATATCACCTGGAAGAATATCAGGTTAATGATACATCCCAAACAGAAGAATCATACCATTTTGGATAAAAATAGGCAAGATAACCTTTTGAATAAGAATCATTGCACATACTAATTTAAGCAAGAAATTAAAATTAGATGGTATTTGTCTCACTTTTTTTCCATGGATACTTTATAAGAGAGGGATAAAAATGGATATTTATCAGTGGTCAAACCGAGCTGTGGTCATTAATATATAGACTGGTGGGATATTATACTGAAATCTGATGAACTTCCTGAAAGCTGGGATAATATGATCTTGCATAAAGACGATAGGTATAAATTTCGCACCGACCTTCCTTAATAAAACGGCTGATGAGCTTGCATGCAAAGGACAGACCAATGACATTTTCAAGTAACAATTTCAACCTTTCTCCCGCCTTCTGGCATTGCCCAGCAGACAAATAGAGTGTAAGAACCAGGCCAAGAGCCTCCAAGTTGGGTGGGTTTGGATTGGAGACCACAAGAGTGCCTTCATCTCCAGCTTTCATTCGCATGTCGTCTTTGCACATTGCCTTATAAAGAGATTGCACAAAATTGTTGCTTTGCATGGACGCATTGGTACCCACATATAGTGCAAAATCTTCAGCATCTTCCAGCTTACCGTTATCACAATAGAATTTCACGATTGTCTTAACAAGCTGCTCGTCATAGTCCACTAAATTTTTCCTTATATTAAGAATAAAATTGCCAGCCTTCTCAAGATGGTCCAGTTTTATGTACAAATTCAGCATGTCGTTGTAAGATCCTGCATCAGGAGATCCAGTTTTGGATAAGGCCCCAAAGGTAGCTTCTGCAGATTCAAGTTCATCTTTCATGACATGGCATTTCAGCAAGATAATGTAGGCAAACCTCGATAACCAAATATTTCTAGACTTCATCAATTCAATAATGCTGAGAGCTTTATCAGGATTTCCTGAATTAAGATAGACCTGCACCATAGCTAAGTAGGTCTTCTCATCCGTAAGAAGGCCAAGGTTCTCAATTTCCTGAAAAGTCTTCTCAGCATCCTCATGAAGACCCAGCTTCCCATATATTCTAATGAGCGAGCCATAGATAACTTCATCCACAGGAATTTTTAGGGTTTCCATTTCAGAGAAAAGCGAAAGAGCCCTGGAATAATCTCCCTTCTTATAATATAGAGAAAGAAGGGAAGCACAAGTGTAGTTGCTTGGGACGATATCCTGAGACCTCATGTCCCGATACAGTGTATCTGCTCCATCAAAGTCACCATATTTGGTAGCTGTATTGATAAGGAGACTATAGGTAACCTCTTCAGGGACAAAGCCAGCACTTTTCATCTCGCAGAAAGTATTGAAAGCTTCATCCACACGATTCTCCCTCACAAAGGAGGCTACAACAAGCGTGTAAGTAAAACCATTTGGAGACACCCTCTTTTCCAACATATCCTTCCATAGGTCAATGACTTGGCAGTGAAGGGACTTCTTCTGGAGAGAGGAGAGCATGAAATTGAAAACCGCAGTGGAAGGAACAAGGCCTCTTTTTTGAACAGCAGCAGAGTAGAATGAGAGCATGGCCTTGTGGCGCCCCCACCGAGCATAGGTACAGAGTAGGGTCCCGCAAGCTACTTCATCGGGTTGGCATCCCACCTCCAGCATCTCTAGGAAGGTATCCTCTGCGAGCTGTATCTTCCCGACCTGGCCATCCATGATATGAATAATTTAGGAACTAATGAAAGTATGGTCACAATAGTATGCAACTCCAAACAAACCCACATGGTGCCAACGACCTTTTAAAGATGCAATTTATGCAATGCACATCCGGTTAATCTTCGAATGATAAAGCACAAATATTCCCAATTCACTAGTATTTATACCAACGTCTGATCTTGAAAAGTGTCTTAGCAATCACATGAATACATCTGAAGCGAAAAATGAATGCATAATTATGTAAATTTTATTTTATTAAACCGAGTGTATGCGCATGATTGGTGGACACAATCGAGTCACAGAATTGAAGCCAGCAAGTATTTATCCCAAATTCACCTGTCCGTACACACGGAGAAGGATGGTATAGACGATGACGCTCGGCCGATAACAGAACTGAAGCTTCATCCATTCAAAAAAATCTTTAGCTTGTCTCCAATTCCTTTGCTCCTTCAACACCACGCACATCTCCCTAAACGTAAGCTTGCTAACAAACCCAGCCATCACCTTCCTCATGTCGTACTCGCGCAACCTGGAGAGAGATCGAACGGTTTTAATGGCAGCAACGACATGCTTGCCATAGAGGTGGCCATTACGGTCGTCCTGCAAGTAGCTAACCATCTGCTCGGGTGATCTTTTAATCCACAGTGGAGTGCGTGCTTGAGGGCCCTGGTTACGACGGAGGACGCTGAGGTAACGAGCCTTCGCCTTGATGATGCGGCGTGCGTTGTCGTCGGAGAGTGGGTTTTTAGGGTTTTTGGAACGGGGTTTTGGTTTATTGAGGTTGTTTCCATCGCTGAGAGACCAAGGGTCCGGGGTTACTTTGGTTTGAGCTTTGGGAAGTTTGAATTTGGTAGTGCGATTTTGTTGATTAGGGTTTTGTGTTCGTGGAGGGAGGGGTAATAATTGGATTCGAAGAGGAGAATCGGTAAACCAAAACGAAGAACTTAGCTTTACGAGGGAATCCATTCTTCGCTGCTCACTCACTCTCTTACTTCATCTTGCTACGGCTAGCTAAATTAGTTTTATTTTTTTATTTTTTTAATTGCAAATGATACTAAACTTTGAATTTGGGAAAAGGAAAAAAATATTAATATTTTTAAAAATAATTACGAAAATGCCACTGAATAAAATTAATCCCAAAAATAGGCAACACGGCCTCGTCTCTTGAAGAGACGAGGTCGTAAGTGCCTGACCTCGTCTCTTCAAGAGACGAGGCCTTAATATATAGTGATCTCGTCTTTTGAAGAGACGAGGCTGCACCGCACATGACCTCGTCTTTTGAAGAGATGAGGCTGCACCGCACATGACCTCGTCTCTTCAAGAGACGAGGCCATTAGTGACTGACCTCGTCTCTTGAAGAGACGAGGTCGTCGACTTAAAATTCTTGCATGTGTCTCTTCTTCCCCATTTCCCCCATTTCATTCCCGCAGCTAAACCCTAAATCCCAAATTCGCAATTCGCAAATCGCGAATTCCCATCGATTTTTGGCGCACCAAATCCACAAATCGAGTGTAATCGCTCATCCCCAAGTTATCCAAAGTTGATTGTGTAGCGTTTGGTTGTGTAGGAAGGTCAAAAAGATGAGATTTGAAGTGAGACCACCGACGGCAAACGGCGAACTTTGAGGTTGGATTTTCGCGTGTTTTCGTATTTTTTTTTTAATCATTCATGCTGCATTGTTGAATTAAGATTGTATGTGTTGTTAGAATAATTTTATAGCATGATTCGTACGCCGACTGTATGTTGCTACTTTACTATATGGTGCGTTTGCTTAAAAATAATAAAGGAGAAATGAAGTAGACATAATGGAATTTTCAATTACAATCTTAGTTTAATAGCATAATTAATAAACCGAAGTATACATAAGAATAAATATTCTATATAATAAGATTTAAATGAAATAAATACTAAAATGCGTCATTCATACTTAGATATATGAAAATGTGATGATGCTGACATGTTATTTAATAAGTCATCAACTTGTATCAATGGTAATTAGATTAATACAATCTTAGTTTAATACCATAATTAAGACATTGCTTGTCGTATATTGTATAGAGATGTGTATGTATAATATTTGCTTTGGAAAAAATTAAGTCATAAGTAGTTATTGTTGGGTAATTATTTTAGAAAATTGAGTGTGCGGAAAAAAGTTGAAAATAGTTTCAATTGTCGTTAACGGGGTGTACTTAGGACCTTAGCATTGGTATGACGATTTAATATGGCATGGAAAAATGCGATGAAAAAAGCAAATATTTGTAAGAAGCAGAAGAGATTATAAAATTAAATTTCAACTTTGAAAGTGGAGGTGCAGGTCTAGGAGTTATGTTAAATGTTACGAGGAATACAATTGATAAGTGTGATTTTTTGAATTTGATACGTGGAAGCTAATTTTGATGAGATGGCAGGATTTGTGAGGAAATGGATAAAGCGAAATTCATACTGTATGCTCATGGGAATATTGTGCAAGGGGATGATGGTTTTGGTTATGACAAGCGGCCTGTTGCTATGGTCAGTGTTAGCAGGAATTCAACATATGAGCAAATAGTGGAGATTATTTGCAATAGACTGAAAGTAAATAAGTGTACACATCGGGTGGAGCTATATCATAGGGTAGCAATTGAAGATAAGACGCTACGTTATGATATTATTCCAGTGACCGATGATGATGCGGCACAAGAGATGTTGCTATACACAGAAGGCTCAGTGGCTGTTTATGTGCAGATTTTTGAAATTGAATTATGGGAGCACTTCCCCCACATTGCTCCGGTACGGCGACTGCTCACCTCTGTTACCGCAGGCCGCCCACTCATCAGTCATTGGGGTGCGACTTTCGACGTCACCCGTGTGTCGACCCACCTATTGATGAGTACCGCGTCTCCTTTGATCGACAGATGGCGCATCAGGTATGCCATAGATCACTTTTGATTTCCATTGTCATCTACTCTTAAATTGCTATTGTACGATCATTTTCTAATGCAGTAGATCACTTTTGCTACTTCATTAGGTGGTGTGGGACCCATACAGCTCCATCCTGCCCGCCCTGCCACCGTACTGCCTGGTAGGCATCGATGTATGGCGTGCCCGGGTGCCATTAGTATGCTTCTACCTTGTCGAGCACTACTATCCGGACAGAGTGCTCAAACAGTTTAGTGGCTTCCAGGAGATACCAGCCCCCCCTGCTGATATGAGACCCCTCCATGAGATTGACACGAGGAGACGTTCCGAGTGGAACTGGCAGTCCGAGCACGCCAGGTGGATTGCTGAGTGGGATGCTCGGCGTGATTGTATTGTACAGATGCCAAATTTGCCAGCTGGGACATCTGACGATTACTTCCAGTGGTATCATGCGATCACCCGACGCTGGATCCGTCGCACGGGAGCTATCATGCGATACATGGTAAGATCACTGTCTCTGTAAGCTTTATATCTACTTGTACTGACTTATAAGCTATTCACCGATATAAATATTTGCTATTACTCGCAGGCTGATTTCATTTCTAGCG
Organism: Combretum micranthum; assembly: GCA_024138025.1. Lineage (NCBI taxonomy): Eukaryota > Viridiplantae > Streptophyta > Magnoliopsida > Myrtales > Combretaceae > Combretum > Combretum micranthum. Next base: position 174,894 of record JAMXBD010001109.1, on the reverse strand, counting down.
TCCCAGACATGCCCCCAAAGCTTACTGCATCCACTGCACGAGATGTCTATCGTGTAGTGGATGAGTTTATGGGGTTGAACTTCAATGATCCAGTACCACCAGCTCCACTAGCAGCAGCAGCACAGGGTGACCCACAGCCTCATACCCTACAGAGACGACATCCTCCTAGAGAGAGGCGTGGGCGGGGACGGGGACGGGGTCGAGGGCGAGCTCGGGCTCCAGGTATACAGATCAGAGATGAGCCTGAGCCGTCCGACCTACCTCCATTCGATGAGTCTGGTCCTTCCCAGGTCATTCATGACGGGGCTGGCCCGTCATCCACTTCTTACGATATGGTGGACACCCCCATGCCAGACCCGTCATCCAGTGACTTCTACACTCCCCTGGCTCCACAGAAGAGGCAACCATCGCCATCTCATGATATGGGGAAGGGCCTTACACAGGTCGAGCCAGACCCTGTCCCATTCCATCAGTATAGTGCTGCTACGGGAGAGGAGCCCGCTCCAGTTACAGAGACTGGCCCATATTCACCGCATCCTCATCATCAGCGTACCCCATTCCCGAGGACATACGTGAGGCGGGGTAGAGGCCGAGGACGAGGGAGCAGGGACACACAGCAGCAGCAGGAGTAGTGGACGATAGATAGATTTTCTTCTTTTTATTTTCTTTTTTTTTGTATGTAGCTTCTTATTTCCTTGTATTATTCTTGTATGTATAGATCGTACTCATTTTCTCCTATACTTTTTATTAGAACAATTACTCTACATTTCATTCTATTTCATTTCCTATTATGTATTATGACTCTACGAATACTCATATTTTCATTGCACTGTGTATGATTGGGATCGGGAATGTGAGTTTTGATTGGGCTTGGAAACACTGTAGTTTGTTAGTTTTTTTGCCATGATGGAGGATGGTTAATGGCTTCTATGGCTGTTTATATTTGTATTTGACAGGTTTTTACAGGTTTTTGATGTAAATTTTTGCTTTTTCAAGAAATATAATAGGATTTGGCTGATTTTAGCCTAGCCTCGTCTCTTCAAGAGACGAGGCCACTCCTTGCCTGACCTCGTCTCTTCAAGAGACGAGGCCAAGTAGGCAACACGGCCTCGTCTCTTCAAGAGACGAGGTCAGGCACTTACGACCTCGTCTCTTCAAGAGACGAGGTCATGTTGCCTATTTCTGGCATTAATTTCATCACAGTGGTATTTTCGTAATTATTTTTAAAAATATTAATATTTTTTTCCTTTTCCCTTTGAATTTGGACATTTTTCAGGATTATAAAATATCTAAAAACTATCAAATCCATAGCCAAGCATGTGAGTGAAGGAAAAAAGAAATTATAAAAATATTACCTTATAAAAAATAATCTTAAAATTTAGGTAAATTTATAGTGAACTCATATCCCCAGCCATAAACTCATTTATTAGTTTGGTATAATTCAAACTTTTAAAAATATAAGTTTAATTTGTCTATTTATAAAGCATGTATTTAGTTAATGTTTAAAGTATTAATAATTAGAATGTATAGTGATAAGTTTTGTACCATAACTTATAATTTTTTTTTTTTTTGTATTTTTCAAGATAATAACAAACCAATTCTATACTTTCAATTTTTGAAATTTAGTATGCATGTCTAGATTTTGGGAAACTAATGCTTATATTTTTAAACTTTTGCCATTTAGTGCATCCGCTTAGTAATAATTTGAGGTAGATATTGAAAGTTATAAGTGGATATTGTACCTTTTAATACCTTTTTCCATTAATCAAATTTAATGTGAATGTTGAAAGTTATAGGTGGTTTTACATGTAATTTTCATAAATAAGGTAAGAAAAAGATTTCATATCATATAATACAATGCATTTTACCACCTTTATAAAAATTATTAAGTAATAGTAAATAAAAAAGCAATGTATTCTACTTTTAAATTTTAATTTTCACGAGAAAGATGAATAAATAGTTGTATAGGTAGCACAAGACAAAGACTAAATAATGATTTGTTATTTAATTTTTTTTTATCAAAAGCTAACATTTAAATCCGTCCTTTTTAATAAAAAATCATATATCATTAAATATAAATATTTATATTGCACATACTCAAAGGACTACCAGTGTATTATTAAAGATTGATAGTATAAGCACTTATCTTGCTATTATCTTGTATTTTTCTTATAATTTTTCACAAACGTACAATGTTACATATTATGCTAACAAGAAATGCTCAATTTGATGCTTTAAACATGAAGCAGGCTTAAAAAAAACCAAAAAAGGCTTTTACATGTTGTAAGTATTAATATTATCTTTCACTTTTTCATTTCTTTCATTTAGGAATTGAAGGAAATGGGGTAATATTGATTACGTGGATAGGTAAGGAATGATGTTTATTCATCCTAAATATAGTATTACCTCATAATGGCATGGGTTCAAACCTATCTTTAAGATCTTTAATACCTATATGTGTCTATTGCAAGCTTTTCTTAAGCTCCATCTTTCAATTTTTACTTTATGCATAGACTTCCATTGAATGTGAAACCTACAATCAAGTTTAGTCCATTATTACATATTATCGAAAGGTGTGACTATGGGTTGGTGAAGAGAGTTGGAGTAGGTGAGTAAGGCTATATTTTAGCCCTCAAATAGAATAAATCTCAATAATCTATTTATAGAAGCTTCTTATATATGAGTGGGTTCTTCCTAGATGTAAATCATCTAGGAATAAGAATCCATTCTTACTCTTAAATGTCTTTCTTTAAATTTTCTTTCTTCTTGAAGAAATGAATAACTAAGCACAAAAGATGTTACGCCCCAATGGTATCCTAGTAGTAGCACCCAAACCACACTTATATACTATTACTAGTTTACCTTTAGAGAATGACATATTTTCAAACAATAGGAACTTTTAGTTGCTTCAATAAGAAATGATAAATACATGTAAGCCATAAATTAGTAAAATAATTGTCATCACAAGTCTGGATTAATATAATATTACATACCAACCTCCTATTCTTTAAGTCTCCAAAATACATAAGCTGATATTTTAAATACTAACTAAATAACAACTAGGAATTTAAAAGTAAACAACTTATCCTGAATACCCAAATCTTTCCAACTTCTCTAGTCTTATCAGAGCCATGCTCCTAGAAGTAACCAGTCATGGTCGTAGTATCAACCTGAAAGGTCTTTAGGGGTGTAAGCAAAATCACGGGTTCAATAAATAACCTATATATTACACATCAAACAAGTTTATTAACAAATCATATGTAATGCAACAATCAAGCACGTGTATAGATACAAGTTTGGATGATCTAGAATCCAAACAGGAAAAAAAAAAAAAAAAGAGTTACACCCTCTTTTTAGGTTGAAGAACATTTACTTAATGACCCACTTGCCCAGAAGAGACTAAGTACACAGGAAAATCAATGATTTCTCGTTTTAGGATTATCACTTTAATTTTAGGATATTTTTACTGACCATTTCCTGCGTCATATCTTAGAAATTCCCTAGGTATTAATAATTTCAAAGCAATACCACGGGCAGCATCCTTCGTTGCCACTTAGTTCCTGTGGAATCAACAAAACAAAAATAATCTTGGAAGAACTAACATTTTAGAAAAACCTAGCATTAATAGAAAACCAAAATATTTATACATAGCAGGCTGTCACTCGTTTAGTATATGCAATAATGCAGTTCGTGTAATTCATGATAGTTTTTAATTATAAAGCCAATAATTTTTAGTCCAGCTTATGGTGATCATGCATTACCCACACAACATGTAACATGTTTTTCTCAAATTATCAAACAATCTGTATTATTACTTTTTGTTATTTTGGTTTGTCAACCAAGCAAACAACTCACAACACACATTCAATAACTTTCCACAACAACATATTATTATTTTTGCATTACATATGCTATTATTTACAAACACAAGCAATGTAATAAATCTGAATTACTCACCTGCTCATGATGGCTAATCGCAATAGTCTTCAGGGAAATCCGCTAATTGATCAGTATTACCTATTGAATGAATAAATAATTACTAATAATATATATACATATATTTGTATAAAGAAATCCTATTAGTCACATAAGTGTCCTATATTAGAATTTGATTTAATTTCTATTACCTATATTAGTTTTTTTTTTTTCTAAGGCAAGGATTCTATGATAACATATTCTCATTATTTAATCTTTATTTTCATTTTGCTTGTCTTGATATTAAAATATTTTATTTTTATTGATAGTTATAGAGTTTGTATTTAATAACTCGGTACTTTATTATTATCATCGTTGTTATTTTTATATCGTTTGTTAATTCAACCCCTTTTATGGTAACTAATATTTATTTTCTATCATTTAGTTTCATTGGGTTTTTCTTAATCTAATTTTACGTTATTATCTGTCATTTATGGAAATCACATTATTCTTAATTATTACTTAATTATATTTTCCAATCTTGTATATTTACTTATATAAGATAATTATGGGATAATTATCATAATTCTAATTCTTTTGTTAAATGTAATAAAAGTGTCTTTTATTTGTAATTTTTTTTTTTATATCTAACACTTAACAAATATTTACACATAATAATCTTAAAGTATTTATATTTGTTTATTTATTAAATTTAATTTTTTGTTGTTCTTCTTCTTCTCTTTTATATATATATATATATACATATATATAATATGTTACGAAACAAATTCTCGTCCAAGGAGAAAATGCACGTACGTCGGCATCCAACACCGCCACTGTTGAACTCTAGATGTTGATGTTCGTGTAAATCTTTACATATTATTTGTTTTAGTATACATTGGCTTAAGGCTACCGGTGTTATAATGTACGTCGCTAGCGTAGGAGGTCTACACCGCTAGCGTTCATTGATTTTAGGTAAAAAAATATTTACGTAGCTTCTGTTCCAGTGCACGTTGACTCGACACTGTCGACCTATCTACGTATGCCAATGGCATTTACCAAGAACGCCACGGGCATAGGGCCGGTATAAGTACTGTTCATCATCTTCTTCATTTTTCTTCAATTCGAAACTTATTTTTCTCATATTATATATGTATTATACCTACATTTAAGCTATTCTAAGTGTTTTTCTATACTTCACATGTACTATACGTGACATATCCATGCATATAACATCTTATAATTCTCCAAATCTTATGACTCCCTGGCTTCTATATATCATAGTACATGAATAGAGATTTAAGGTTGAATATCACCTTGTGTGAGTTGTTGTGATATTGTTACACCCCTTCCCTTGGTTTGATCCAATCCTAAGGTTAGCAAAACATTAGTTAAGCTAATGTTTAATGTACATTCTAACTAAAAATGAATTTACTTACCTTGTTTGATTCTGTCATATGCTTGTTGTATATCTTGATAAAGCTTGTTTTTTTATTTTATATGACAAAATCTTTGGTGAAAAAAAGGAGGAGAAGTGGGGTCTTCTTGTGCTGGATTTGCTTTATATTTGTTTGTCCTTAGTCACGATTGAGTTTGGAGAGTGTATGGCAAGTGAAGTTGGTTCTACTGTTATATATATATATATATGAAAATGTGCAGCATTTATAAGTTTGTTAGTTTGTGTATTATGTCTTAATTGCTTAGGATCTTTTTCGATGAAAACAAATGGATTTCTTTAGTTATATTTCCTCCTTATTGTAGCTGTAGTTCACGTTGAAGCAGGGGAGAAATTTAGAGCCAGCATTCACAAGTTGTGCCATGTTTATCTCCTACTTTTAATTCAAGCGTGAGTTTGGTGTTTTTTATTGGTTAACATATAATTTGAGGAGCAAGTGGCTAGTATTTGTCAAGAAAAACAACTGGTTTTGTTTGTTTAGAATTTCCACCGAATTCACGAAATTAGAATTGTAATTTATTTAGTTATTTGATTATCTTAGTTTTATGATAGTTTATTTAGTTAAATAGGTATAAATATGTTAGTTATTTAGGAGTTATGTCTCAAAAAATTTATTTAAAGCTTCTACAAATTTTTTAGTTTATTTTTTTAGTTCAATTTTGAGTTTAAAGTTTACGTGATTAATTATTTTTAGAGTTTTATCCCATGTGATTAGAGTTTTTTAAGCTTAATAGGCCAATTTTAGTTTCAATCTTTAAAAGGTTTAGAATTCTCTTACTATAATAATAATGTGATCCAAATATTTATTTGAAGTCTAGATTATTAGTTATCGAGCTGTTTTTGTTCTTATTGTGTATTTATAACCTTAGCAGTTCATCCTTGAATTGTCGTTTTCTATCTATAAGCCTTATTGATTGTTTACTTTCTAATATACTTTAAATCTCATCTTAATTATTTCTATATTTGAGTTTTCGATACTAGCTACGAAATCTTGTATTTGATATCTATTACTATCTAGTGAGCTTTGTTTTAAGGTTTGAAATTATATATGGGTTCATAACTATTTGTAGTTTTAATCTAAGGTCTTTGTTGAGTACTACATTAACTTTTTGTTTTCTATATTTGTATTTTTACTCATTTCTACTGGTATGAAAATTCTCAGGGTTTATAAAAGAGCTATTTCAACACCTTACTCTTGACAAAGTGATATCAAAAGGCTCTTTTTGGTGTTGTTGTTGAATTCAAAAGGTTTCCAACGAATTCTTTTTATAGTGGAGAGTTAGCTATTCAAGGAAAGTCCCACTAAAGAAAAATAATATTAAAGCTTATGGTGGATAGGTTATAACTAGCCATGACTGATATGTTAAATCATGTTCAAGATATGAGGGAATGCTTTAGTATGCTTGAGGTAAAGCTCCTAAGGTTAATGCTCATAACATTAATAGGTATACAAGTGATCAATAGAAGCATAATGCTGCCTTAGAAGATATGGTGGTTCTTTTGAAAGAGAATTGAAGGAACCAATGGCTTAGGTTTAACAGCTCATGGAAGCTAATCTGGGCCTAGCTATATATGACAATGGTAAGGTAAAATGTGGTAGGTTTGTCACGTTATGGGAAGTACGTCATATTGTGGTAAATACTTTCCATACAACTTTTCCATAGTGGTAAGTTCATCAGATAGTGGTAAGTGATAGATTTGCCATTTTTTGGTAAGTTCGTCGTCGTATTATGGTAAATGGTTTCTATATCAATCTTTTCACGGTGGTAAGTTCGTCACATAATAGTAAGTATGTCTAATTGTGATATATGGTAGTTTTATTGCATTCTTGTAAGTGTGTTGTACTATGGTGAGTGGTTTCTATACAACTTTTCCATTGTAGTAGGTTTGTCGAATTGTAGTAAGTGGTAGGTTTGTTACATTATGATAAGTTATCGTATTGTGGTAAATTCTAAGTTCATTCTTTTGTAGTGAGTGATAAGTTTGTCGCATTGTAGTGAGATGGTTTTTTGTAGTGATGGTTTCAGTAGCAAATTTTAAAATGGTAGTACGTTCATGGTAATGTGGTAAGCTTGTTGTGTTATAGTAGTTGGTAAGTTTGTTGCATTGTGGTGAGAACGGCCTATTGTGGTAAGTAGTTTAAGTACTAACATTTTTCATTATGGTAAGTTCATCGCATTGTGAAGGGTAACTTGGTCCACTTGTGGTAAGTCCACATTTGATTGTAGTAACTACTCATGCGATGACTTCTTTATCCACTCAAGACCCAAATTTTGGCTATCATTAGGCAACTTAGGCCAATAATTTCCCCCACTTTATTTTCCTTTTAAATAAATTAAAGCCAACCATAAATGGGCAATTTAATAATTTATTCCTTAAAAACTCTATAAAATCTTGATTTACTTCAATTTAACGTAATCAATTAAACCATAAATTTATTATCTCAAAAATTTTACATTCATTGTATAGCATAATACTAAATTTGGCTAATACACATAACACCATGTAAAAAGTTCATAAAATTAATATTTATTTAGCTTTTTTTTTTTAAAATGTACCTCAATCACTAGCATGCGATATTGACCTTAAATCTTTCATATAAAAATATTGTCAATTTGATGTGCCTAATTCGCTAGACACAGTGATTTCAATTAGGATTCGATCGATATAAAAAAAAGGTGATATTTTTAGGTTTTGTAATTTGGATGCAAGGAAATTAAAGATATGATCAACCTTGATAGCGAATATGATGCACCGAATGAATTGGAAATACACCGCCTCTTGTTTGATACTGCGCACAAACTAGATGAAGTGGTTTGTTTACCACAATCTAATCAATTGATTAGAATAGAAACTCGTCACAATCAAACAAATGATTGATAAGAGTAAAACAGAGAGAAAATTCTCCACTAGGTTTCAAAATATCCAAAAACTATCTCTTTCATATGAAAAAAAGTCTATATAGACTAAACAAAGAGAAAACCAAAAGACAAAGGGAAATAAAATAAAATTCGTAAAAGAATGCTGGCTACTGGAAGTTATATGCCGACAGTGCAGCTGGCAGTATTCAAAACTTCAATTCTGGGTACAATGAACGCTGGTTATACGCTGGCAGCCTAAAGGGACACGTCGACAGCATATATATGGCAATGTTGAAGCCAACCTTAACGAATTTGAATATGTGGTTGTTCAAAGTCGGCTAAACACCAGCGGCTTTTCCGCTACCACCAACAGTGTAGAATCCTGTATTGGTGGCATTGAGCCGATGTTTGTCTCTTGTGTGAGATCTGCTAAGGCTTCCAATGCTTCCTTATTCAACATGCAAATACTCTTCAAATTAAACTCTAAATCTGACTAAATTAGACGTGTTTGAATGCTTTGATCTTCATCAATAAGCTTACTAAAGTGATCCTCATCTTCCTCTCAAGCTTGTTGAAGATTTTTCCTCAAATCTAAAACCGGTGTTTTAATCTCCCTATTCATCAACATAGTCCTCTTCTCTCGTTGTCCATGTATTTGATCCTAAGCGGTTTGAATCTCTTCAGGCGTCATAGGATGTAAAATAATACTCTTACCATTTCTCTGAAAAGCATAGCTATTTAAAAACTTATCATGAAGAACTCGATTATCAAACAGCCAAGGCCTCCTAAAGATGATGTAAGAAGCAATCATAGGTAAATTATCACAAAGGACTTCATCTTGATACCTATTCCCAATAGACATTGGCACCTTACCCTGATAATCAACAAGTAGGCAACCGTGATTATTTAGCTACTGAAGTTTATAAGGACTAGGATGTGGAATTGTACGAAATTACAACTTTTCTACCATAGAAGCCGCTGCTACATTGGTACAACTCCCACTGTCAATAAGGAGCACATATAACTATCTTCGAATCTTGCAGCCAGTATAGAAAAGATTCGCCCCCTATTCTTTATCATCTGAAGATAGAGAAGTTGAATCCTATCTCAGCACCAAGCTCATAAACTTTTCATTCCCTGGGGTTTCAAATGTATGGGCCTCATTATCCTCATAATAAGAATTTATAACAGCTTGTAACTCATCAGGACCCTCCTCACTTTCATCCTCTTCCTCTTCAACCAATCCCTTATCAGTGACAGTCATCACTCGTTTGTTCGGGCACTGAGAAGCAATATGCCCATAACCTTGACATTTAAAGCATTTCACTTCTCTACTTTTCTTTCCAAACTACTAGCAACATCTTTCTTAAGCTTAGTAATCACTACAGCTTTACTAGAATCATATGTAGATTTCTCTACTCTCTTATCAATTGGCACTTCCTTCCTAGAATTATAATCACTATCAACATTCTGACCTACTTCCCTACTATCAGATACTGGAGATTTAGAATGACCTTCAGATGTTTTAGAAGAATACCTGTTAGATGTTCTATAAGGATTTCAATGCCTCTGCTTCTCAACCTTTAAAGCCAATTGGATAGCCTCTTCAAGTTTACTGTATTGCTGCAACTCAACAATACAGGAAATCTCATACTTCAAGCCAATAACAAATCTTGTCGTAGTTTTCTCAGGAGGCTTAGTAACCCCACATCTAATCATCAATGTCTCAAACTCTTGGGTATACTCGTCCACAATCTTTCCTCCCTGCCTCAATGTCTACATACGCATGAACAACTCATGCTTATAATGCTCGAGAAAAAATCTCTGCCTCAAGACTTGCTTTATATCCCGCCTTGCTCTAATCACAGCCTCTCTATCCCTTCTTCATGTGGCAACATAACCTGTGAATTCAACAGCAACAAGTTGAACTCTCATATGGTCTTTAATGTCATAACACTCAAATAAGCCTTCCAACTTTTCTTCCTAATGAAGATACTCATTAGCCGAACTACCACCTACAAACGTGGGCATTTGTAACTCCACATTCTCTAAACCCCTTAGTGGTCGGAACTCATGTGATAGTAATCATTCTCATAATTTTCATCTCTCCCTTCACAATAGGCATGGTCATCACCCCAATTCCTTCTTCCTCTATGACCTCCTCCCACTCCTTCTTGTCGAACATCAATATTTGCAACTGAGGGTAGTTCCTGTTGATTAACTACAGGTTGTTGCCCAAATGTCATCTGATCCAAACTTGTAGATAGGTTAGTAACAAGATTAGTCAAAGCTTGTAATTGCTCCTCTATCGTTCCTCTACCATCTACAGCACGACGAATTTGATCTCACACCAAGTCGACTATTCTCATCATTTCCACCAGTAGCATTTACACTTTCATTCAACATAACTCATGCTCTTCCCAAAAATCACAACAACACAAATACAATAGAAACCCTAATTTCTTAATCTCAGTAGAAACCAATTTTAGTATCCCCACCAATTCACAATTCCACAAGATAATTAAAAAACAATATTAAAGATCAAAACTTTTGCACTTACCAATTGTCCCATCGATGTAAGCTCTGACACCAAAAGATGATGTACCTGATTCATTAGACACAGTAACCTCAATTGAGGATTCGATCAATATAAGAAAAAGGTGATATTTTTAAGGTTTTGTAATTTGGATGCAAGGAAATTAAAGATATGATCGATGTTGATGGCGGATATGATACACTGAATCAACTCAAAATACACTTCCTCTTGTTTGATATTATGCACAAACTTGGTGAAATGGTTTGTTCGCTACAATCTAATCGATTGATAAGAATAGAAAGCCGCTACAATCACACAAAAGATTTATAAAAGTAAAACCGAGAGAAAATTCTCCACTAGGTTTCAAAATATCCAAAACTACCTCTTTCATATGAACAAAGTCTATATAAACTAAACAAAGAGAAAACCAAAAGACATAAGAAAAAAAAAATTTGTGAAAGAATGCTAGCTACTGGAAGTTAAACGCCAGCGGTGTTAAAAACTTCAATTCTGGGCACAACGAACGTTGGTTGTATGCCAACGGCCTAAAGGAATATACCGGTGGCATATAATACGAAGGTTGGCAGTATTGAAGCTGGCCTTAAAGAATTCGAATCCGTGGTTGTTCAAAATTGGCCAAACACCAATGGCTTTTCCACCAACACTAGTGATGTAAAATCTTACACTTGGGGCATTGAACCAGTGTTTGTCTCTTACGTGAGATCTACTAAGGCTTCCAATGCTTCCTTTGTCAACATGCAAATACTCTTCAAATTAAACTCTAAATCTGACTGAATTGAATATGTTTGAATGCTTTGATCTTCATCAATGAGCTTGCTAAATTGTTTCATCGTCACAATTTCAATAAGATCTTTTTTTTAAAGTATTATTGGTGAAATACCTTAAAATAAATTAAGAATAAATAGTATTATAAACAAAGGCACAAAAGGAAATTTAGGTTTTATTTAGCAGCAAATTGGTCCAACACCATTAATTCAAAAAGCATGATGATTTAAAAACTAATGTATAAGCATATCAAGAATAATTGTGCTTATTTTCTTTTCTGCATCTCATGAATGTAACTTCTAGAAAACACCTTTCATTTTCTAAACCAAAATAATGAATCTTGAAGAATTTTTAGAGAACCTCGAAATGGAGTTAAGGGATTTTAGAGAATCCTCCCAAAGAAACTTTAAGGGAACAAGATCTTAGAAATTAGAAGAAGGAATGGCGAAAGGACCAATATGAAGGTAATGTGATTGTCATCTAAAAGTTTGGAATTTATGAAATGTTAGTATTATAAAAATTGAATGAGTAAAATCATTATTTTTGAAAACGCATTATAGAAGACGAGAGAGAGAGAGAGAGAGAGAGAGAGAGAGAGAGAGAGAGAGAGAGAGAGAGAGAGAGAGGAGGGAGGGAGGGAGCGGCGGGGGGAATGAATTAAGTATTTGACCTAAAATGTTGAAATAATAAATTTTGTATAATGAATCAATTTAAACTTTAATAGAGCAAATATGACAATAATAAAGTACAGAAAAACAATATTAAAGAGAGAAAGGAAGAAGAAATAAGCCTAGATTTAACATGGAGTTCAGCTCGCTTTCTACTCTCCATGATCCCACAATTGCCTCCAATTAAAGGACTTCATGCACTTTATTGATCTTAAACTCAGAGGCTCAAATAGAGCATACACAAGCTACAACACTCAGGAAATAAAATATTTCGGTCTCTTTTTGTAATGCTCTCTTATAAAGTTACAAAATAGGAATAAAGCACTATCGAGCTCGAATTTTGCTCTTTTTCATAAAGGTCCCGATCCATATCAAACCTGACCTATTTGATACAAATCACTTGACAAGGAACCAATAGGGTTTTTGTAAAAAGCTCGGTTTTCTAAAAAAATATTTTGACTGGAGTCGCCACCAGCTAAAATCGAAAAAAGATGAACCAGAAACCAAATGGGTAGTTTGGTTTCTAGTTCAGCCACTGGTATACGTGAAAAACCAGAAATTGATGAGTTTGGAGGCTACTATTTTAAAACCTAAACGGTTATCTAGGCTTTAAATGGGCTTTAGAAATCTTCAATTATATAGGCTAAAGAGATTAATTTTGATTTTTAAATTTTTTTAATTTTCAGTTTTTTAAAATATATTTACATATTTACAAAAAAAAAATTTGTTTTTAAAAAAAATCCTAAAAGTTTTTAATTTTTGTGACCGCCCCACAAGTACCTACGTATCCGCTAGCCGGAATCAGGTCCCCATAATTCGTTCTGATTTTTGTAAAACTTTTAGTTTGTTTGTATTTTTTTAATTGTGAAAAATCCACAAAGTTTAAGTTATTAATCAATTTGGATTTTTCCAAAAAAGTCATAAAGAAAACTAATTTTGATTTTTTTTTTTTGGAAAAGTCTAATAAAACTCCTAAGTATAGAAAACCCCAATTTATTTCTTTTATGAGTATTTTAGAAAATAAGTAAGTGATATATATTTATAAGATAGTGAAAAGACTTTATTTACTGATATATCCCATACATAGGAGAAAGGTACAAAAGATAAAAACATTTTTGTTCTTTTTCATTTTTATTTTTTTTTTTAAATAAAATGATCTAATAGGTGCAGGGATCTAAGTAAGATGGGAAAAAGAAAATTATATACAGAGGAAATATCATGCTAACCAATTTCATCAAAACTTTATGACATATCGAATACGACATATATCAACTATTTACAGAAACCACCTAATAATATCATAATAATAAAACAAGATGTAATAATAGAATTTGTGTGGGTATGAATCCGGATGCAACGATCACGTACGTGTCGCGTGACTATTGCGCTACGCGTGACCTAGGGAAACACGTGATAGGATAATCAAGAGAGTATCGTGTAGGGAGGAGGAGTAGGCAATCTCAATAGGCTCTAACACACGTGTGACAGGCGAGGGAGCTAAAAAGCATCAACCTCACTAAGTACCACGAATATCGTGTGCGTTGTTGATTGAGTCAAGTAATTGATTCACAAGGATGGAAATCCTACAGCACAACGGTGTTTGTCCAAGATTTCACCTTGTCCAAATGAGGTAAGGACTAAGGTATTTATAGAGAATCCAGCCGTCGATGTCGTTCGTCAGATGAGACAGACGACCAATAGCCAGGATGAGTCCCTCTCATTATAGGTATGAATATGGGCTCCCTTATGGACCCAGGCCCATCAAAGCCTTCATTTACAATGTGTGTGAGCCAACTTGAGAAAGGTTGGAATTGGGTAGACCAATTCCAACGGGCCCTACTCCAAGCCTTCCATGCCAATTCTCCCATGATCATCCCAATCGAACTGGATCTAATCCTTTAAGTCATGTCACATCAGCCCAAAGAATTAAATCCAAATAAGAATAAGGCTCAAGGCCTTTGTAAGTAGGTTTGTACATCTACATTTTGCCCCCTGACCAAAGTCTTTCGAGCCATATCGAAAGGATTTAGGCATTAATCAACCCTTTTTGAATGACAAAAGTCTCATCCAGCGCATGTGCGTTATAACTTAGATGCACTGCTGCTTGGTTCATTGATTTCTTCACAACTTGTAATGTAAAGTCTAGTACGACATTTACTTAAACAACCAAGTTTTCATGGAGCATGTCTTTGTAACATCGTCTTATCTGCACGAAGTGTCTTATGTTAATAGACTGCATGCAATAAGAAATCCAACAAACATGACTTCATCAGGCTTCTTTCCTTCATTAAGCATCTCATTGACGAGTACTACAGCTCGCTCACCATTTCCATAATACCTGATTCACAACATGTGCCAATGAGCAAATCAAAAGTAAGTTGATCAGGTATGACTCCTTTGACTACCACCATTCTCATAAAATGAATTACAACATCCATCAGGCTTGACTCGCAAAGTCCAAGAATCATAGAGTGACAAGTCAAGTTATTGGGTTTAAAACCTTTAATAACCATTCTTTTGAATAATGAAATCACGTCCTAAAGTCTGGTGTACTGAAGCGTTGCCCTTAATAGACAATTATAAATTTCAATAGATGGATGAAGTCAATTTCTAGCATTTGATCCCTCAATTGGACAGCAATTGTTACCTTTCCATCCTTACACAAGCCTTGGATTATATGTTTATAGGTGAAAATACTTGGTTTCAATTTCTTCCTATACATGTCCACCAACAAGGGAGAAATTCCTTTCTTCAATCGAGCAATTTATGAGAATATTAAATGAAGTGGTATCTGCACAGATTCCACAATTTGGTATGTTGCAAAGTTGACCTAGAAGGATGTTGAAGGTAACTATTGTAGGTATTGGCCCATCTTTCATCATTATCTGCAATAGCTCATCTCGGAGGGTTTTTGGTGAAGCAACTGGATTTTCGCTTCTCCTGACAGTGCTCCATGATTTCCGTAATGATGAAGTGTTTACCTAATTACTCCAAGTTGTGACAGCTGGAGTGTGTGATAATGCGGCCAATAGGATGAAGTTGCAGATGATTATATCGTCTCATACATTTTATGATCTTCTTTCTGAATCTGGCTTGTGGTGGTAGCAGTATGGCCATCTTAGATGCATTAGATGCTGACTTGCCTTCGGCTAATATGTCCCAACGTGTTGATGCTGCTGGCAAACAAAGTGAATCTCATGCAGATCATAGTGGGATTGTTTGGGATCTAGACAGACTAGGGAATCTTTCATTTAAGCTCTTGGGTAAGAAGCTTATATTTGCATTTGATGGTATTTCAACAGAAGCTATTGGATTATCTGGGTCACCATCCATGCTCAATCTTGTGGATCCTATGTCTACTGCTACTGTCTCCACAAATATTTCTCCTTAGATAACTGTCACTGGAGCTCACTTGAGTAGAAAGACTATGAACTCCAACCACATCTCCTTGAATACTTATTAGATTTCCAGCTGAAAAAGAAAGATAAACCAAACTGTTCAGTACAGGTGATATACACAGCATCTTGGAAATCCCATTGCGTGAAGAGAAAGTGGCTATTTCTTCAGGGTTAATGGTTGGCTCTGGAAACACACGATCTGATTCTAGAATATCCGCTTCCAAGTGACACATAACATGGGAAGATACATGAAGGTGTATCTCTGGGAAGGCTACAAGAGAACCCATACCACATACCTCGGAATGATTTTTTTTTTTTTACATGAAATAACCCCATGTATATATACTTCAAATCACTTGTTTGTTGATTTTCAAACTTTCCAAAAGAATTGAACTCCCATCGAGTCTCAGTCTTGATGGGAAAATCTTTTGAAACTGTTAAACTACGCTTAAAATTCTCGGAAGGTACCTGAATGAAAAACTAGGAAACAAGTCCATAGGCACATATAACTAGACCTTGCTTCTAAAACTATTGTAACAACCTATCTCTATAAAGAAAATACATGGCCATCTAATAAAAGAATGATACAAAGAAATTTCTCCCCCAAGCAGACTAACCATTAACATCATACACCAACTCCCAGATTACAAGACAAGGCCACTCATAGAGAGGCAATTGGAGCTTCAGCGAGGTCCCAACTAGAGGTGGAAAAAGGTAAACCTTCTAGGAAACTCTTCAAAGGGCACCCCAACTAAATCATCTCATGCTCCCATTTTTGCATTAATACATTCCCTTGAAAACTGGATTTGTTCGACAGATGCTTGCTCCATATTCCTCGTATTCTGCTTTAGTATGACAAGCTTCAAAAAACTCAAGTGTCGATGCAAGCACAGAGCCCCCAAACCAAACTGCAAATCTCTGGATAGGATGGCTAACAACATTAATTTCCACTGGTTGTGCTTTTACTTCTCCACCAAGTCAAGCATCAGAGGCAAGAACACGAGCATCTACTATCTTTTTCAGATCTCGCTGCAACCTTCGGTGAAAATCCTTGAACATAGTCGATCCTCTAGATAGTACTATATTCTTATACAAGGCCCGTCTAGTATCAATAGGGGCAGACTGGATGCATTTGTCAATGACAACAGGTAAAGGCATAGCATAATCATTGCTGTAGATCTCTGGGTTAAAAAAAAAACTCAAGGCCAAGGAATCGTTCGTAGCCAATGTCACATGAGTAAGGAGCTCCTGTCTTCGGTTTGATACCTTTCCATTGCTTAATATACTTGGATGGCTCTTTTCAAAACACCACCTCATTATAATCAACAAACATATATACATATATTATATATATGACATTCGTAAAGAAGAAAGTGACATTGGCTTAGTTGGTAAAATGCGTGACATGCAATTGAGCATGTGTATTGTACGTATAATAGAGGAGTACACATGTGGGCCCCACACCACTCCTCTGTCTTCCTCAGTCTGTGCATCTGCTATGCCGGCTTGGATTTGAGCTTTCTAGTGCATGTTGGAGGCCTGCAGATGCGTGACCCATGCGCCTCATCCCTTTTCCCAAATTGTCACGCAGCATCCACAAAAACCATGAAGGCAGCTTTTTTTTTTAAATATGTGTATATATATATAATATATATTTCTAATTTCTCCACATACACCAGCACAAGGACATGGTACAATATGGTACTATCTTGTACTATTAGTGAGGTGTTGATATTCCATTGGTTGATGTGTGCAATAAATTTTGTTCCTTATGCTGGTGTTCCATTGGCTGATACGAATGACAAATGGTGCTCCTCATTTCTTGTCATGCCCTAAAATAGGGCCTAGTAGTATCATCCTGTAGTCATCATACCACGTGTGCACTCGTAATATGAGAACCGTCTTGCAAGTCAGATATTACAAGACTCTATCTTATAATTGTTATAGGTAATGTAGTCATACCAATATATTATATAAATACTAAGGATTCCGATTTTCCTTAGTTTGCCAGAACCGCAGAGAATCGGTATCCCCTACCAAATAATGAAATTGAGATCAAACCTATAAAATACAAGATCTTAATCAATTATACCATTTATCTAAGTTGTTCGTTGAGACCAATATAATCTATGAAACGATCTTCAGCAAGGTCTTTTGAGGTAGCACTCTTCACTCATGCTTAACCCAATCCCAGCTATCGTTATACCTGCACAAAGACTGTTGGAGGGTGAGCAAAACCACACGCTCAGTGAGATGACCTGACCAGACCACATATCAACAATGGAAATCAAGTTTACTTAGCAAACATATGTAATGCCACAATCAAGCATATGAACAAATACAAGCCTGGAGAATCCGAAGCCCAAAGCAGGATGGAGATTTACCCCTCTCATCAGGGTTGAAGGAACCAGTAGTACATAGTCTATCCAGAAGAAGCCAAGCATACATGGGAATCTACGATTTCTCGTATTAGGGTTATCACTTTTAATATGATATCTTATCAAACCATCCCATGTACATACCTTTAGCAACTCCCTAAGCATTAGTCATCCAAACAATACCATAAGCGGCGTCCTTCATTTACCACTTAGTTCTTATGGTACCAATAGAATCAAAGGTAACCTTGCGTTGATCTAATAGCCTCTAGCCTAGGTCAACCAAGCATTATCAAAGTCCCGGATGGCCAATATGTAATAGACTACTACGCTTTTAGAGATGCAAATATGCAATATATGCGATGCATGCCCATTTCATTTTATGGTACCAATAGTTTTTAATCAGGTTCAGGACGATAATATAATTACAGACAAACATCAACATGCTCCATACAATTGTCATCATACAAAGAAATTGTTAATTATAATAAGATGTTTTGGCAATCATACATACACCAAGCAGCATGCAATTTACCCAACCCCACATGTAATTCAGTTTGATATGTTATTATTAATGCAACTAACTACAAGCACAAACAATATGATAAGTTCAAAGTCCCTCAACTGTGGTCCTCGCTATATCGCTCTAATAAGCTACTGGTAGTCCGAGAACTGATTTATATTCCTATGGAATGAAATAACAGATATTTATTATTTTACTAATCTATTCTTCTATTAGTTCCAAAGATAAGATATTTGAAATATCATATTCACCGGATTAGTTTTGGTATAACTTATACTATTATTTACACTAATTCTAATACTAGACATATTTTAGAAATTACGTACTCTTTTCTTTTTATGATCTTACTTACTATATTAATCTAAGCTGAGTTAATTGGAAACTAATCGCCTAATTCAATTACTGAATCTATTTTAATTAGTTACCAAAAATCATATATTTTATTTATATAATACACTGATCTTAGTATGAGTGATACTCATAAAAGTAGTAGTAACACCAGTATCAAAGATAATGGCGATTATATTAGTTTTAATATTACTACTAATAGTAAAAACAATTTTAATTACAAAAACAATTTAATAGTTTTAGTAACAAAATCAATAATACTAATAACAATAATGATAACAATAATAATAATAACAATTATAATAATAGTAATAATAATAAATTTCCGAAAATAGATTATATTCTACCACATTAAGAATTATACTAATTGTCTTATATTTTAATTAATATTATTACTAAAGTAATTTTAGTCTTATATCCATGTTCATTATTATTTCAATAATATTTTTGAAATTCTAAAAATTCTTTTAATAATATTAAGGATATTAATAATTAGAAATCTATTATGCGGAAATTACTTTAACAAAGTAATTTATATTTCTAAAGAAAATTCTTTTTAGATTACTAATAAGAGATTAAATATTTAAATATCCTATATTTAATAAAGTCAGAAAAATAATTTTATTTTTAAATTTAAATAAATAATAAATAAATTTCGGGTTTAATATTATTGTATTATTGTATTACTATTACTATTCCAGAAAAAAATAAATAAATGCAGGAAAAATAATAAACATTCTAAAATTATTTAAATTATTATTTATCATATAATTATTTATATTTAGCTTCGTTTTTCTTCTGGCCGAGGGGTACACGGGGTCGAGTACGCCCGTACACCATGGCTAGCCGAGGGTTGCACGGGTTGAGTACGCCAGTACAACGTGCTGGCTGAGGGTTGCACGGGTTATGTACGCCCGTACATGTTGCTATCCGAGGGGTATACGGGTTATGTACGCTCGTACACCAAGCTTGGGCTCATCGGAAAGCACTGTTCATCGTCTTCAACCTTGGTTTTGATCCGATTTTCCAATGTTTTACGCACATAAATTCATTCTAATTCATTCCTAAGCATTTATACATGATATTTATATATATATAACAACTAAAAACATCAAAACTCGCGGAATGAGAATCACTTACCTCAAGCTCGTTTTTGAACTTTTTCCCAGATTTTGTTCGAATTTTTGAACGGGGTGGATATGATCGTTTAAAAATTGTTTTCTGGGTTTGTTCTACTCCTAATAAGATGTAGATGAGTTCTGAAAAATTTGAGAGGGTTTGAAGTCCGTTTGCTCCTTCTTCTAAGGTCTTTAGTATGTATATATATATATATATATATATAAACAAAACGTAATCGGCCGTGTTTCTCCTTTATATTTGAACGAATTATTTGCATTTGTTGCTGTTTGATCAGCTTGTTTTATTGTCATTAATTGGTGGGTGATTTGGCATGTTTATATTGGCTTAGGATTAGATTTGTATTGACTTTCATGTACATTATTGGAGGAAATTCGGCTCACCACAATAGAGAAGATCACAGCCCTTCAATCCATGCAAATCCGTCTCCAGCAAGTTGTAAATATACATATATTAGTTATATATTAATTGGTTGATAATTATTTTAGGTTTAGAATATATATAAATAAAATATAGATATAAGATAATGAATTTATAACCGTAAAAGGAGGGAATAAAATATAAATTTGTGGAAAAAATCAATTTTGTAGGTTTAAGTGATACGTATATTAAATACTGATTTAGTAATATTTTTAGATGAGAAGTTTCATATTCGCGTTATTAAATATTATGAACAATATAGTATACATAGAATTTCTATTAAAGATTTGTATATATGCGTTTGAATTTTCGCTTTTTGTTTGAATCATATACGCGTCCAGGGAGAAGTTTGAAGTTGAAAAGCAAATTCCATACGCAGAACGTAACAAAGCAAAACAAAGGAAAAAATGCAAGTTAGTTTGGATATATGGAAATATAAAAACAAAAAAATGATAAATTTATGACCAATAAATATGTATGGAGTGAGAAAAAATATGAATTGTGGAAAAATTTTAATTTTGTGGATTTAAATGACACGTATGATAAATACTGATTTGATAATATTTTTGGATAAAAATTTACATATTAACGATATTAAATATTTTGAATACGACCGTATACATAAAATATTTAGTTTAATATTTCCACTTTTCAGTTTTTATATCTGCTATCATAAATTATATTTTATTTGTTTAAAAGTTTTGTTTCGTGGTATTTTGATAAATTAATAATTGTATTGTTCTTAATTTGACTTTATTATAAATTTCTAAGATTTGAAATTACATATGAAATCATTTCTATTTATAAATTTATTATAGATTTTTTTTTATTAGATTTGGAATTTAATTTTAATTTTATATTTGTTACTCAATTCTTTTTACTAATTATAAATTACTGGATTAAATCAGACTTTTAGTTTTTATAGACTCAGAATTATTTAACTTGAATGTTTATATATATATATATATATATTAAAACTTAAGTTCATAAATATTAAATAGTTTCCTTTATTCTTTATTATGAACTTTTATAGTCTTAGTGATAAAGATTCTTTATTCTAAATTGTTTATACTTAAAAAAAATTTAAATTGCGAAAAATTTGGAGTGATTTCTAATATTTTTATTATAGTTCTTTTATGATTCCACATTTTATTTTTATATATTCATTATAGCCGGGTTATGTAAAATCAAGAGTATTACATTTCTACTTTCTTCTCTCTTTTTCTCAAAGTCATCCCTCTGTGCTGTACATTTTCCATTTTCAATATTCTTTCGATCCCTACCAGCAACCCATTTATGTTTCAGATCCATCAATAGAACTTATCCCCGGTTCCAGTTTTGAGTTTTGTCTCTGTCCCTACAACAGTGATGCCGTGGGTACATAAGTACTGGAGTTGCTTCAATAAAGCATGAGAAAGATGCTATTGTTGATCAACACAATGATCTCGTGGAAGAAAAAAAGAACTCGAGAATATTTATGGCAAGTCCGCATCTTTCATAGAAGCACACTGCTCTTGTCCTGATCAGTTCAAGAACCCTGGCGTTTCTCTGGAGGCAAATGACAGTTGTGCTGAAGATAATAGCTCAAAAGACATGGAATGCAATGGTTCTGGTAGCTTGAGGCCATTGGTTGAAGGCCATATAGCAAAAGTTGATAATAGCCAGGAATATTATGCGCTCATTCTTCCTCAACTGCTCCGGCGCCATGGCAGCTTTTTTTCTAAAACAAAGACGTGTGTTGTTTGCTGCTAACATATTCATGGTACAAGCTTTTTTTCCTTTTCTCCTAACGTCTTTTTTTTTTCTTTTTCGTTTCATCAGATTCCTCTTTTTTTTTTTTTAAATTCTGCTATTTCTACCATTCTCTCATTGTCTGATCGATGTGATATTCCTCCTTGCTTTTCCGTGCTATTCCTCCTTGTAACCAAGATTCTCCGAGTAGACATGTATCCACTCACCAAAGTCAAGAGCCCCTAGCCTAGAACATGCAGACAATACAGTAACAAGAGTAGCATTATTTGGACAGATAGTTTTCTCTATCAACATTATCTTAAAGGTGTCTAAAACCTGGGAAAATAGCCAATTACGGGCATATCCACCTAACAAAACATTCCACGAGAACACATTCCTTGCTGGCATTTCTTCAAAAAGTTTCTCACAAGCATCAATATCTCCATTCTGAGCATAACCACCCATTATTGTATTCTACGACATTACATCTCGATTTGGCATCTTATCGAAAAGCTTTCTAGCATCAACCATGTGCCCCAGTTGTATGTAAGCCGAAACCATCGTATTCCATAGCACTACATCTCGTTCTGAAGCCAAATCAAAAAGCTTCCTTGCAGACACTACATCTCCAATCAAAATGTACCCGTTAATCATGGATGTCCACACAACAACATTCCTCTCAACCATTTCACCAAATACCTTATAAGCCAAATCTATCTCTCTCCAACCAAAGTAAATCTCTATCAACACCGAACCCACGTATCGATTCGCCCCAGAACCACCCTTGACCACTAAACACTGCACCTGAAAAGCCTCCATTAAAACCCACTATTTCCACATGATTTCAAAACAATCGGAAACGTATAACAATTCGGCACTATATTTCCACTCTACATCCGTCAAAACAACCCCATAACTTCCCTATACAATTCATTTCTACAATACCCAGTTAACAAAGCGTTCCAAAGAACGGTATTCGGATCAGGAATTTCATCAAACACCTTGCGTGCATAACCAATATCATTACAAATGGCACTCCAAGTTATAACCTTTGAGACGAGGTAATCATTTTGCGCGAGGCCGTGAGTAATGACATGCGCTTAGATTTGGTATACTTGTTTTATGGTTTTACATGATTGTAGTGATGAAGTATAATTAAACAGAAGGTCCAAAGAATACATATTCTTAGCAGTTACAAAACAACGCTGCACTCGTTGCATTAATGGGAAATAATACATTGATTCTAAAACAAGCTTATCTGCGAGCTTTTGAGAGCATATAGTTTTCGGGTTTATGGGGGTGGCGACTCTTTAGGGGTTTTTGAGGATTGAGTAGAACATTGGAGAATCAGACAAGACACAAGTCAAGTTAGAGTTCATTGTTTTTAGCTTGAACCACTTGACTTCAGCAGTAGATGCTGAGTTCTTTTTTTTTTTTACCTGTCTTTTAGGAGACATGGTCAATCCTCAGAGGAAGTGAATCGTGGTATGTTGTTGGCACCTCTGGTGGGGATTATCTTGAATCTGTGGGATGCTAGTGGAAAGAAACATTGCAGGGACAAAAGTGATGTAGTGAGTGTGTTTGCAAGTGCAGACTGCTTCGACAAAGTTCAATATGGATTTCAGTACTTGTTGGAGTATAACTGGGCTAAGTGCTTCAAACATGAAGCTTATTCCTCAAAACTTGGGCAGCTGGAGAATTTCCTAAACCTCCTTGTCTGCCAGGCACAGTTGAAGAAAGTTGAGATAGGGGAATCAAAGGAAGAAAGGGACTATGATGACAATATGTGTTGTATTTGCTTTGCAGCTGAGGCAGATGCACGATATGTGCCTTGCTCTCATAGGTCATGCTATGGTTGCATAACTAGACATCTTTTGAATTGTCAGAGGTGCTTTTTCCTTTTTTTTTTTTTTTTTTTGCAACGTGAGGTTGATTATTTTGGAGAATTTGCGGCATAACATGGTTTCCCCCATTTGCTTGTCTCCCTGGTGTTTCTTTTCTGTACATTGAGCTAGGTTGGTGATAGTAAAGACTCAGCACCCCAGGCTCATGCTCCTGATGTATTTCATGACATCTCAAAGATAATAGGAACTAGTAGCCAACAGGATGATTGAGTCTTCTCAAGACTTTTCTCAAATGCAAGTTGAGCCAGATAACCAATGAAAAAAGGAGCTACCGCAACTAAGGAAGGAAACCCAACAACTAGCCAAGTTATATAAACAACAAACAGTGGAATAATGACCTCAAATCCCATTGTGAAGAATACAGAACTCAGGTATCCTCTAAGCCCTGTGACAAGACTCCATCTCTTTGCACTATATTGAAGATAAGTCCTTGGACATGATTTGTCACAAACAGGAAGATCGCCAAGCCAACATAAAACACTACCTCAAAAGACAATGATGTCACCATCTAAGAGTCTCATTCTTGAAGAAATCCTCAATTCTATTCCCAATAAAGATCTATGGAAGGATCAGTGATGAAATCAAAACAATCGGGGCAAAAAGTATACATGTGTGTACTTTTTTTTATGTATGTCTTCATGATAATAAAATTCTGCATGAGTGAAACTTTCCTTGTTTGTGAAACTAACTCATCTTATTTTCTTGCAATGCAGGGCTCTAGATTGAAGTGTTGGATCTTCATCATGTATCCTCTTGACTTCATTTTTACAAGTATGATTTTTCACTTCATAGATTGTCTACTTAAGGTCATATTAGTGTCATCGACCATTAATGATTCTTGAACATGTGCCAAAAGAATACTCAACTTCAAATATTCTTGTCTATTAAGTATTCTATTCATTCACCAAATGACTATGGTGTCTCATGATTTTTAAGACAAAGCTCTTTGTTGTCCGTGTTCCGACCGCATAAATGGCAATCTTAAGACCAAACACTGTATGATGACACTCTCAGCCATCCGTGTCCCAAAAATCATGTGACAATTTTGGAACCGCACATTGCGTCTGTGTTCCATTCCCCACATGGTGACCTTGGCACCGCACTGCTATGAGAGAGGTTCTCCTCGGTTATTTGTGTCTCAATTGCCTATGTGACGATCTTGGAACCGCACCACTGTAAGAGAGAACTCTTTCTCATCTTGTGCACTCGGTCATTTGGTGAATGAATGCAATACTTTGGTAGCTAATACACTTGTTGTATATGTCTCATGCTATTGATTTGAGTTCACAAGTAACATCTCTTGTCCTCTAAATCAAAGTTTTGCATGAAGATCTTGACCTACTATTTTCATTGTACCAAGACTCTTTCTCATTTTTTTTCATTATTTTATTATCAAGCTTGCTTTCTTCACCATCTTGTGGATGAACAATATCATAATAAGTAAATACTCCAAAGTAGACAACTGTCTAGTATGTATCATTGACTTTTACTTCGATAATATGGATAATGATTGATGGTTTCATTCAAAGTATGAATCATATACCAGCACTCCTTGAGACTTTGTAATATATCATTGCCCCACTTGCTTTGTATAAATCTAGCACGTATGCTTGTCACAACTCATAGTGCATGCGATACCTTTTTTTTTTAACTCAAGTTTGGATGTCGTGTCCTACGCTCCTTTGAATGCACTCGAGCCATCATTGCCATACCTTGAAGGAACATATTGACTTTGTTTGAAGACAAGCATTATTTTCATGGAAGCTAGTGTCACATGCATGTACATGTTTTGAGCATATTGCACAAATGAACTTCATGCATCGTTGCATAAGTGAGGATCACGTTCAAACAAACATTTTGCACTTCAAGCATCACAAATGTGCATTGCACATTATTGATTTGTGATAGGCATCTACTCGTGTCTTTCTTTGCTGTAATCTTCTTGGTCATGCAATATTATCTCCCTTCTTCCTTTCAATATGAGTTGTATCGAATATGTGAAACTGATAGGACAATAAAATCAACTCATCTCTATATCCATTTATATTCTTGATACTCATTTTCGCCTTGGTGATATATCTAGTCATCATGCGCTTTGGAGTAGTAGCTCTCATATGATTGCAACACATGAAAAGACGTAGTAGTAGGATCACTTCAATCCCTTTGACACTTGTAGAGTTATTATAGGCATCACAGACAAAGAGCATGTCTAGATAACAAGGATTGTCATTGAAACACAACACTTAGTTTTAAAACTTTTTTTTTTTTGTGATCATACGCGCTTAGGAGCAAAGCTTCAACCAAGCAGCAATATTATCTAATATAAAAGATGAGTGGAATTATCATGTGCATTGAAGTAGCACTGCTACTTCCTCGCAATGATGTTTAGACAATCCATTTAAGGAAAATGAACATTCACGCTTATGCAGCGATAGTAGCATTCATTATCAATCGCGCTCATGCAGCGACGTAGCATTTGTTATCAATCGCGCTCATGCAGCGATAGTAACATTTGTTATCAATCGCGCTCATGCTGCGATAGCATTTGTTATCGATAAATTTTTATTAGTCAAGGGGGTATTTCCCACTACTCAACTATATAGTACTTGTGTAGAATACCATATGCCAAGGATTACTTGGCTCAATAGGGGTTGTCAAGGGGATTATCTCCACTACTTGACAACTAGAAATACCAAGAAGAAAGCGGTGATGAGCTATCAACATCGTGCGCCTGGGAGCTAAGCTCTGACCGTCAGCAACGATGTCTAAATCAAATGTTATATTTGTTATTGTTTTTCTTTCATTACTAAAGGGTAATCTTACTCAATTTGATGTCGATCCCCTTTTTTTTTAAACTAGCTTTGCGCGCTAAGAAGATTAGTTTCTTACTTTGCAGCGACAATAGCGATGAAAAGGAAAATAAGTGATCACACCATCATATTTTCACGAACAATACTGACTGATTGAGTAATACAGTTCATTCATTAGGTAAAAGCATCTAATGCTTTGTTTACACAGAAACAAAAGGGAAATGAGTGAGATATGATAATAACACTCTTGGTCATAAACAGCTCTTTCTTCAATTCATGCACGCTTTACATTTCCATCTATCATAAGCCTTCTTGTGTTTCTTTACACCTCCACGACAACCACGCTTCTTTCTTTTGTTAAATTCTCGAGTCTTAATTTCTTCTCTGTGGGTAGTGATTCCGCGTGGGATTCCACTAAAGTCATATCTGCTTCATTTTCATGTTCATGTTAAGAAAAAGGTAGCTTCAGCAAAGTGGAGTTCATTACGATTGAATGGATTCTTTGTCGCATGGATTAGGATATCACTTCCACTCCAATGACCTTTCATGCACTGATGTTGTGTTGAGGGTATCATGTTGTACTCGTGCAGCCATGTCCTTCCTATGAGAAGGTGATAGGACACCGGTGCATCAATTACATGAAATGTAGCAAGGCCATGAATGGGCCCAACTTTAAAACTTGCTTTGACATAACCCATTGTCATTTGGAAGATTCGATAAAACTATTCACTGCGATGGGATGCTTCATCAAGTATCGGATATCTATTCTTGCAGCTTTGAAAGTAGACATGGGCATGATATTGAGTGAGGATCCATTATCGATAAATGTCCTCTTGATGGGGTAACCATTGAGTACTCTCTACATACAAAGGACGATTGTGATTGAAGTTCTTCAAGTGTGCATCAGTTCTAGTAAATGTAATTGCATAATCCCTTGTAGAGACCACTCCTTTCTTAGGTTGAACTATGTCGCATCCACTATAATGACCTTGCGCAATTTGGTTAAGTACAGTCGTTGCTGCAAATCGTGCATGATCATCAAATCCAAGGAGATCAAAGAAATTCTTAAAATTTGAAGTCTTTAGTAAAGTAAAGATGACATTATCATCCCCATGAGTTTCAATTTTGAGTGTATTGTCATTTTCTTCATGTCCCCCAACTAGCTGTGTGTCTGTTGACTCCATTATAGTAGGATCATGGGTAATGGCATTCACAGCACCACGTTGATTGCCATGAGCTGGAAGTGGGTTATTCCTGACATCATTATTCTCGATGATAAGTTCACCATTCTCAACTCTTTCATTAAAGATCCTCTTCAAAGTAAAACAATCCTTAGTAGGATGCCCCACAATCCTGTGAAATCTACAAAATTTAGGATTATTTTTTTCTTCCTGAGTTGGCAAACGTTCTACTCTTGGGAGTTTGAGATTTCCATCTCTTAACCACTGATCTAGCACAGCGTACACCTTTCCCATTGAGCAAGGATATGTTAGTGCTTCTTTTGCCCTCTCACCCTTGGGCTTCTCAACTCTTTTTCCCTTCTTTGAAATCTTCACTTTGAGCCAAATTCACCGATGGATCTCTCTTGTTAAACTTATTTTCCTCCTCTCTGTCGCGTGACAGAATTGTTAGTCCTTCGTGCATTCTCAACCAGAGTGGAGAATGAAGCTAAAGAAAGATTTTCTAGATGCACCGCGTACTCAGTAAACATGCCTTGGATACAAATTTTCACCAACTCTCTTTCATCACATATGTCTTGGATGTCTAGTGAACGCTCCTGAAGCGCTCAATATAATCCATCAAGTCTTCCTTGGGCTTTTGACGGATTCGTCCCATATCAGTCAAGGTCACTCGTTCTTGTGTGGAGAAAAATTTCTCTAGGAACATTTTGCACATGGTTGCCCATGAATCTACAGATCCAGGGGGAAGATTCACGTACCAAGTGTACGCTTTCTCTGTGAGGGACTTAGAAAATTCTTTCAACTTTAAATCATCATCAAATCCATAAACCTCTAGTGTTTCAATGAACTTCAACAAATGTTCCTTGGCACTTCCCTTTTTACCATTGAATAGCATGAATTTGGGACTCACATAGTCCTGAGGGTATGGCTTAGCAGCAATACGTTGATTGTATGGGAGCTTGAGATCCAATACTCCCACATCAGACTTAGCTTGTATTTCCCTTAGGTACATGTCCAGATCTTCCTTCGTGACGAAAGTACCTTTAGGAGTTGAAGTAGTAACTTCAACTGGTGTAGCTGGAGTGGCCGTTTGGAGTAAAGTTGCATTGGGTTGAACAGTAGGTCCACCAATGACAATTGGTGGTGTAGCCTGTGAGGATGAAGATCCTCCAAGTTGAGCATGTAATGCAGGCTGGGAAGTTGATGGTGTTCCAAGTTGAATTCCAGTATTCATTACTTGAGGTGCAAGCGGTTGTGTTATTACAGGTTCTAATGGAGGGATTTGCTCTCCAACTCTGGTAGGATCTTGTTTAGGAATAGAAGTAGGATTAGCAGGTAGAGCAACTTAAGGTGCCTGAGAAGCGCGTTGTTGCACAACAACAACAGGGGTCGACGAAGTCGCACCTTGTTGCGTGGCAGCAATAGCAGCTATTCCAGGCAGGTACTGAGCAAATATTGTCATGAGTTGCTGGAATTGTTTTGCAGACTCTTGCATTGATTGATTGACTTGTTTGGTATTTTCTTGCACAGCCCGTAAGATCGTAGCATTGTCGATTTGAGCACCAGCAGGTTGGTTCACAACCTCAAGTGCTGGCATGTCATGTTCAGCGGCCTCAAGATTAACATTAGTTTCTTGAGTTGTACTCTCAGTAGGATCGGTAGGTCTCTTTCTCGGAGGTGCCATCATACAAGTGTTGATTCCCTTTCCCCAGTGGAGTCGCCAAAAAATGTGTGGGTATAAATCCGGATGCAACAATCACGTGCGTGTCGCGTGACTATTGCGCTACGCGTGACCTAGGGAAACAACACGTGATAGGATGATCAAGAGAGTATTGTGTAGGGAGGAGGAGTAGGCAATCTCAATAGGCTCTAACACACGTGTGACAGGCGAGGGAGCTAAAAAGCATCAACTTCACTAAGTACCACAAATATCGTGTGCGTTCTTGATTGAGTCAAGTAATCGATTCACAAGGATGGAAATCCGACAGCACAACGGTGTTTGTCCAAGATTTCACCTTGTCCAAATGAGGTAAGGACTAAGGTATTTATAGAGAATCCAGCCGTCGATGTCGTTCATCAGATGAGACAGACGACCAACGGCCAGGATGAGTCCCTCTCATTATGGGTATGAATATGGGCTCCCTTATGGACCCAGGCCCATCAAAGCCTTCATTTACAATGTGTGTGAGCCAACTTGAGAAAGGTTGGAATTGGGTAGGCCAATTCCAACGGGCCCTGCTTTAAGCCTTCCATGCCAATTCTCCCATGATCATCCCAATCGAACTGGATCTAATCCTTTGAGCCCTGTCACATCAGCTCAAAGAATTAAATCCAAATAAGAATAAGGCTCAAGGCCTTTGTAAGCAGGTTTGTACATCTACAGAATTTATATCTCTTATTCTAGCATGTTATATCCATATTTACAAAAGATCCAATAATGTAAAACAATACAACTCAATTGTATGTTTAAGTGTAAACTTTTATCATAAAAAAAAAACTATGCCTAGTCCTTGTATACAAATTTATATTCTAAAAGCATATATATCATAGAATTTATTCATTTACTAATTTAATTTTATTTATTTAAATACTAATTTACACATATCATCACATGCACACATACATATATGCTTAGATTTTTTATTTAATTACATATTTCATGCATTTATATTTAATAAATAAATAAAATGATGATGAACCTGCGGTTAGAAATCAATTTCGCTGGGGAAGTATCAGGGACGGGTCTTGCGATGTACCGTCGAAGTGGCTGGTGGTGGTGGTTGGAACGACTGGTGGCGGTGGTTCAACTAGGTTCAGGTGGTGGTGTTGGAGTCAAGGCAGAGGAGGTTTGGTTGTTGATGTTTTTGGGCTTATGATGGTACGAGAGAGAGAGAGAGATCCGGTGGGCTCTGGCTGTGGTTGTATGGCGAAGATAGAGACGTTGAGAGAGAGAGAGAACAAGAGAGATTAGAGAAAGAGAGCTGTGAGAAAGATCTGGTTTTTTTTTTTTTTTGAATATATTTTCTAAGTTTTGATCTCTGTGTGTTGAAGAGGAGAAATTGGTTGTCGTTTTATAGGAGTATAGAGAAAGATGGAGGGGATTGGAGGTTACGGAACTTGGATGGTTGGGGGAGTTATAAATCTTTTCATTATTGATCTTAAATCCATATTTAAACAATTTAAATTCTGGAGTAATTCACCCTTTAATGACATAACAGATGGAAATTGAAAGGATACACGTGAGTGGCAATGCACGCTCCCAAAAAAAATTCCCATTATGTTGCTTGCATGGATCGAACTCTGGTCCCCTCCCTTGCACTCCTCAGCCTTAACTAACTAAGCTATGCGTGGCTTTTGATTCATTTTCTCACCTAAAATTCATTTAAATCATTCTAACCTAGCCAAACGCATTTTCAATAAAAATTGGCCAAATTTGATACAGGTTCAGGATCCAAATTAATTTCTAAATGTAACCAAAAATACTGTAAGACTAATAACAAGCCCAAAAACAATTTTTTTTTATTTTAATTCTAAAGGCTTATTTAATAAAAAATGGGGTTTTTTTCGAATTTCTTAATTTTCAAATTTTTATATTCTTTTTTAATTTTGTAATTTTTTGTTGATTTTTAATTTAACTAATTTTTTAATCATTTTTTATTTTCTTTTTTTTTTCCAATTTTTATGAACTTTTTTTTGAATTTTTCATTTTTTATACTTTTAAAAGAGGGGCAAAAATGGGGTGTCGACACTATGGTCTATTTTTCATCTGTATCTGTATCTTTTTTAAAATGATATGTGTAAATATGTCCGATTTGCATATATATTTTATCTATATTTGATCTATTTGATAGTTTAATGAGAACTGCCAACTTTTTTTTATCTATATCTATTTCTTGATAAATAATTTATTAGAAAAAAGTTTGAAAAAAGTGTTTGTATCTATCAAAAAAAGCTAAACAAACAGACCCTAAAATTGATTTTCTCTCTCCTACTCAAAATTTGCAAAGTAATGAACAAGAGAACAATAATAATAAGAGGATTATTGATTTATTTGTTTGCAAATGAAAGCTTTTTCCAAGTTTTTTGAATCTCCAAAAGAATATGTATTTATAGTCTTCAAAAGTAAAAATGTCTGTTGGTGATAACATCAGATAGATGACAATATTAAATGCGTGCAACAGTTGATTTAAAAACCCACCAGCTCACCGGTTCAAACTTCACACCTTGTCGCGCCTTAGATTTTGCCTCTTCGCCCTTTAGATTTTGGACTCGATTAAGGCTTGTGATTTGTTCTTCTAAACCGACCCACCAATGCAATTCCTGTAAGCACAAAAACAAAGCACATATACATACACAACATAGATTTCTTGATATATATATATATATATATTTCCTTATGTAAATTATTAATCTTATTAAAGAGAAGTGTATTTACATAAAATTTACATAGCTTTTGCTCTCATCAAAACCACATATAGGATAATTTAGTTTAACAATCTCTCCCATTTTAATGAGGGAAAACAGTTATATAAAAGCTATTTGTTATTTGCTCCCCCATAATTTTATAATAAAAACATATCAAGAATACTCGAAAACACAAGATTAATCATACCATTATTTCTACCCCTTTGACCTCATAAAAAAGATTGATATAAGATAATAGGTAAAAGGAGGCATATTGGAAAGCATAAAGAAGCATAAATCAAAGAGTGCATTACAAGAAAGAGAGCCATCCGTAATAATTAGTCATGTAAGACATAGAGACCTTCATAAAAGATCAATACATAAAGTTACAAATATGTCTAAACATAGAGTTCCAAGCATAAACCAAACATAAAAGTACAATCAAGAAAAATAAGAAAACTAAAACAGGTAAGAGGATCAGGCAAGAGGATCATCAGATGGAGATGGATGGAGATTAATGTTGTAAAAGTGATCCATAAATCCTTGAATGTCAGAACTAAAAAACTGAAAATTAGAGCGAAGATTAGAAATTTGGTTTTCTATGGTATCAAATCTAGACTCCATATGATCCCGAAGTTCCTTAAGAGAGAATTTAGAGGAACTAAGAGATGAAGAACCAAAAGGTGGTGCTGAAGGTTCATCATCATCAGAATCTCTATCTAAATCTGAACCAGGAAGTAGAGCACAACCCCAAACCATAGGTTCTAAAGGTTTCTTACGCACCCATCTCCCATCTTGCCTTTTCTAGGTCCTTAAACATATAGTGTTGAAAGAGAAAATAGGAACCTGAATAAGGCGAGTGTCGGAGCAAAACTCTACACCTTTGCTCCTTAATAGATGTGTGAGCAACTGACTACCTCTTAGGACAGCCTGAACAGACTTATTAGTTACATTCTTAAGAGTCTTATACATCATATCAAAGAAATCAAACTTATCCCCTCTTGAAATATGAACCATAAGCCATAAGTCCTATTAGATCATTGTAGTTTATTGTCCCCTATGTGGAATATAATTGTCTATCAAGAACTGGTGAAGAACCCAATGCCTAAGAGACAAATTGGAAGAATATAGATTGCGTGGTTCGCGCCAATTTGGACCTATATCGGATACTGTAAATAACTCCTCATGATATTGAGCTCCATCAAAAGAACTTGGCATTCTAACCCTAGAGTCATCAACATCTATCAAACTATAGATATCATGATGTGATAATTCAAGATGTCTCCATAGCGATATGAATACAATTGAAGTCTAACAAAACTTGAACTATTAAAACCAATTTTCATCCCAAAACCTAAACTACCATCATCATCCAAATAATTAGTCAGATTATAGTAAAACAACCTAACAGCCTCCTCATTAACCTCAACAGGAAACAACATTATATTCATAATGTTTTTCGAAGCTACTCCAGACATTTGAGGAATACGAAAGAATTGTAACACATCTGCATTATAATTTCTACCCACATCTATAGGAAGATCTCGGAATAAAGCATACCTATCAGAATGCTTCCTAGATGGAAAGAGAAACCCATCAAAAGCTAGCGGTGCAAGTGGTGCACGACCACGAGCAATTCTTAGTGGCATGAGGAAAGAAACAAAAGAGAGAGAAAGAGAGGCGGTGTGAAGAGAGAGAGAGAGATAGAAAAAGAATAGGTTTGAGAGATGATGGGGGGGGTAGTAGGGAGAGAGGTAGAGCAAGATATGATAGAGATTGAGAAAAGTTGTTGGGAAATTTTTAGAGAGAAGGATGAAAAAGAGCGCATATGAGAGGGAAGAGAAAGAAAGAAAAGAGAGAAATGAGAAAAGAAGAATACACACATATATATATATATATATGTGCATGTGAAAACAACGTGTATCGGAAAGTCGATATGAAGAGATTTTTGAAAAAAAAATTGGCAGAGACGGTTGAGGCTCAGATTGAGCCCTCAAATGATAGATCGGCGAGCCAGTGCTAGCTTTAGGCAAAACAGAGGCTAGTGAGCCTCATGTCAAGCCCATGACACACATACCAATAAGCCAGTGATTAGGAGACTGGCAAGTTGGTTGCTTTAGAAGATATGCAGTAGACAAAAAAAAAAAAAAAAAAAAGATAATCTCAAAAACAGATCTTGTTTATGTATGTATGATATTTTACAACTTGTTTAGTCCAAAAACAAGCTCTATCTCAATTTAGCTCCTTGATATTTAACACTCATCATTTTTTTATCATGCCTAATTCTCTACTTAAAGTGCAAAAACGATCCTCACTTAAGGGTTTTGTAAAAATATAAGCAATTTGATTTTCTGTATCAACAAATTCCAAGCTAATATCTTCATTTAGAACATGATTTCTAATGAACTAATGTTTAATTTCAATATGCTTGATTCTTGAGTGTTGGATTGGATTTTTTGTTAAATTTATAGCACTTGTGTTATCATAACGAATTGAGACATTTTCATACTTTATTACTTAATCTAGCAAAATGTTTCATCCTTAAAACTTGTACACAATAGATACCAACAGCTATATACTCTGCTTCGGCAGTTAAAAGTTGTTGATTTCTCTCAAGAGATGATTTTGATGATAACAAAAAGAGTTAAATGTTTCTTACATAATTTGTTTAAGTGTGCAGCATTGAATATTAACAATATAAAACTATCTCAGAAAGTTTATCAGAAGGATGAGAGTTTTTAGTTAAGCATATTAATTCATCAGAAGGATACTCAGAAGCTTAGACATAGAGAAATTAACTCATCAGAAAGTTACTAAGAAGGTTTCTATGAGATCTGCAGCATCGTTTTTGGTCATCAGAGGAAAGGGCAGAAGGTTCATAACTTTATGAAAATCGAGTGTTTTTCTAATCAAGTCTAGATTCTGAAGACCTAGCTCCAAATGTTGAGTATAAATTGGGTGTTATGCTCAATATGTTCCACAAAGTAGGATTAAAATCCATAGGGATTAATATTAGAATTTAAACTCGGTTGAAGGAACATGAATATACAGTTGAAAGAAATTAAGCTTAAATTGAATGAAGCTCAAAATTTTTTATGTTATAAAAAGTGAATTATATTTGAGAAGAAAGTTAGTGCGCATAATATGAAGTATTTACAAAATCAGAATTTTATGGATTGCGTCCAAATTGTTTTTACGCAAAGAATATGGAAGACAGAGGATGAACAGGTAATAGACGTGCAGTGATTCAGTGTAGGATAAATTCAAGTCCGAATTTTCAGTTTAAAGATAAGCACATCGGTTGTTGGGTATTTGAATTATCATCTGAAGATAGATTACGAAGATAATCTGAAGAATTCAAAATTCAAAGTGAGTCAATTGAAGGATAAACGCAAACTGATATTTCGGGGATCCACGAGCTGATCTCTCGCACGACAAATCTGGAAAAGCTAATCTGGTTGTTCTTCTAGCCATTGCAGTTTTGAGAATAAAAAAAACGAGATAGCAGATCACGAAAAATCAATCAACAATTACGTGAACATCAGATCTCAGAAAGTTCAAGCTCTCATTCAAAAACTATCACATTTTTATTATTACTGTTCATTAAGCAAATAGTTGAGGAAATTCAATTTTTATATTCCTCGTGATTTGATTTTATTGTTTATGAGTTGAGAGTTACAAGTAGGCTTAGTTGATTGATTGTTTGAGAGAATCAAGCTAAGTAAATTGTAGCCAAAGGATTGGCAAGAACTTCTTGTAACTTTTTCTCTTGACTGGATAGTGGAACACAACCGATGAGGAGTACCGGGACCCTGGCTTGGAGCTGGAAGAGAGGATTGACGCACGAGGCGGAACCTCTATACATCGATTTGCAATTTTTTCTCTTTATCTCTCTTTAATTTCATGTTTGATTATTTATGTTTTATATGTGTGATATATGCTCAGAAGATTAATCAGAAAGTTTATTGCATATAGTTTCTTACTCAGAAGGTTAATCAGAGAGTAAATCATTCATATTTTTCTTACTCAGAGAGTTAAGCAGAAGGTTTCTAAGTATGAAAGTCTCGATTCACTTTTGATTCGAATTTTTGCTTAAAGCTTTTATTTGTTAAGATTATTGTCTTAAGAAAGTTTTATAGCCATTTTAGTTGAATAACCAAGTGGTGTGAAATTTGTTTTAAATTTTGAAAAGTAAATTTTATAACCAATTCACCCCCCCCTCTTGGTTATCTTTTCGGGACCAACAAAAGTGCAACAGAATTTTACTTCTTTGAGTACTAAGATATTAGGGAGTTTCTAAAAAATTGGCATGTGCTACTTGTGCTTTTCCGATCAACTTTGTATCTAGCAAAGTCGGTATCGGAGTATCCAATTAGATCAAAAGAAGTAAACTTTGGATACCAAAAGCCAATTTTAATAGTGTGTGCAAGATACTTGAGTATGCGTTTTACTACACTCAAGTGTAATTCTTTTGGCCAAGATTGAAATCGTGTACATATACATACCAAGAACATGATATCAAGTCTTGAAGTTGTTAGATATAACAAATTACCTATCATTCCTCTATAAAGCATTTCATATACATTTCCCATTTTCATCTTTGTCAAGTTTTACACTTTGTGCTCATATATATTTAGATTGATTGATGAAGGTTCTATTTACATATTGCTTTATTTAAAGACCGAGAAAATAATTGGGTTCTCCCACCATACTTATTTTGAAATTCATTCTTCATGGACTCAACAAATTCATCTATAAGACTCATATTTGTAGCTCTAAAATACAATGTCATCCACATAGATTTGCACAATCAATATGTTTGACTTATGATTTTTGATAAAAAGAGTCGTGTTCATTTTTTCTCTAGAAAATCTTTTGTTTAATAGGAAGCTACTAGGTCTTTCGTACCAAGCTCTAGAAGTCTGCTTGAGACCATAAAGAGTGTTGTTTAATTTGTAAACATGATTAGGGAATTCATTATTTTCAAAATCTGGTGGTTGCTCTATATAAACTTCTTCTTTTATAAAACTATTTAGGAAAGCACTTTTGACATCTATTTGAAAAAGAGTAAAGTTTTTGAATGTAGCAAATGCCAAAAGCATTCTAATAGCTTCTAGTCTAGCAATCGGATAAAGGTTTTATCAAAATATATTCCTTCTCCTTGATTATATCCTTTAGCTACTAATCAAGTTTTATTTCTATTTAATATTCCAGTTTTATCTAGTTTGTTTCTACATACCCATTTGGTTCCAATAGCTGGTCTACTATCAGGTCTAGGAACCAAGTCTAAACTTCACTGCTTCTGAATTTGTTTAATTCTTCTTGCATAACTTACATGCAAAATTCATCTTTTAAAGTTTCTTCTATATTTTTGGGCTTGGTTTAGGATAGGAAGATTAGATCATTCATATTTCTTAGGGAATATCTAGTTTGTACCCTATTAGAAGGTTCACCTATTATTAGATCCTTTGAGTGTGATCTTGCATATTCCATTCTTTAGGAAGATCATTGTTAACAGATTTATCCACAACATTCTTTATATGTTCATCTCCCTTATCTACTTCTTTATTATTATTTTCAAGAGAAAACTTATCCAAACTAGCAAAAATATTATGTACATCATCACTTGAACATATATAAGGCAAAGAATCATCACAGTAACATGAATAGATTCTTTTACAACCAGGTTCTCTTATTAAAGACTCTATATGCTTTACTAGTTAAACAGTAACCCAAAAAAATACATTCATCACTTTTAGCATCAAACTTAGCTAGTTGTTCTTTTCCATTGATCAAGATGTAACATTTAGTGCCAAATAGATGAAAATAAGAGATGTTAGGTCTTTTTCCTTTCCAAAGCTCATAGGGGGTTTCTTAAGAATTGGTCTTATGAAAACTCGGTGATATATAATATGCAGTGTTAACAGCTTCAAACCAAAGTATTTAGGTAAATTGTTTTCACACAATATGGTTATAGCCATTTCAATTAAAATTCTATTTTTCTTTTCATCTATACCATTTTGTTGTGGAATTCTAAGTACTAAAAAAGTGTTTTCAATTCCATTTTTATTGCAAAAATCATCCATTTTATAATTTTCAAATTCTCCACCGTGATCACTTCAAATGGTTACAATATTAAGACATTTTTTTTTATTTTGGACTTTCTTGCAATATTTAAAAAAGACATTGTTTGTTTCGTCTTTAGATGCTAGGAAGAAAGTCCATGTATATCTAGTGAAGCCACTGACAATAACCAAGGTATATTTTTTGCCTCCCAAACTTAAAGTTTGAGTATGACCAAATAAGTCCATATGAAATAGTTCTAATGGCCTAGAAGTGGAAATAATATCTTTAGACTTAAAAGAAGTCTTAGTTTGCTTTTCTTGTTGTCATACTTGACAAATCTTGTCATTTTGAAATTTTATTTTTGGCAAACCTTTGACAAGATTCGTTTTAAAAAATTTTGAAACTACATCCATGCTAGTATGTCTCAATTTTCTATACCATAGTCAATTATTGTCATTTTGAGAGTAAAGACAAGTTTCATTTGATGATTTGAAATCATCTAGATTTATTTTGTAAATATTTTGTTGTCTATACCCTTCAAAATTAGCTTGATTATTGTCAATTCTTTTAATAGAATATTTATTGGTAAGAAATGTTACTCTAAAACCATTATCACACAATTGGCTAATACTAAGCAAGATATGTTTTAAACCATCAACAAAAGCATATTTTTAATAATTAAATCTTTGTTTACTAGAGTGTTACCTTCACCAAGAACATTTGAGTTGCGATTGTATCCAAAAGTGACATTCCTTGATCTTTCAAGTCTAAAGTTGTAAACTTGGATGCATCTATAGTCATGTGTCTAGAGCAGCCACTATCTAAGTACCATTTGTTGTTTCCACTTATAAATTCCTAAAAAACAGAGGATTATTTATTTAGTACCTATCTGAGTTTTGGGTCCTTTTTTGTTAGGTGCAATAAGGATTTCTCGTTTAAAAACTTAAGCTAGCTTGTTTTTATGATTCAAATGCATGGTTCTCCTTATTGTACAATAGTTGCAAGTCCCATGAGTAGTTTTTATAAATCGAGTTTTATGGAACTTGCAACTACTTTCTTTATTATAGCCAATTCCATATTTGTTTGAATCATACCTTTGATTTCTAAGAAGTGTGTTAAGGTCCTTTTTTCCTTTGGTGGACCTGGCTATAATTGCTTTTGAAATATCTAAGCTAACTTTTAATAGAATATTTTCATTTCTTAGTTTTTCTAGCTTTTCAAAACTTCATCATTGCTACTACCAGTACATGCAATATTATCATCACTATTTACGGTTTTTACTTCAATATCAAGCAAATCATTCTCAATTGTTAACTTTTCATTAATTTTGTTCAATTCATCATTTTTTCCTTTTAGCTTCTTACATTTATCATTCATTTTTTCAATTTCTAATTTTAAAATAGCATTTTCTTCATGCAAATTCTCATTCTCTATTTTAATCTCCTCATACTCACTTCTAAACTCGTCCAGCTCTTCTTCTACTTTCTTCATTAAGGTTTTAAGCATGCTATTCTTTTTCTTTATTTTTATTAACCTATTGCATACTTTTTTTATACATATCATAGATTTCATCATAAGAAGGAGAAGATGAAGAACTTATTTCATCATCCAATGCCATGAAGCATACGTTCTCATCTAAGTTATTTAAGTTATCATCACTCCAAAAGGAGATGAGAGCTTCTTTTTTGGATCCCTTAGATGATTTCTTGAGCATTAGATAGCATTATTGAATGTGCCCTGGCTTGTGACAGTTGTGGCAGGTTATCACATCCATCTTTTCCTTTTTATATCTTAATGAGCTACTGTCATCATCCTTTCATTTTGTCTTGTTGTTAAACTTCATAAACTTCCTGAACTTCTTGGCCATTAAGGCAACCACCTCATCGTCATCATCCTCACTAGAGTCATGATTTTAGCTTTTAAGGAAATAACCTTTTTGCTTGATTTTTCTCCTTACTTCTTAATTAGTTCGTGTGTTTTGAGTGCTCTAAGGAGTTCATCTTTGCTCATAGCACCTAAATCTCGTGTTTCTTCAATAGTAGTTCTCTTTGCTTCCCAATTCTTGAGTAGGGAGCTAAGTAGTTTAGAATTTATTTCCACATTAGCACACTCAAAGGATTTATGATGTTAATGAATCTATTATGCATCTCATCTATAGATTCATTTGGAAGTATTTTGAAAATTTCAAACTATCCACATAAATGACTTATTTTTATATCTCTTACTCTTGAAGTATCTTCGTAAGTCTTTTCCCATATATCTTTAGCTGATTTATATGTACAGATTTTATTAAAATCACTTTCATTTATCCCACAATATAATATGTTCATAATTGTTTCATTTAGATCTAATCTTTTCCAATCTTCTTCATTATAATTTTTTTTCTTCTTTTCTTATCAATAAGCAAAGGCCCATTTTCTATTACATTCCATATTAATTTTATTTTGAGCTTTTATAAAGATTTTCATTATGCACTTTCAATATGGGTAGTTACCCACACTTAGAAGTGGTGGTCTATTGATAGCTTGACCTTCTAAAAATCCTATTGTATTTGATGCTATGATCTTCACTCTAAATGTGATTAAGTACAGAAAATTAGAGACTAGAAAACGCACTAGAAAATAGTCGAAGGGGGGGGGGGGGGGGGGGGGGAGGGTGTTAAATTGAGTATTTGACCTAAAATACTCAAATAATAAATGTTTGTATAATAGATCAATTTAAACTTTAATAGAAGCAGATATGACAATAATAGAGTATGGAAAACAATCTTAAAGAGATAGAGAAAGAGGAAATAAGCCTAGATTTAATCTGGAGTTCGACCCGCTTCTTACTCTTCATGATCCCACAATCGTCTCCAATTAGAGAACTTCACACACTTTATTAATCTCAACTCAAAGGTTTAAATAGAGCAATACATAAGTTACAACACTCAGGAAATAAAACATTTTCTTCTCTTTTTGTAGTGCTCTTTTATAAAGTTACAAAATAAGAATAGACCACTAAAATTGATTTTATCTCTCTCACTAAAAATTTGCAAAAAATGAACAAGAAAACAATAATAATAAGAGGATTCTTGATTTATTTGTTTGCAAATAAAAGCTCTTTTCCAAGTTTTTTAAATCTCCAAAGAAATATGTATTTATAGTCTTCAAAAGTAAAATTGTCCATTTGTGATAACATCTGATAGACGATAATATTAAATGCGCGCAACGGTCAATCTAAAAGCCCACCAGCTCGTCGGTTCAAACTTCACACCTTAGATTTTGCCTCTTCATGCTTTGGATTTTGGACTCGATTAATGCTTGTGCTTTGTTCTTCTAAACCGACTTATCAGTGCAATTCCTGTAAGCACAAAATTAATGAAAAGTTAACAATTGAGAATGATTTGCTTAATATTGAAGTAAAAACCTTAAATAGTGATGATAATATTGCATGTACTGGTAGTAGCAATGATGAAGTTTTGAAAAAGCTAGAAAAACTAAGAAATGAAAATATTCTATTAAAAGTTAGCTTAGATATTTCAAAAGCAATTATAGCCAGGTCCACCAAAGGAAAAAAGGACCTTAACACACTTCTTAGAAATCAAAGGTATGATTCAAACAAATATGGAATTGGCTATAATAAAGAAAGTAGTTGCAAGTTCCATAAAACTCGATTTATAAAAACTACTCATGGGACTTGCAACTATTGTACAATAAGGAGAACCATGCATTTGAATCATAAAAACAAGCTAGCTTAAGTTTTTAAACGAGAAATCCTTATTGCACCTAACAAAAAAGGACCCAAAACTCAGATAGGTACTAAATAAATAATCCTCTGTTTTTTAGGAATTTATAAGTGGAAACAACAAATGGTACTTAGATAGTGGCTGCTCTAGACACATGACTATAGATGCATCCAAGTTTACAACTTTAGACTTGAAAGATCAAGGGAATGTCACTTTTGGATACAATCGCAACTCAAATGTTCTTGGTGAAGGTAACACTCTAGTAAACAAAGATTTAATTATTAAAAATATGCTTTTGTTGATGGTTTAAAACATATCTTGCTTAGTATTAGCCAATTGTGTGATAATGGTTTTAGAGTAACATTTCTTACCAATAAATATTCTATGAAAGAATTGACAATAATCAAGCTAATTTTGAAGGGTATAGACAACAAAATATTTACAAAATAAATCTAGATGATTTCAAATCATCAAATGAAACTTGTCTTTACTCTCAAAATGACAATAATTGACTATGGTATAGAAAATTGAGACATACTAGCATGGATGTAGTTTCAAAATTTTTTAAAACGAATCTTGTCAAAGGTTTGCCAAAAATAAAATTTCAAAATGACAAGATTTGTCAAGTATGACAACAAGAAAAGCAAACTAAGACTTCTTTTAAGTCTAAAGATATTATTTCCACTTCTAGGCCATTAGAACTATTTCATATGGACTTATTTGGTCATACTCAAACTTTAAGTTTGGGAGGCAAAAAATATACCTTGGTTATTGTCAGTGGCTTCACTAGATATACATGGACTTTCTTCCTAGCATCTAAAGACGAAACAAACAATGTCTTTTTTAAATATTGCAAGAAAGTCCAAAAAAAAAAAAAAATGTCTTAATATTGTAACCATTTGAAGTGATCACGGTGGAGAATTTGAAAATTATAAAATGGATGATTTTTGCAATAAAAATGGAATTGAAAACACTTTTTTAGTACTTAGAATTCCACAACAAAATGGTATAGATGAAAAGAAAAATAGAATTTTAATTGAAATGGCTATAACCATATTGTGTGAAAACAATTTACCTAAATACTTTTGGTTTGAAGCTGTTAACACTGCATATTATATATCACCGAGTTTTCATAAGACCAATTCTTAAGAAACCCCCTATGAGCTTTGGAAAGGAAAAAGACCTAACATCTCTTATTTTCATCTATTTGGCACTAAATGTTACATCTTGATCAATGGAAAAGAACAACTAGCTAAGTTTGATGCTAAAAGTGATGAAT
Source organism: Combretum micranthum (assembly GCA_024138025.1). Lineage (NCBI taxonomy): Eukaryota > Viridiplantae > Streptophyta > Magnoliopsida > Myrtales > Combretaceae > Combretum > Combretum micranthum. Next base: position 131,369 of record JAMXBD010001109.1, on the reverse strand, counting down.
GTATTTTTTTGGGTTACTGTTTAACTAGTAAAGCATATAGAGTCTTTAATAAGAGAACCTGGTTGTAAAAGAATCTATTCATGTTGCTGTGATGATTCTTTGCCTTATATATGTTCAAGTGATGATGTACATAATATTTTTGCTAGTTTGGATAAGTTTTCTCTTGAAAATAATAATAAAGAAGTAGATAAGGGAGATGAACATATAAAGAATGTTGTGGATAAATCTGTTAACAATGATCTTCCTAAAGAATGGAATATGCAAGATCACACTCAAAGGATCTAATAATAGGTGAACCTTCTAATAGGGTACAAACTAGATATTCCCTAAGAAATATGAATGATCTAATCTTCCTATCCTAAACCAAGCCCAAAAATATAGAAGAAACTTTAAAAGATGAATTTTGCATGTAAGTTATGCAAGAAGAATTAAACAAATTCAGAAGCAGTGAAGTTTAGACTTGGTTCCTAGACCTGATAGTAGACCAGCTATTGGAACCAAATGGGTATGTAGAAACAAACTAGATAAAACTGGAATATTAAATAGAAATAAAACTTGATTAGTAGCTAAAGGATATAATCAAGGAGAAGGAATATATTTTGATAAAACCTTTATCCGATTGCTAGACTAGAAGCTATTAGAATGCTTTTGGCATTTGCTACATTCAAAAACTTTACTCTTTTTCAAATAGATGTCAAAAGTGCTTTCCTAAATAGTTTTATAAAAGAAGAAGTTTATATAGAGCAACCACCAGATTTTGAAAATAATGAATTCCCTAATCATGTTTACAAATTAAACAACACTCTTTATGGTCTCAAGCAGACTTCTAGAGCTTGGTACGAAAGACCTAGTAGCTTCCTATTAAACAAAAGATTTTCTAGAGAAAAAATGAACACGACTCTTTTTATCAAAAATCATAAGTCAAACATATTGATTGTGCAAATCTATGTGGATGACATTGTATTTTAGAGCTACAAATATGAGTCTTATAGATGAATTTGTTGAGTCCATGAAGAATGAATTTCAAAATAAGTATGGTGGGAGAACCCAATTATTTTCTCGGTCTTTAAATAAAGCAATATGTAAATAGAACCTTCATCAATCAATCTAAATATATATGAGCACAAAGTGTAAAACTTGACAAAGATGAAAATGGGAAATGTATATGAAATGCTTTATAGAGGAATGATAGGTAATTTGTTATATCTAACAACTTCAAGACTTGATATCATGTTCTTGGTATGTATATGTACACGATTTCAATCTTGGCCAAAAGAATTACACTTGAGTGTAGTAAAACGCATACTCAAGTATCTTGCACACACTATTAAAATTGGCTTTTGGTATCCAAAGTTTACTTCTTTTGATCTAATTGGATACTCCGATACCGACTTTGCTAGATACAAAGTTGATCGGAAAAGCACAAGTAGCACATGCCAATTTTTTAGAAACTCCCTAATATCTTAGTACTCAAAGAAGTAAAATTCTGTTGCACTTTTGTTGGTCCCGAAAAGATAACCAAGAGGGGGGGGTGAATTGGTTATAAAATTTACTTTTCAAAATTTAAAACAAATTTCACACCACTTGGTTATTCAACTAAAATGGCTATAAAACTTTCTTAAGACAATAATCTTAACAAATAAAAGCTTTAAGCAAAAATTCGAATCAAAAGTGAATCGAGACTTTCATACTTAGAAACCTTCTGCTTAACTCTCTGAGTAAGAAAAATATGAATGATTTACTCTCTGATTAACCTTCTGAGTAAGAAACTATATGCAATAAACTTTCTGATTAATCTTCTGAGCATATATCACACATATAAAACATAAATAATCAAACATGAAATTAAAGAGAGATAAAGAGAAAAAATTGCAAATCGATGTATAGAGGTTCCGCCTCGTGCGTCAATCCTCTCTTCCAGCTCCAAGCCAGGGTCCCGGTACTCCTCATCGGTTGTGTTCCACTATCCAGTCAAGAGAAAAAGTTACAAGAAGTTCTTGCCAATCCTTTGGCTACAATTTACTTAGCTTGATTCTCTCAAACAATCAATCAACTAAGCCTACTTGTAACTCTCAACTCATAAACAATAAAATCAAATCACGAGGAATATAAAAATTGAATTTCCTCAACTATTTGCTTAATGAACAGTAATAATAAAAATGTGATAGTTTTTGAATGAGAGCTTGAACTTTCTGAGATCTGATGTTCACGTAATTGTTGATTGATTTTTCGTGATCTGCTATCTCGTTTTTTTTATTCTCAAAACTGCAATGGCTAGAAGAACAACCAGATTAGCTTTTCCAGATTTGTCGTGCGAGAGATCAGCTCGTGGATCCCCGAAATATCAGTTTGCGTTTATCCTTCAATTGACTCACTTTGAATTTTGAATTCTTCAGATTATCTTCGTAATCTATCTTCAGATGATAATTCAAATACCCAACAACCGATGTGCTTATCTTTAAACTGAAAATTCGGACTTGAATTTATCCTACACTGAATCACTGCACGTCTATTACCTGTTCATCCTCTGTCTTCCATATTCTTTGCGTAAAAACAATTTGGACGCAATCCATAAAATTCTGATTTTGTAAATACTTCATATTATGCGCACTAACTTTCTTCTCAAATATAATTCACTTTTTATAACATAAAAAATTTTGAGCTTCATTCAATTTAAGCTTAATTTCTTTCAACTGTATATTCATGTTCCTTCAACCGAGTTTAAATTCTAATATTAATCCCTATGGATTTTAATCCTACTTTGTGGAACATATTGAGCATAACACCCAATTTATACTCAACATTTGGAGCTAGGTCTTCAGAATCTAGACTTGATTAGAAAAACACTCGATTTTCATAAAGTTATGAACCTTCTGCCCTTTCCTCTGATGACCAAAAACGATGCTGCAGATCTCATAGAAACCTTCTTAGTAACTTTCTGATGAGTTAATTTCTCTATGTCTAAGCTTCTGAGTATCCTTCTGATGAATTAATATGCTTAACTAAAAACTCTCATCCTTCTGATAAACTTTCTGAGATAGTTTTATATTGTTAATATTCAATGCTGCACACTTAAACAAATTATGTAAGAAACATTTAACTCTTTTTGTTATCATCAAAATCATCTCTTGAGAGAAATCAACAACTTTTAACTGCCGAAGCAGAGTATATAGCTGTTGGTATCTATTGTGTACAAGTTTTAAGGATGAAACATTTTGCTAGATTAAGTAATAAAGTATGAAAATGTCTCAATTCGTTATGATAACACAAGTGCTATAAATTTAACAAAAAATCCAATCCAACACTCAAGAATCAAGCATATTGAAATTAGACATTAGTTCATTAGAAATCATGTTCTAAATGAAGATATTAGCTTGGAATTTGTTGATACAGAAAATCAAATTGCTTATATTTTTACAAAACCCTTAAGTGAGGATCGTTTTTGCACTTTAAGTAGAGAATTAGGCATGATAAAAAAATGATGAGTGTTAAATATCAAGGAGCTAAATTGAGATAGAGCTTGTTTTTGGACTAAACAAGTTGTAAAATATCATACATACATAAACAAGATCTGTTTTTGAGATTATCTTTTTTTTTTTTTTTTTTGTCTACTGCATATCTTCTAAAGCAACCAACTTGCCAGTCTCCTAATCACTGGCTTATTGGTATGTGTGTCATGGGCTTGACATGAGGCTCACTAGCCTCTGTTTTGCCTAAAGCTAGCACTGGCTCGCCGATCTATCATTTGAGGGCTCAATCTGAGCCTCAACCGTCTCTGCCAATTTTTTTTTCAAAAATCTCTTCATATCGACTTTCCGATACACATTGTTTTCACATGCACATATATATTATATATATTATTCTTCTTCTCTCATTTCTCTCTTTTCTTTCTTTCTCTTCTTTCTCATATGCGCTCTTTCTCGTTTCTCTCTAAAAATTTCCCAACAACTTTTCTCAATCTCTATCATATCTTGCTCTACCTCTCTCCCTACTCCCACCACCCCCCCACCCCCACACAATCATCTCTCAAACCTAATCTTTTCTATCTCTCTCTCTCTTCACACCGTCTCTCTTTCTCTCTCTTTTGTTTCTTTCCTCATGCCACTAAGAATTGCTCGTGGTCGTGCACCACTTGCACCGCTAGCTTTTGATGGGTTTCTCTTTCCATCTAGTAAGCATTCTGATAGGTATGCTTTATTCCGAGATCTTCCTATAGATGTGGGTAGAAATTATAATGCAGATGTGTTACAATTCTTTTGTATTCCTCAAATGTCTGGAGTAGCTCTGAAAAACATTATGAATATAATGTTGTTTCCTGTTGAGGTTAATGAGGAGGTTGTTAGGCTGTATCACCATTCTTAATGATTTAACGATAGAATAATAAAACAATAGCATTCTTATGTTAACAACATGTTTCGACGAGGGAGACAACGAAATTAAGTGAGATATTTGAAGAAATTTTTAAAAAGGAGGCTGTATGGAAAGGACGTAGTGAATACAAAATATTTGCAAGAATAAAACTGAAGGAAAACAAAGTGTTAAAGTGATGAAGTAGATTCAAGAAAATATTTAAAATATGTTGGTTCGAAAATAAGAGGAAAATTATGAAAATGAGCGTTTTTCCAAACGTACATGGCCTATACACGATCTCGTGTTTCAAGCCATGAACCTCTCTAAGTATAAAAGTTACAAATCCTTTGAAGAAGATGGAATATACACAACCATATGTTCTTCCTCGTGTTCCTCTCTGCTTAGGTTTGAAACTTTGACTGGAAAAGAACACAAGGAGAAACACGAAATCATGTTACCCTCATGTACCCCCTCATGTATTGCTCGTGTACCTTCTTATGGACCATTTTATGGCTTTTTTTCTTCACCAAAGTGATACCAACACATATATCCACTTGTATACTAGATTATGCATGATAAAACACCTTTAAAGTCACCTTTTTCTAACCTACAAAGGATATGATTCATTATGCTATTCACTTTATGATTTAAGTACACTTTAAGATCTTGAGAACATATGAAGTTGCGAAGTAAGATTGAGAGTGATACGAATATAATAAGAGTTTAACTTAAATATAAAGAAGTTTATGAACAATTTAATTGTATGTAATACTGGTGGTGGATACTACTTTGGAACGAAACTACTTTTAAGTACATGTATACTTGTTGCTTGTACCTGTGTAGAATATAATCTTAAATGTATTAATTAACTATATTGTTAAATAAATGTGCTTGCTGCTTATATGTGGCTAGTGATAATAAGAGGAGAGTATCCACGCTATTATCACAATAACCCTATGATCCATATGTGACGATAACCCTATGATCCATGTGTGGCGATGCCCTAAGTGGAGTTGTGTATGGAAATAATCTAAGTAGATCTAGGTATTTCGATTTCAAGAATATTAGAAAATACATAATATTCAATTTTGGACTATCGAATGTTGGAGAATACCCCAATATCGTATATATGTATTCATTATATTTACATATGATGGGATACCAAGTTATCCCTATATTGCTCGCTCAACTTAAACTAAAAATAATAAAACATTGATTATTGTATTAATATTAGGTCTAAATGTGAATGTGTGCTTTTAAATCATGTGAGTGTAATTGTGGTATACCGAATGAGGCTCCAACTCACCTTTTTCTTTTTCGGGTACAGGTGACAAACGTGTAGACCATTGTATCCTTAGATGCCTAGTATTTATTATAGAGTATCTCTTAATAATAATTCACACACTTTGTAGTGGTTATTTGTGATTACAATCATGTAAACTGATAGTATTTAGAATCATTAATGTATAAAAGATATTAGAGCATTTATGGTGTGTAGTGTGGATGTTGGCAGGTTCTCCATTTTAATATAACCATACCTTACATAGACAAATGGCGGGTTGCAAATACCCTAAAATTAGGATGTTACGATTGGCTTATCGATTTTAGGTGATGCTTTTTTTCCCCCTCTGTAATTAGTAATTACAACAGCAGGTTGCTGTGCAACTTGTCACCAGGCGAGAATCGCCAAAAACAGAGTATCTAAACATCTACCGTGCACTCGACTACATGAGCAAGCTCAGCTTCGCAGGGGATGGAAACAGAGATTTGATCTAACCATGATGATGATCATATGTACGCCCGAACCTTTTTGTCATAAGAATCAACTATTGAATGTACAAACACATGGTCCACAGAGTCTGAGTAATTGATTATGTACGAAAGTCCCACATAAAATATAAGGTGAAGTCATGGATCTTCTCAACCATCGAATCAACCAAAAGTCTTGTTGCTGCAAAAAGCAAACTTTAGGCAGATTATATAGATAATGAAACATAAAGCCTAATCTGCCAGCAATCTCTAAACCCGCGGAGACCCCCACAATCACAAAAACACTTTTAAACTAAAATGGTAGTGTTAGTAAAAGGTCGGTTTAAAAGGTGATAAGATCATCTTTCGATGATTGCTGCTTCTTTGGATCTTGTGTACGTTCTGATGAAGCCCCACCCTTCTTCCCAAAAATCATCTCATCTAGGTCATCCATCATGTCATCGTTGCTCCCACCATGACCACCTCGAGAGCCAGCAGGTTTTCTAATCAAAGCATCTCCTTTAGGTGACTCATCAGGCTCAACAGCAACAGGTATCATAGCGGGTTGAGGCTCAGCTGGGGCTGCAGCAGGTTTCTTCATTTCTTCATACTTGGCTAGCACTTTCTGGATTTCATCATTCAGATTCAAGGCTTCAAAAAGCAGAACCTCATTATCACCAGATGTCTCTATTATTCTTTGAATGGTATATTGGGATTGATGGCACTGTTGCACAAGTGTGGTGGTCAAATCATCCTGTCAATCAAAAGAAAAATTAGGCTGATTTTTCTCCTCCAAAAATCAAGCACTAAAGAAGTGCTAGCTTCAAATCCTCCAAGACAGACTAGCTACTTCGCATTTTTTGGACCCTGAGGCAACCCATGCATTCAGCTATTCTAGCTACTCCAGTCATCATAACTGGACCAAAAATGCACGGATTACCTAGATCTTCTCGGTGATAAATCAATGAGAATATCAATAACAAGAAAATCATAAATAAAGAAGAAACAGTAGCCTCTATAATCAAATGGTACAGCTGGCATGTTGGAGTCTGTACACATTTGTGATTTATGTGCAACCCAACTCAGAGGTGCAGATAACAACATAGGCAGCATCCTAGCTTGCAGGATCCATGTATACTCAGATGTGGTGACTTTGACTTAAAAGAGGGAAGAGAGAAAAGGAGAGACTGGATATTCATCAGTTGACAATGTGGTTCGACATAAAAGAGGGAAATTCTATATTTCATCACAATAAGAGCTTTTCAATCTTTCAAAAACTCCCATGAAATAGGTGGTGCGACCTCTCTGTAACAGGATGTAAGCATTTTGAGGATTAGAAAAGGGTTCTGATTGTTAATTTGTCACATACACCATGGCAAAACAATATGGAAGTACTTACTGAAAATTACATATACACAAGAGAAGGCTCTTTCAAGGACTTGAGAAGACATGTAGAGACATCTTAAAGAGACCTTGCAGTCACCACCAACTGTTGCTGGTGAAAACCAGAGGCTGAGAATGAAGCCATATGGCTTGCTTATGAATTCTACTCATGGAAACGCAAAACACAACACCTCAGGATGAAATATAACCCAAAGATGTGTGAGTTAGAAAAGAATGGAAGGCATAGATGGAACTGCAAATAGAGATCCCTATAGCGGAGATGATGGAGCCAAATTCTCCAAGTGAACATGAAAGGTGGCTCAGAAACTACCATAGGCAGAAAGCACCACAGATTAAACTATCTTCAACCATCTAGGTAAACTGATGTATCACATGAAACATAGCCATCATATTTATCAAAGCTCCTGCAGCAAATGAACTAAACTTCAAGATGACAGTTGTATCGCCTTACAAAGCTCCAACTAAATCACTGCAGGAAAAAGGCGTAACATGAAGAATGCAATAGAAAATTGTGTGAATATGAAGGTAGACATGAGTAAATGATGTACCTTCAGAGCATCTGACTCTGGTGAAGAGGACAACACTGTCGTGAGGAGCTCAATGCTGTTTCTTGCAACATCAAATGCTTCCTTTGTCTGCTCAGCGGTAAAAGTCTGGGGAGGAATATCATGCTGGATGTGCTGGCTTAGATTGACATCTGACTCTGAAGGCTCAACAGTCCGAGGAGGAGTGAAAATAGGTGCCAAGCTCTCATTGTCACGACCCGGGAACCGAATACCCCTGGACCTTAAACTCTACAAATACACAAATGAACTAAAGTCATTAATGTACAAAAAACAACTAATTTTTTCACAAGGTATATGCAAAGTCTCATTGCTCTCACTCATGGTCAGAACAACCTAAATTTTGGCTCTTCCATTGTCTCAAAGAGTTCTGATATGGTAAATGTCATTTATGTCCCCATACAAGTAAAATGATAGGTACTCAAGAGAAAGAGACATTATCAAAGTGGAAAACAAAATTCTATATCAAGGCCCCCTTCCCCCTCTCCTCCACCTTTAATTGGAGGTTGTTAGAATGTGAAGTTGAAAGGCATATTGTTTCAACCTTCATCAACCATCAATTGAACAAATATTGAGAGGACAACATCACAAATTATGCCATGACCTACAGACATAGATAAAATATGGAGAAGGGTAAATTTTTTCAAAGTCACCACCCTGGAACAAGTATGGACTCTGCTTATTTCTGAGCTGGCTGCCTAATTCCATTGGACGTGTACAATAAAATATTGAAAATAAATGCAACATCAAAAATTAATACTGGCAAGGCAAATTTAGCCATTTTCTCAACAATTGGCCAGATTTCAATTATTAAATCAGCCTGACCACTTAACCATACAAAATCACCTGACCCTTTGCAAAGAAAACTCCCAAAATAATTTAGGTTCGAAGCACAAAACTCACAATCAAAACCCTAAACCTCCACAAACAAAACTTGAAAGCACCGAAAGTGAATATTACAATCGATAAAACCCTAACCTCAACTTATGAACATGAAATCAGGAAAATTGAAATCCTCATCACACAAATGCTTTCCCTAGGCCCAATGTAATGAAACCCTAAACATTATATCCTGCACTTTTAGGAAAATTAGAAGTTTCTTGTCAAAAATAAACGAGATATGCACATTTGTTGTTCATTGTCAAAGCTAAGTCTACAACGTTGAAGATAATGATTCACAAGAATACTTTTTATTTGATGTGATGAACAAAACAAGAGGTTAAGCTTTTTTCATAGAGAGAGGTTATAGTTTAGCATCTTTATGTTGCCCGACTCCTAAGGCTTTCAGAGTTCAAGGGAGAGGACTGATAAAAAAATATAGAAGCGAACATTCTCAAAATCATCATGAAGCGGGGGCATGAAAAAGTGAAAAAGTCTGGTCTCTTCATGGTACTTATAATGCTGCCTAGCAAGCACAAAGCAAGTGCCATTCAGGTCTGTAAGCCTCTAGAGTATCTTTATGATAGGTGCTTCTATCTGTGTGGAAAATTCACTGCTGAAAAATCCTGCCCATTGTCCTCATTCCCTGCCACCTTTCAACACATAGGAGTAGTGCCCAGGTCGATCAAGAAGTGCATAGGAGTGAAGATGCACTTAAGGATTATGAATTCAATGTGGAAAATGATAAGCATGTTTACACTGTATGCTAGAATAAAGGAAAACGATGCATACCTGTTACAGGTAAACCTGAATTTCAAATAAACTATGCTTTGTTGAAGGATCTTTTAACTCATAGGGACGAGTACAAACTGTTGCATGATCCTAAGCCAATTCCCCCATCAATCATGGAGGTAGGATATTAGAGCCACACTTTCATTAGAAGTGGAAATAGATTCGATGCACTTATTATTACATTGCCAGTGAGCTACTAGAAGGGCTATATGCCAATTCAAACACATAACTATGGCTTCATGAATCAGCAAGTGAATAAACATTTAGCATGACATAGATTATATAGGGTAGGTGAAGGGCAAGAAGATTATTGGAGAGTCACGACGAAGTGTATTCTTTTTTGCTTGAATATACTAATTGTGTTAGAGAATGCAACCCAAGTAATATTTTCAAGAAACGATATTAGGCTAGGTCGAATATACTAATTGTGTTTCTCGTGCTTCAAGCCTAAGTTTTGTTCATGAGTTTTCTTTCATGGAGAATTAGATGACACCGTATAGATTAGGCTGAATAAGTGGAGGCCATGCCTGTTCTAGGATGATATGTGCTAACTTTTTTGTGTAAAATTTTTATTTTTTCCCCCCTTTATTACTAAATTTGAATAGCTATATCTAGGATGATATGTGCTAACAAGGGAATAGCTGTTCCACAATAATCGAGATACAATGTAATTTTCATTCCGATAAGCCAAAGCAACTTAGCTTTTAATTTCGGCAACTAGATTTAACAGATATGAGAATCAATCTTACAATATTCGAGCATAGCTTGTACGTCATGCGCAACCTCTATTCAATATTAAAATGTTAATAGGATGAGATCTTAAAACCTATCATGCGCAAAATTGTTTCTTCACCATCCAACGTTATCTAAACTCAAGAATTTAACTTGTTTATCTACACAAACAAGCTTGCCATCAAAACATGGGGAACAACTATGTTGCTTCTTTAAATTTCGGCTATACTTTAACCATTTCATTCTTTAGCAATTTCATCTTTTAGTTCTAGCTATTGATTGATTTTTCTTTGTTCTTTTTTTATTTCATGTAATTCTTAATGATTTCTTATTTTATTATTTTATTAACAGCCCATTTATTTCACCATACAAAATAAAAGAGGAATTGAATTGCAATTCAATAGGAATGAAATAGATTGTAATGGAGTTATGATGACCATTACATACCTATTGCAATGTTTAGTTAGAATAAAATTAAAAGAAGTAATTATTAGAATAAAAGTCAAATATGTACTAACGCCTCCTTTGTATTTATGATAAAAAAGATGATTGTTCTAGGGGTGGTATCTCCAAAACAAAGGTACTTATAAGAGAGCAAAGAATAAATCATTGAATAACAACTCATGTCGCAATTCACAAGGTTGGGAACATAAATTGCTATTTATTATTTTGCGTAATAATAATACTATTTGATACTTAAAACGCAACTAAATACCGTTATAGCAACTTCACATGAAATGAGCTAGAAATTGAATAGCTAATTCAATTTAACAAAATTGTTATATTAAATTAATTATTAGAGACCAATCAAAAACCAATACATGTCCCTCAACTAGCAAATAAATAGTAATTAAACACAGGTTATGTTATTGCAATTCTACTTTAACATATTAACAAGCCAAAATGCATGAAAATGTGAAACCATATTTTTTTCATAGCAAAATGCAAGTTTCCAGCTTTAGTGCCATTGTGCATAACATACAAGTTAAATCGCAAAGGAAATAAGTCATATGCACCAAGCAAATGAACTTGGCTAACACCAAGATCCTTGTGTTCTTCAAAAGCAATACAAAAGCTTTCAATGCTAAAAGAAAGAACCTGTAAGAAGAGAAACCAAGTGCAAGCATTATCTAATCTTGATTTTAAAAGGCAAAAAGTCCAAATTATCTAGAACTGCTCGGTTGAGCCAAAAATAGAGGTAAAGAGGTAATCTAAAACCCTGTGCAACACAATCAAAAAGCAAAAACGCACCTAGATAAAATGACTAGATAATTTAAAGCCTTTGGTTTCTAATTTCCTTTAATAACTTATAAAGAAAATCAAATGTCCTCTTTGTTCACATTTTGCCATCCCCTTTACTTCAACCAACTGCTAGTGCCATATAAAGCGTTTATATCTTTTTAAATCCATGCCACCAAATCCATACCTGAACATGATAGCAGCTATTAAAGGAAATCAAATTGGAGGAAATCCATTTTGTTTCATATCCATATTATTAAAAATTCCAAACATGAAGAAAGAAAAAAGTTTCCTTTCTCCAGCACTTCCTCATCTTGATAAAAACAGTAAATTCAAGAAAATAGTCTCCTGACTAATGCTAAACACGATTCCTCTTAAATATAATTAGTTATAACACAATTAACATACTAATTCCAATTTTTTTAATAAAGTTAACAACACAAAATTGATCTCTGAAAACGGAATAGAGAATGTAAAAGCACAAAGAGACTCAATGATGTGCTATATGATGCACTATGTGCATATCTGGATTCTTTACTGTCACCATTTACATTACCTGCGATTTTTTCTTTATATGACGGAGGGGCACGGCCATACTAGGACCGGCTATGTCCAATGCACCAGTAAGAATAGTTTGCAGTATATAGGTATATCAAGAATCATCCATAGTGGGTTTCAGACACAAGACCTCATGCAAATTGTCATGATGTGTCTTACGCCTTAACCCTAGGTCAACCACTTGGGGGCATGTTACCTGCGATTTTAATAGCACTGAAACATGATATAAATTTTCAGAAGAAGTTTTTTGGCTAAAATCTATTAAGGCCTTTTCTTCAAAGATGGAGGGAATTCTGCTGGAAGGAACAGTTCATTCAGGCAATGAGAAGTCAAATGATTATTAAATGAAACACAAGGAAGAGTTCCGTTTTCAAGCAGATATTTTTATTTCATGATTCCTGAGCAATGATGAGATACCTTTAGTAAGAAGAAATACTGTACACACCTTGTAAGTTTCTTCATAGACTGGCAAATAACGAAGTTCACTGGTAGACTCTCCCCATGCTTCTACAAGTGTCAACGCTTTATTCCGGTTATTAACCACCGTCTGAGGATCATCAATCAGCTTCACCATCTCATCAAGGACCCTTTCAGCAGCCACTTCAGAGAATGCTTTCTCACAATTTTTAACACAGGTTTCAAGCAAAACCAAAGCTAGATACTGAACCCTAGGACTCTTCAACATAATCCGCTTCTTTATGCCACGGATCAATTCAACACTGTTGATTCTTTCATGGTTAATCATATCACACAATTCCAGATTCATAGCCCAATCAGGCTCATCAAGGGTCTCAGCAGTGGCTTCCTCAACAAGCTTATCAGCTTGATTTGGTCCCTGAAAGAGCTCCTTTACCTTGAAGCTCATTGAGCTCATACCTTCACTCATCTTCCGAGTCACCTCAGCTCCACCTATCTTCAAGCGCTCCCCGAGCGCAGTGACCTTCTCCATCAAATTGTCACTCATGTTGCAAGTTTAGAAAAATCAAAGCCCTTTATAATATCAGCTCTTCCCTGAAGAAACAGCATGTAAGGTACAGATAACCTTAAGAAAAAGTTACCTAATAGTTACATAATTAAACAACAAAGCCTTTTCCCTCCAATCTAAGGCCGTTCTTAGCGGGAAGACGTAGATAAAAAATTGTTCTTTCCCTTTTAGTGAGAGAAAGATGAGGAGTTGACTTCTGCAAAAGGCACATACATACAGATACAGACTCCAATTCATACGAACACAAAATGAGAAAAGATCATGAGAGTACGTGTTGGTACAATACTGATCCTGATTCATTCAAAATCAGCTCCATGAAAAACCCGAAGAATTCCAGAAACATTTACAAAACCCTAACACTTTTAAAAGAACAGGCACAGCAGAGCCTTTGCGGAACTGTGTAAATCAATCAACAGGCAAATCTCGCAAAATAACAAAGCCCTAGCCCTATAATTCAGAACAGTAAGATCAGGATGATACAATCATCACGCATGATTATAACAGCAGGACGGAGAATGGCGAGCGATTCGATAGGGAAGAAGGAGAAAGTGAATTACCTTGGAGTTTGGATGAATTCCGATCGATAAAGGGCCCTGAAGGCCGTTGTGGACGGCGGTGATGGAGACTGAGGAACGAAGACTGCGATGACTTTGAAAGAAAGCAAGCAAGCCAACGGAGAAGAAGAGGACTGGTATACGCGCGTGTGATTCTCAGGACATGTCTACTTTTTGTTTGTTGACGGGCGAAGCCAATAATAAAGGAAGACCTAAAGAGGAATATGAAAATAAAAGATAGGTAAAAAACAAGAGCGAAATTCAAAGTTCCATTTTTTTTTTACTTTTTTTTAAATTAAAATATATGTGCATGGAAATTGTCCACCATACAAGAAACTCAAACTTAACCAACAGTTAGTATTTCGATCAAAAAAAAAAAAAAAACCAACAGTTAGTATGAGCGCGTAAAAAGGCTAATAATTTTGGCTAAACTTATCCTGTTCAGGCTGTTGTGGATGGGCAATGAGGGCCAGCTTACCAACCTAAAATTTAATATTATAATATAATAAATATTATTTTTTAATTAAAATTAAAAAATTTGTTTATATATAGTATAAAAAATAGATAAAGATTTGAAGATACATATAAAATTTTATATTAATTTCACTTTCTTATTTTTTTTAATTTAGTTATTGTTTCTTTTTCTTTTCAATTCAATCCTAACTTGCAGTTGGGCAAGCCACAATAGCTACATATCTTTTTTTTTTTTTTTTTTCCAGGTCCATTATTACAATTTAAAGACAAAAGTTTCATGTACTATTCCTATTTCGAAAAGCATTGTTAAAAACCAAATTGTTGTCGAATAAAATTACCACATTGTTGAGCCCTTACTTCTTCAAGTTGTTGGCTATCATATTGGCTCCACGGGGGACACCTCTAATAGCAACATTCTACAAACTCTCAAGCTTAGTCCTAAATAAAACAACAATATAAGGCAACTAATAAGATAAAATAGTATGATTAACAAGGCTTTGGATTACTTATGAGGAGTCCAATTTAACAATCACATCTGCCAAGTTTTGTCCAATATCAGTTTTAAAGCTTCAAGTGAACTCTATAATTTTATTTTCGTGGAAGAAGCTATGGCAAACTCTTTCATAAATCCATATACTCGTTGCCCTCTATGATTTCTACAAATTCCACCAACTGTGGCTTTTTTCCCAAATTGACTGACAATGGCATCGCAATTAGATTTTAACATCTGCTTCTATGGTAGTTTCCACTTACATCAAATTTGTTCCCTTTCTTTCACTTTTTTGATATGCCTACTAGCCTACCATTCTGCAACCATGAAGATAACTCTATCCATCTAGTTAATATGGGCTCTATCACTTGTATATACCCTTTTATTCCTTTTATAGCACAAACCCCATTTTCGAAATATGAAAGTACAGCTTCATATTCTTCTATATCTTTTTATTTTCTTCCCATCTTGACATTGACCTTGATCCATTCCTTTAGATCTATAAGAGATGAACTTTTAAATTCCCTAGTATTATTGTGTTTCAGCCTCTAAAACTTGATGATGTTGCATTCCATGAACAAATATTTTGTGGTTTTTGTCTTTTGTCTGCAGAAAGGATATGGATTCTCAACTTAAATCCCTCTTGAATAAGGTTTTCCTTAAAAAAAATATACATCATAAAGTCTCCCGAACAAATATTTGGACTTTGGGATATGTCGGTAACTCACCCCTTTATGATCTTCCCCTTGAATTATATTACTCTCTCCTTCCTATATAAACATTAGAAAATGAAACTTCACGTTTTTTATTCTACTCTAATGTCCATTTGCTCCTATCTTCTCCTTCCCCACATAAGAAAATGTTGCCCAGTTTATTCCTAATCTCTCATGTACTGTAAACACCCAAATTTTTGCGATCGGTTAAGCTTAAAACCTAATTAGAAGGTCAACCAAAAACTATAAAGTCAACAAAATCCCCTCTCCTCCTTTCACTATTTTTTTTTCAAATTTATTTATTTTAATCACACAAAATTCACTCCTCATTTTCCTATAAATACCCCCTTCCTCTTTTACTTCATTCACACATTTACTACCTATAAATTCACTACCAAAACTCTCTCAAAATTTTCTCTTAAACACTTTTCCAAAACTCTCCCAAAATTTCTTCTCAAAACTCTCTTCTACTCATACCAACACTACTACCATTCTTACTTTAGGTAAGAAATCTTCTTCAATCTCTCTTACCATGTCATGTAACTTTACATGACCATGGTGTGAGTTTCCTAAACTAATTATTATGGAAGTTACATTATGTTCATGTATTGTTCTTTTTCATGAACTTCCATATTTATATTTTTGTGTTGATTTCATATCTTGTTCATATTATTGTTGATATTATGCTAACTTCTTGTATATATCTAACTAAATATAATCATGTATCTATATATATATATATATATATATTATTTAGAGCATATAAGCTCACTTGTAATTTATTTACTTTCATGCAAAGCAATTTATTTATTTTCTTTATTTGCAATTTATTTATTTCTTGTTGTTTTAAAACTAGTCTCTAGTCTTAGACTTGTTCTTATCAAGTTAAAATAATATTTTTTCTTTTATTTTCTTTTCTTTTTTAGACAAGTCTATTTCTTAGTCTTGAGAGCCTTGATTCAAAAATAAGACTCTTAATACTTAACTTATATTATTTTGCTATTTATTTCGTTATTATAATTTTGCTTATTATTATTCTCATATTTACGCAAAATAAATATTGTTGCCTAAACCACCAAGTTCAAACTATGCTTTTTACAAAAGAGATTTTTGTCACCAAAGGAAAGTCCTAAAAGAAATTTAGAATCAATAAAAGGAATCTATTTTCTCAAAGCTTTAGAAAGAACTCATTATGATTTTGGAAATATCATCATTTTGAAAGACTTTTTCTAAACCATAACTTTAGAAGTAATAGAATTATTTTCTAAAAATAAGGAAGATGAATCTTTGTTATGAAAATGTTTTTCCTTAAAATCATAATATAAAAAGGGAATATAAGTTTTCAAACTAAGATTTAAAAAAAAAAGTACAAAATGATACATACAAAACTAATAAGAGCATTTATCCTATTTGCATATATTTGGCACAGGTGGCAAAGTCTCACATGCTTAATGCAGTCAGATTCCTTGGTTAGCTAGAAATAACCTAACCTCGTGATCTTTTTGGCTAACATGTAACCATTCATGTGAGGTCTACACTCCTTTGTGGACTTCTCTCATAAGTCGTTGGGCTTCTTTCTCATCCACACACCTCAGTAGAGTCGTGTCAAATGACCTTTTATACAAGGTGGTCCCACTTAGCAAAAAACGATTTCCCAAACGTCTTAAGGTCTTTGATCCTTTTTTGTGGCATCTTCAAGATAATTTCTCATTTGGATAAAGGTTTTGATGTCGTGGAACCACGGCTCGGTTGGCTCAATCACAGCGCAAAACGCAGGTTCATCTTTTATCCGAACTTGTAACGATCGTATTTCTGTTCCTTCTGTGAATTGGATCAAAGAGGCAAGAGTGGCCAAAGCGTTAGCAAATTGATTCTGTGTTCTGGGCACATAGGTAAAAGAAACCTCCTTGAATCTTTCTATCAGTTTTGCCAAGTGATGGTGATAGGGAATCAACTCGAGGTCCGTAGTTTTAAATTCCCCTCGTGTTTGAAAGACGATAAGCAACGAATCTCCAAAAACCTCCAATTCTTTAATTTCCATGTCAATTGCCATTTCTAGCCCCATGATGCAAGCTTCATATTCGGCTACATTGTTGGTATAAGGGAACAATAATCTAGCTGAAGCTGGGAATTGATCTCCTTCAGGTGATACAAGAACTGTCCTAATTCCACACCCATATACGTTGGCTGCCCCATCGAAATACAATTTCCATTTTGGGCATTTGCATTCTTCATCTGTTTCAGTTCCTCGGATACCTTCATTAGGGAATTGATCTTGATCCCTTAATTCTTCATTGTCAACTGGGCTTTCGGCGAGCTGGTCAGCTAAGGCTTGTCCCTTGATCGAATTTTGACTCATATATGTGATGTCAAATTCAAAAAGTAATATTTACCACTTCGATATCCTCCCTACTAAAGCCGGTTTATTTGCTAGATATCTCAAAGGATCGTGTTTTGTGATCAATTGAATCGAGTAAAAGAGTGTATACTGCCTAAGTCAGTGCATGATCCAAACTAATGCACAACACGTCCTTTCTACTTCTGAGTACTTTTGTTCGCCGCTTGTAAACTTTTTCTTAGGTAGTAAACAACTCTTTCCTTTTCGTCTTCATCCTTTCATCCTAGCACACCCCATGAATTCAGGAAGAAGTGTCAGATATAGGAATAAAGGTTTCTGAGTGTCGGGTAACCAGTAATGGTGGATTTATCAGATACTGCTTTATCTTGTTAAACGCTTCCTCACATTCGTCATTCCATTGTATTATGGCATTCTTTTTTAGCAGTTTAAATAACGACCTGCATTTGTCAGTCAATTGGGAAATAAACCGGGCAATGTAGTTTAGCCTCCCCAAAAGGCCCTTAACTTCTTTTAATTTTTTTTTTTTTTTTTTTGGGGGGGGGAGGGGGGTGGGAGTGTGAGTCCAAAATTGCTTTAATTTTGTTTGGACGATCTCAGTTCCTCTTTGACTGACCATGAAGCTTAGTAACTTCCTTATGTTACTCAAAATGCACTTTTCAGGATTTAACTTCAATTGAAACTTCTCAGTCTCTTAAAAAGTTTTCTCAATACGTCTACATGATCTTCTCCATCCTCGTTTTGCGATCATGTCATCGACGTATACTTCAACTTCCTTATGCATCATATCGTGGAGTATGGCAAGCATTGCTCGTTGGTAAGTTGCCCTAGCGTTTTTTAGACCAAAAGGCATGACCTTATAACAAAAGGTGCCCCAGGCTGTGATGAATGTCGTCTTGACTTTATCTTCTTCGCCATCAATATATGATTATATCCTGAAAATTCATCCATAAATGAGAACAGATGGCTTTCGGCAGTATTGTCCACTAAAACGTCGATGTGAGGCAATGGAAATTATCTTTTGGTGTTGCTTGATTTAGATCTTGAAAATCCACACAAATTCTCACTTTCCCATTCTTTTTAAGTATTGGTATTATATTCGATACCCATTCTAAATAGTCTGAGACCTCAATGAAGCCTACTTCAAGTAACTTCTTGACTTCTTCCTTGATTTGAAGTAGCAAATCTGGTCTAAAACGCCTTAACTTTTGTCTTTTAGTCCTAATCTTCCCTAGTTGGCAATTTATGAACCATAATTGATGGGTCCAACCCAAGCATGTCATCATATGACCACGCGAAAACATCTAAATATTCGGCCAAAAGCTTAATCAAGTCTTTCTTTTTCTTTTTAGGCAAGTCACCCCTAATTTTTAAGTTTCCGGGGTTCTCTTTTCTTCCTAGATCAACTACTTCAATGGGTTTTGGGGTTTCAATTCCTCCTTGTTCGAAGTTATGCCAACTATCCTGCGTTATAAGTTGATAATCGACATCATCCTCATCGACTAACCTAGTAGGGTTGGAGATGATATTGGTATTTTCATTAATTACAGGTGCGAGATATCTCTGAACTTCATCACAATCATCGGATCTGATCAAATGTAAATGAAAACTAGATGAGAATATGGAAAGAGAAAGGAGATGTAATAAGAAAAGCTTTTCATTGATCTTGGTGGTGTTCGATTACACTTATTGAGCATGACACGAAAAGAAAAACATAACACAATCCCAACCATAGGATTAGCTCTTACTTAAAAGACTTAAAACTATTGCAAGGGATAGAAAACCAAATTTTCAAGCTCGCTTCCTCAGCTGAAGCATTTTTTTTGGCAACGTCTGGTTGCTGAACATGATGGGGTTTTGGGAAAGAGCGTCTGATATGCGGGATTTCAATGACTGGATCATATTCCTTATTAATCTTCCTTCTTCTCATCACCTCCTTCATTTTCGCCACGTCTGCGGGAGTACGGGAATAACCTAACCCAAAGGCTCCTACTTGGATTTCCTCCTTATCACCCAGCATACAAACCTCCTCAAACATTTGGAGTCCCAAATCCTCCTCTCCTTCTTTCCAAATATATGGGATGGCCGTTTCTTTATATATGGTATAGTCTTGTTTGCCCATAATAGTGACAAGTTGACCATTTGCTATAAACTTAACCCTTTGGTGCAGACTTGAGGGGATCGCACCTGCAGTATGGATCCATGGTCTCCCAAGTAATAAATTGAATGTTCTTGGGATATCCAAAACTTGAAAGGGTGTGATAAAGGTTTGTGGATCAATGGTAATCTCCAGTTCGACTTCTCCCACAATTTCCCTTTTGGATCCATCAAAAGCGCGAACTATAGTGGAATTAGGCCTGATGCTTGATGGCTCTATCTCCAATAAATTCAAGGTGGCCAGGGGGCACACGTTTAAGGAAGACCCGTTGTCTATAAGCACCCAAGCGATGATCTTGTTGTTGCTTTTGGCTACTATAAATAGAGCCTTGTTGTGCTGACTGCCTTCTTCTCCCAGTTCTTCAAATGAGAAACTAATTTGGTTGTTTGCAAAGACATAATTTATTACATGTCCTAGGGCTTCCTCTAACACACCTTCTGGAACTTTTACTTGCTTCAATACCTTAAACAGAGCCTCGCGATGGATATCGGAGCTTATTAGTAAGCTCATAAGCGATATCTGAGCTGACATATTGGTCAATTGTTTGACTACTTTGAACTCACTTCCTTTCATCAGCTTGGCCAATGTTGACTTCTCATCATCTTTCTTTCCTTCATCTCTCTCTTAGCGTGGCGTACTCCCCATTACGTTCTTTCCATTTAGATCATAGATTCTTCCTGATCGAGTAAGCTTGCCAACCATGGCCATTGAATCATGATTGACGACTCGATAATCCAATGAAGCAGCTTTATATTCGTTCATGGAAATTGGTACTTGAAAAGTATAACTCTTGGGCCTTAATGAAGCAGCTTCTTCCTTATCATTCTTGCGCCACTCAATTTTGATGGATTTTGGGCCTCCTCCAATCATGCCTACAAGTCCTTCATCATTGGTTTTGGAAATAAGCTTGTCGTCATCTTCAAATTCCAAACCCCACCCTATTGCAGGGGCACTAGCATAGATTCGAGGTTCGATCCAATAATCAACTAAGTATTGGTATTTTCCTAATTCACCTAAGGTCCCAACAGTTGGGTCTCCAGCCTGGTATCTCTCCTAAATTTCTTTTGGAGTGCTTTGCTTTCTTGGCTTTAGGATTAACATCTCCATAATGTCCTCTTTCTTGATAGTCCCATCTTGTAAAAGCTTGAAGATGGCTGGTTTGGTCTTAGTACGGTCTCTTAAATTAAGGTAAGGCAAATGTCCCATCTTTCGAAGATTCCAAGTTACTTACTCTATGGTAACAGGCAATTCATCCAGATTTATTTTGGGCTCTAGAGCCTCATTGGTGATCATGTTGATGACAAGACCGTGATTTGGCAAAGGATTGATAGAAACGTTTGGGGCTTCAACAAAGTATAGCTGGATGATCTTTGCGTCAATGAGATCGTGGATTTTACTCCTAAGCCTCCAGCAATTGTTTATGGAATGTCCCACTTGTCCAAGATGATATTGAAATTTCAATTCGGGATTAAAATTCTTGGGTTTGTAATCTTCTCTTGGTACTTCAAAATTGATTAAATTGTCAGCTCTTAGCTTGGCCAAAACTTGACTGAGTGGGATTGGAATCCGAGTGAAATTTCGTTTGGTGAATCTAGGCGGCTGGTTCGAAACCGTTGTTTGTTGGCTATGACCGAGGCTAGTTGCTAGCACAAAAGGTTGAGTTGGTCGGGCCAAACTCGAAGTGTTGACCACGCTGACGGTTGAATCTTTCCCTTTGTATAAGGTGGTTTTTGGTGCTGGGGATTTCTTTTCGGATTGTGGTTTTCCAACTAAGATGGCGTTCTCAATTCTACATCTAGCCACTACCACTTCTAAAAAACTTACTGACGCATACCTCACCAGATGTGAAAGGTTCTTCCAAGGTATTGATAAAAGTGAAGGTCAGATCCCTTTCAGGCAATGGGGTGGTGATTCTTGCAGCCAAGGCTCTCTACTGTTGGGTGTATTCTTTGAAGGATTCATTTTTTTCTTCTTCACATTACTTAGGTCCCAAATAGATGGCACTATCTCAATATTGAACTTTTATTGATTGAAGAACGCCCTTGCCAACTTATCCCAAGTATCTATTTCCTGGTGATCTAATTGGGTGTACCAAGCCAATGCTGGCTCGGTAAGACTATCCTGGAAAGTCTGTACCATTAACTTGTCGAATATGGCATACTGCCCTATCCGTCGTATGTAAAATCTTGTATGCATATTAGGATAATCGGTCCCGTCCCGTCATACTTTTCAAATTCAGGTGCCTTAAACTTTTCGGGGAATGCTCCCTCTTCAAATTGTGGCAGACTTGGGATCGTAGATTGATCAAAAGCATCGAACGTTTTCATTTTTTCGAACAGTTTCCTCTCCATCTCCTTAGTTTGAGCTTCTAGTTCTTTCCTAAGTTCAGTCGCATTAATCTTGTGCGGCGACTCCTTGTTATCGATGGGTTGGCCATCAACTCCTTTCTGTACCCCTGAGGACTCCTCTTGCGTCATAGGAGTTTTGAGTTGATCGAAATTCTGCATTAGGACTTATATCTGTTCGGCGACTCTAAGCAGCATCTCCATGGAGTTGAGTCTCTACTCAACAGATTGGTCGGGAGTGTTGTTGCCGGAGTTGACCATCTTCGTTCGAGATCTAGTGTTAATGGGACTCCGAATTTGTTTGGAAGCTATCTTTCAAGACCTGAATGGAAATTTCAAAAAAAAATTATCCGTTGAGTAAAAAAAATAAAAAAATTAATGAATGGACAACTCATGCAAAGATGCAAGCTCACACATGTGAATAGGGATGATGACTAAAAAATTTTAGCAGATCTTAAAATCTTCATCGGAGTTGTATTTCTTTCAAAATGGGAGTCTAAAACCTCAATTATTACATCTACTTTTAGTCTTTTCTTGCTTTTCCTTCCTTTTTTGTTGAATTTTTTTTTGAAAATGGGAAAAAAAATATTACACAGAGATCCCTAAACTAGCTTTCTTGCTTTGGTTGGACAGATAACTTTTTCTTCCAACATATGTATCTTCCTTTTGGCGTCTTTCAGCTCTGATTCTAGGGCTAAGATTTTGTTCTCGACCTCTTGAAGTTTAGTGGTTGGACTTTACTCCCTTTCTTGGAAATCCTGATAGCATACTTGTAGGCGCGCTGACACGGTTTCCATGTAAACAGCTAATTTCGGGTTGGGTTCAACTGGTGCTGGTTCAAGGACATAAGGGGCCTCATATTGGATGTCTTTGTTTTTCTTTAACTGACTAGCTACATACCACCTAGTAGCCCTGTACTTCTTAGTTTATTTATTTTCTTGCTCAACTTCATAAATAGGCTTGATTTCCCTGCTGTCCCATAAGACTTTGATTTGGGTAACTTTAGCTTTCATCGTTGCAAGGGTCTTGGTTGAATCCAAGTAGTCGATTGTGACTTGTTCCAATTCGGCTTGATGGTGATATCTTGTAACATGCCATATTGCTTTATCACACTATAGGGGTAATAGATTGTGCAACCTGTTATTCCAATCAAGGGCACTACCGGGTATTCCTTGCAACGCAAAATAGCGACTAGACACTTGAACCAACGAGCTTAGCACAGGTAATCTTCTGGTCTCATGTCTTCCAGAATCGTGATCATGTTCCAAAGGGGCTCATCATCTTCCATATGGACTTATTCAGCAAAAGACTGGATAAGATCATAGTTAGGACAGATAAGAGCATCGTTAGCTAAATCTCGCCCGTAATACTTAGTGTGGCTAGTGAACCAAACCACCATCAGGTGCATGCTAGCCTTGAAGCTGCCTCGGCCTTTGGATCTTATATAATTCAAACTCCTGATTTGTTCAGCCAATAGGGTAGGGATATATGACTTGCCAGCTAGGTATTGTGCAATGAGCTCAATAACTCGAAAATGGATGAAAAGATTCCCATGAGGGAATAAGATGGTGGCAAAAGCAGCAGTTATGAAAGGCATTGACTCTGTTTCTTCCCAAATATCAGTTAAGACACACAAAGCACTTCGCTCGCTCTTGAAATCCTTGGGGGTTCCAAACCAATCTATCAAGGTAGTTAGCCTAATGCAGTACTCATTGCAATCTTTCATGGTGTCGATTATTACCCCTCTTTTAACTCCTAGGAAGTCTAAAATGACGCGAGCTGGACCACGAGTGAGTTCTAGCACACAAATTCCCTCCGAGGTGGGCGCAGCTTGCAGCAGCCTTGCGTATTCTTCGATGGTTGGGCTTAGTATGTGCTGGCCTAAATGAAAGGCTACCTCTTCTGGCTTCCATAAATGAGTAAGGGCCCGGAACATGGTAAAGGGAACCTGAACCTTTGGCAAGTTGAGGATTGGGCCAAGTCTGTCTTTGCTAAATGATTGTTGTACCGGATCGAAGCTGACCAACCATCGATCCAATAAGAGCATAGGGTCCTTGAAAGTTTCCACACGGTGATCTCTGATGAGATAAGCCCATAAACTAGTGTTGTTATTGGCGCTTGAACTTGAGGACATCATTTTTTGGGAATACACCAAAAGTTGGGTTTATATATATATATATATATATATATAAATATATATTGAAAGACAGTACAACTCCTTTTTTCAAAATAAAAAAAAAACGTAGTCATCATCCCATGTTAATGCAAGACTTGGGTGGGTTCTAAAGGTTCTTCGAATTTAGAGGACCATAGGTTAACATTAAACTGGAGTAGGAGGTCATTTCGTGAACCAGAGGGTAGAAAGCCACAGCCCCCGAATCCTACTTGCGACCTCCTAGCTAAGGTCCTAAGATGGCCTGGTTCTGACCGTATCTAGCACACATAAATATTAATTCTAATTCTAAAAAAAAAAAAAAACATATGCCTCTGTTATTTACAGAAGTTTCCTTTTTTTTTTTTTTGCATCACTTAAAAAAATTAGTACAACTATTTACAAATTAATAATTATATAAATAATATACAAGAATGAGCATAGAGAGGATAAACTTTTGAATTCAAAATTTTAAGTGGCTAGCCCTCTTAAAAACATAATCCCAGTGGAGTCACCAAGCTGTTGAGCCTGGATTTTTCGTTTTTGATTTCATTTCTTTTAATCCGATCCGTATTAAACTCGAACCCACTTAATACAGACCCTTGACTTGGAATTAAAAGAAGTTTAATTTTTTAAAACAATTTTGGAGTTGCCATCCGATTGGAATCAGGAAAAATTATAAGTTACGATTAATGGGTTGGTTAATCCTAACTTAGCTACTAATCTGCGAAAAAAATTTGATTCAAAAACCAAACTTTATAAACCAGATTTTTTGGATTCGGAGGCTACCCTATTAAAACCATATGGTTACCACTTAAAATTCATAATTTAAAATTTATCCTTTTAATGCTCAAAAAATAAATCAAATATCATAAATTTCCAAATTTACAATTTTATTTACAAATTAATAACAACAGCATTTAATATTTACAACTAACTAATTAATTCAAAATTTACAAGATAATGTGATGGAACAAAAAAATATTTTTTTAGATTTTATGTCGCCCCAGAGGTGCCTACATACCCGCTAATCGGGATCAGACAACACGAAATTCTTTTTTAGAAAATTTTAATTCGTTGGTTTGTTTTAGTTTTCAAATTCTTTTGATTTTAAGTGTTTAATTTTTTTTTTTTGAAATTTCCAAGAAAATCAAGAAATTTTTAATATGAAATTATAAGCTACCAAATTAATTTGTATTTAAATAAAACAAAATTTTTCTAAATGGAAAAACCTTTTCCATACATATTTCCAAATATATATTTTTATTTTTTTCGATTTTTTTTTTTATTTATTTTTTTTGGACATTCATTTTTATTTATTTATTATTATTTTTCACACACACACACACACACACACATATATATATATATGTATTTAAGAGAAAACTTACATGTGATGATGATAATAACCTGAACGAAGTGGGTCGGATTTCG
This sequence comes from Combretum micranthum, assembly GCA_024138025.1. Lineage (NCBI taxonomy): Eukaryota > Viridiplantae > Streptophyta > Magnoliopsida > Myrtales > Combretaceae > Combretum > Combretum micranthum. Next base: position 105,442 of record JAMXBD010001109.1, on the reverse strand, counting down.
GAGCTTCAGTCTGTTGTTGGAGATGGTGGCGGTGGTTGCTCGAAATCACCAATTGGATGGTCTGGAGCGGCCAAGAACTTATGAATTCGATCAAACTAAGGATGACAAGCTATTTGACGGTATTGATTTAGATCAAAATCGACTGAAGAAGGTGGTTTCAAGCTTCCACCAATAGCAGCCGGTGGTGAGTGCTTCGCAAAGGTGGTGGCTAAGCTTCAAGGATCAATCCAAGACCTCTAATAAGGAAATCAAACCTTCTTAAAGCTCACTATCACAATCAATTTGCTTGAAAATCTTCCAAATACAATGAATTCGAAAAATTTCGAAATCAAACAAAGAGCTCCGATATTGAATTTGAACAACTTTCGAGTGTTTCCTAAAGTCGTGAATGTATTTTTGTGTTTGATTGCTTGTTGATGATCCAAATAGTGGATTCGAAATCCTATTTATAGGATTCGAAATGGGGTGTGGTGGCCATCGTGGTTGGTGGTGATGGTTGGATTCGTGCGAATCCGAGCTTCTAGAGGGGGTTGGGTAATCAACGAATGGATTAGACTTCTAGAAAGAGGATAACATTAATAGAAAACAAGTTCTAGAAGCTTAAATTTGAATTTTCGAACACTTGTTCTTTGCGCGAAAAACGACTTTTTTGTGAACTTCGGATCCAAAATTGAAAGCCAAAATGTGATTTTCAAACTTGATTCTTGGTCCTTATTTGTAGTACTCCATGTGTACTTCCAGATCCCCCCATAAATTTGATGAAAATGAACTTGGAAGAGGACAAAAAATTGACTTGCAATAGGCCGATCACAAGGAGAAAACTGATTGCCAAAGGAAGAAGGAGACACGCGTGCATACACGCGTACCCATATGCGTGACACGCGCAACGCATGTAACGCACGCGCCAAGCTGAAAAACAAAAACCCGCTTCTACACAGATTCGAACCCAAGTCGCCTCTCTTGCATGTGCTTGTTTTACAGTTAAGCCGTTGGCCTATGCCTTGTTTTTTTTTTATGCATTTGAATCATATTTAAGGTCTTTCAAAGATGAGTTTAATTAAAAAACTTAATTAATTAAATTGTTTAATTAAACTCATAATTTATTTATAATGGAAATTAATATTATTTCAAGCTCAAAACTTTGTAATAATTAAAAAGAATTATTTTGTGGGCTTAAAATAATAATAATTTATTATAAATTAGACCTTAAAATGGGCAAAAATTGGGTGTCTACAAGGGTACGTGTCTTTTGTTTTTTGAACCATTCCAACAAGGAGAGGGGAATCGAACCTGTGACTTGTCATATAAGAGACCAAAGGAAATGCTAATAAAGCACAGGGTCATTGGCAGGGTACATGTCTACTAATAACAAAATTACTAAATATCTTAAGAATTTTGATAGTCTTGACTATTAAATTCATTAATTTTAAAAATTTAAGGAAAAGTATAACTAGAGATCCAAATCCTATAAAAAAAAATTGTCATAATATATGTTTTTCCAAGTATCATTCATAACATTCCATTTCGAAATATTTTTATAAAAATAGAAAATATATATTTAGCTTTAGTTTTCGTACTGAATAATATCAGGGAAATAAAAAAAAAAACTTAATACAAACATCCAGAGTCCGATACATGTCTACAGTTCTCTTATAAAAAAATTACCAATATGTCGTTTATATGAAATTAATTACTAAAATACTGTTGCAGAATCGCATTTATAAAACTGGATATAAGTATTTACACATAAATCGCGGATATAAATCGCGATACCATGTTTTAGTACCGTACTTATATCGCGTTTTACATAAGCGATGTCTTGATTCCATATATATCGCGATTTATTTTTGCGTTATACAAGCGAACACGCGCGGTTTTAACTTTTCATTTTTGCTTCACATGCTGTAACTTTGTGGCTGACATTTCACCTTCTTTATTCCGCCCTTTGTTTTATGGCTAAGATCTTTTCCCTGGGACCTACATGTTAACTTTTTTATTTTTGCTTCATTCAACAAGTATCGGGATTTCAATTCACGATATGCACTGTATATTAAGATTTATATATCATGTTTAATAAATGCAATTTTAGTACTGTATTTTGGTAATTAATTTTATTTTGACCTTGTTCAAGTAATTAATTTCAATTGGATCCTTAAACAAGAAATAATTTCCAAACATTCCTAATAGCGTATATATATATTTATTTATTCATTTATTTATTTTTTCTAAGTCCTAATTATTTTGTTTATATATATATTATATATATGAACGATAAATTAAGATAGAAATATCTGCTTATGCTAAATTCAAATAAAGTATTAAGGATGCCACGAGACTGTACAATTTCCTAACTTTGCAATAGTTATAAAAGAGTATTAACCAAAAGTGGATAATTTCTAATGAAATTTACCTATGTGCAAAACATAGGATGGAAGAAAACTCAAAGAAGAACACATGGTGGGAACATGGAAATGGTAAGACGGGCAATGCTGACTGCAAACGTTGAAATAGGTCATGGAAAGAGAGGCACCTCGCAACTTTTAACTTTCTTTTTTTTTTTTTTTTTTACTCTTCTTCTTTATGTTTTTCACAGGAACGTTCATGGAGAATGGAGAAGAAGATGCCTATTCAGATATAGGCTATTCACATTGCCTTTTTTTAAGGTTCATGTTCTGTCATTATTTAACTCAAAACTACAATTCATCTTATATCTCCAGATTTTGATTCGGCAATTGACTATTGACATATTAGACTAGAAGTAGACACATTGTTTCTTCAGTACAACAAACAATGATTCCGCTCCTTATTCTTGTCCTCACAGCACTTTGGGTGTTCTCAAGAAGAAAAATGCAAAATCTAACTACAACTACAAGCGAGAGAGCAATGCCATGTACTGATAATCTTGACACTGGATCAGGCACCACAAGCGCGCAAGCAACGCGAAGTACTGATGATCCTGACACGGGGTCAGACCGGAGGTTTGATGTGCTCATCAAATTTCGAGGACCCGACAGCCGCCAGACTGTCGCCGACGTTCTTTACAACAGCTTAACTCATGCTGGATTCCGCGTGTTCCTAGACAATGAAGAGATCTGGAAAGGTGAAGCGATTCAAGGAGAGCTATTAGAAGCTATTACCAACTCCAAAATCTACATCCCAATTTTCTCCAAGGATTATGCTTCCAGCAAGTGGTGCCTCCGAGAACTTTCCAAAATGACAGACTGCTGGGAAAGTTCGAGTGGCGAGACGAAGAAAGTGATATTCCCTATCTTTTACGATGTTGATGTTAGCAAAGACGTAAAGCTTTGATCTCAAGTGTACACCAGTGCCCTGCAAAAGCATAAGGACTAGCTTGGTGAAGTTGCCGTAAAGCCATGGGAGGACGCGCTCCTCAAGGTAGCTACAATCAAGGGATGGATCTTGAACAATCACGGGTAACGTTCATGTAAATTTCACCTAGTGATTGATCACGGCCCTTCTAGGCTGATTCTTTAACACCTAATTTGGACTAATAAATGTGTGTACTGGCATGGTCCCTGCTTTTGACAGCCTAAGCAAACTTGCGGACCTTATCATTGAGGAGGTATTCAGTAAGCTCATCACAAGTGAAGCTGTTACTTGTCTGTCAGATCGCTTGGTTGGGGTCGATAAGCCGGTAAAAGATATTATGAAGCTAATAGATGAAGGATCTCCAGGTGTCCGATTTGTTGTAATACATGGCATAGGTGGGATTGGAAAGACAACTTTGGCAGATGCCATATTTAGGAAAATCTGTTCTCATTTTCAAGGTAGTTGCTTTTTGAGAGATGTGGGGAGATCAATGAGTGTCAATCATATGGTAAAGTTACAAGAGAAGTTATTGTTAGCTACCCTCAATCTTAATCATATCCAAGTCTCTGATATTGATGGCATTGGACTAATTAGTAAAAGGTTATGTGATAAAAACGTCCTTATTGTTCTTGATAATGTGGATAAGCGAAATCATCTTCTAAAGCTAGCAGCTAATTCCTTTTGGTTTGGTCCTAAAAGTAGAATTATAATTACAACTAGAAACATCGACTTCTTGCCAACTAACTTATAAAGAATACTTCTTCTATGAAATGGAGGAGATGGATTATTACCATTCTCTTCAACTTTTTTGTCAACATGCCTTCGAAAAAGATTGGCCACCCCGTAAATTTCGGGATATATCAAGAGAGATTGTTGAGACAACAGGTGGTCTTCCATTGTCACTCGAAGATATTGGCTCTTCACTTTACATCCAAGACACTGGAGCATGGAAGTTCAGACTGAATAAGCTTAAGGAGGCTCCTCATAAGGATGTCCAAGAAACGTTTATGATAAGTTACCAGGCATTAGAACATGAGCAACAGCAGGTTTTCTTGGATATTGCATGTCTATTTGATGGTGAAAAAAAGGTGTATCCATTTTATTTTTGGGAATGCATGACCAGTTAAGGGATTTTGGAAGGGCACTTGCCCAACCAAAAAGGCCATGCATTGGAAGCCAGCTTCCTACAAATCCTAGCAGATTGTGGTCTCCAAAATGTGCTTTAGATGCCTTACAAAAACAAGAGGTAAATTTATTATCATAGTTTCATTTATTCTCTACCTTTTAATTTCAAATTTTAACTTATTGTCCCTAAAAAGTTTTCTGTTCTCTATTTAAAGTGCCAATTTTTAGGTAGATAAGAACATCACTGGACTAAACCTTGAGGCATCGGATGCAGATTGTCATTTTGTACGTGATCAATTTGCACAAGCGGTTAACTTAAAGTGCCTTCAATTGGAAAAGGGAAATTTTGTAGGGGACTTCTCAAATGTTTTCCAGCAGCTGATATGGTTATCTTGGTTTGATTGTCCTCTTGGATTTGAACCAACCAACCTGTGTTTTAAAAACCTAGTTATCCTCAAGCTCTGAAGGTCTCAAATCGACGAAGATTGGGAAGGATGGGATGTATTCAAGGTATAATTTTGCTATAAAATCTCTGTTTGTCATCTGTCTTGTTGTTATTGCATGAAATTTACACTTCATTTCTAATGCAATGTATGTTTTCCACAGGAGTCCAATCATTTGAAGGTCTTGCATCTCGAAGATTGCAAACATCTAAAGAGAACTCCTAACTTCTCTGCTTTGATGCAACTAGAGAGATTGGTTATTAAAGAGTGCACAGAATTGGAAGAGATTGACAGATCCATCAACGAGTTAAAGCACCTGACGCAATTAGAAATCATAAATCAGGGTGAAGATTCCTTGCAACCTCTGTCACCAGTGCCAGCACGACCACAATTAATACAAGGCTCCATACAAGATCTTAAGTCTTTGAAAGTGTTGAGGATAAAAAATGTTGGACTTACAAAACTGGACCCCTCGGTTGGAAAGCTAGTGAGTCTGAGGGATTTGTTTTTGAGATGTCCTTTGCTCGGAAACCTTCCGAACATTATTGGGAAATTAACGTTGCTAGTTGGGTTGGATTTGTCTTATTCAGGAATAAAGGAATTACCCGAATCTATTGGAGACCTCAAGCGCTTGTGTTGTTTAAGGTTGGACGACAGTGCAATTGAAAACCTACCAGACACTATTGGGAGAGTCGAATCATTGGAAGAGTTGCATTTATTTAATACAAAAATTACACGGTTGCCTGAAGCCATTGGAGACCTTAAAAGGTTAGAGTTGATCAATGTGAGTCGCACTAATCTAAAAATGTTACCAAAGGCTTTAGTAAAGCTGAAGACGCTTCAAATTTTAACTGCTGCATCTTGTAAGCAAATGGATAATTATCTTCCCAAGGAAATTGGAAAACTATCCCGCTTGAGTGTCTTAGATTTAGATGGAACTACTATTAGTAGAGTGCCAACGACCATCAACCAACTTTCTCGTCTCCAAGAACTTGATTTGTATGAGATTCATAAGCCTCAAGAATTATCGAATCTTCCAACGAGTTTGAGGAGATTATGTGACCTCTTCATCATTGGAGCTCCACCGTGTACCTGACCTTTCAAAAATGACTAATTTAGCTATACTAATATTGTAGAATGAAAGCAGTGACGATTCCAGCTGGACCTTGTCACCTCGTCTTCAAACTCCCGAAATGAAGTGGCCAGCGAGGCTGCCCAAATTAGAGACCTTGATGCTGTATCTTCCCGATCTCATCTCACCTCCAACTGAGTTGAGTTCCCTCTCCCGTCTCCAGTCACTCGGCATAACTTATTTCGGTCCACAACCTCTGTCTCATCTTCCATCAAGTCTTGATGACCTACGTTTGCGCAAAGTCAAGTCACCAATTGATTGGCGGCTCCTATCCAGTTTGAATAATTTGTCGTCTTTGTGGCTTATTGAAGTCTGCTTAAGCGAGATTAAGTTTGACTGCCTTGGACAGCTCTGTAGCCTGTACTTGCATGACTGCATACACCTAGATCCAATCTGTCTTTGCTTAAAGACGCTTGAGTTCCTGGAAATATCGGGTTGTCAACATCTAGTTGACATTGAAGGTCTGCCGGAACTGAATTGTTTTTTAATATTGAGGTTGATAAAATGTCCTTCCATACAACAGTTGCCCGATCTATCAAGGTTGAAGAACCTGGAGTCTACCTAAAGTGGATGAGGATAAGGAGGCAACATATCATCTTAAAATACTCAATTGCAAGCATTTTCATGATTTCGATGGCTGTTACTCAGAGCACCGTCAGGCCATTAAACGTGAATGCTTTGGATGTGAGGAGGAGGCGAGTCACTCTGAAGATCTTCTATGAGTCCACAGCTGTCTATCCCTTCAGACGTTAGAAAGCTATGGTAAACCCTTGGATCTTTATCTTTCATTCTCAAAACCATCGACAGAGAGTAAATCATTATAAAATTAATGATAAAAAGTTAAGTCAATCATTTACCTGAAACATTGAATAAAGAAAATTTAGTTTCTTCACAAAAATCCAAATCAAAGGTTGAACTTGTTATGGTAATAGAATTATGCGGTTTTTCTTGAACCCTTCATATGATATTTCCTAGAGGATTAGGTTATTGGGTGTTCTCAAAAAGGGTTGTGTTATCTTCACAGAAGTTTTAAGTTTGAATGAGGCTATCTCAACTGAGAATTTCGACAAAGAATCCATTTTCTATTACTTGTATAGTAATTTTCATGTCCTTTTTCCAATCCATCGATAGATGACTGTAGATATCAAAAGTTTGGTGGATGTTTTGCTTCAGAATTTTGGAAAATCAGTTGGAATGAAAAGTAGCTTTTTTTATTTTTTTCCTTGTCTGTGCAGTTTAGGCAGTTGTATCTGATCTTCATATTACCAATTCAGCAGATGTTGGTTTACAGTTGATAGTTCTATCCTCGCATTCAGCAGCAGCATGAGATGTTGAAGGAGAAATTGGAGTCATCTGTGCTATGTCTATTCAGCATAATCTCAGCAGTATGAGGACAGGATTAGACAATAAACTTCATTTTAAGCAACTAGCTTCTTAGCTTCAAAAGCAACCTAGAGTTCTTTAGTCGTCGGTACAAACTTCACTGGTAAATGCTTCACTTTGGTTGTTTGGCCTTTTCTTTTCACTTGCTGTATTTGAAATTTGGGTGTCTAGATAATTGGCCTAGTTCTACTTTCACTACAATAAGCAATTAATTGTAGTTTACAGAAGTATGGCTGTAATTTTATATCTCAGTATTAGATCACCTGAATTGAGTTTCAATCCATGCAGTATGCACACATAAGCTTTATATACCTCCCTAATAAATCTAGAATTTATGTGAGTCGGCAAATAAATTTTAAAGAGCTCATCACTTTCACAGTCGTATCTTGTTTCAAGATCAAATTGACTTAAATATATTTTCAAGCTTGTTATAGAGAGAATCCAATGATCTCTTGCATTGGTTAGGACTCGTTATAAAGAGAACTTGGTGATCTCTTGGTTATGGCTCATCATAGAGAGAACCTATGATCTATAATTAAGGACTCAATTAAAGAGAGAATCATAAGATCTCTTCAGATACTAAATTTGAAATTGTTTCTATAAAATAAAACTGGTTCTTATTCCATTTCTCTAGTTGATATATAGAGTTTTACATAAGTAATGCAGTAATCAAAAGTAACTATCAACTCCCTAATAATTCTCCTATTATTACACATAGCAAACCATCTGGTAACTTCAGACCTACTTATTTGACACATATTGACAGACGCAAGCAAATGTATACAACAAAAGACAAATTATAATACACACATCCACACTGCAAATACATATCAGCATTGTGTTTCTTCCACTGTTTCTTCATATTCTTGCAGAAATAAACACTAGCGGATATTGACGCACCCGCACTGCATATGTGGGGAAAAAAAAGTAAGTGGGAATGGTTTTTATTATAGAGACGAGAGAGAGAGAGAGTAGCATTGAGTAACCTAATTGTCCAATAAGATAAGATGACCACCCCATACTAAATATTTTGATTTTTTTAACACCAATTAACAGGATTTGCTTGATAATAATAGAATGGATAACAAGAGAAACCACATTGCTAGAAGTTGTGGCCAAAGGGTTGTAACAGGTTTACTCAAAGTTTTTATTAATAAAATATACCTAATAATAATGTAATAACATGAGAACCCGGTTTACTAGAAAATTTCATCTTTTTTGCTTTGACTTCTTTTTTTTCCATTTTAATGACTAAGGCAGCAGTTTATAATGAATAATCTGAATAGTCTATTTTGCTTACACGGAAATCTATTGATTTCTCTCATTAGTTTTGCATTGGCTTTTGATGTTTTGGTGTTATATGAGATGATATCGTATAACTATGTAATTGTAGATGCTGGAAATAGTTAGATGCATCTTTGATTGCAACTCCAGGAGTGACAATACAATTCTTGCATGTGCTGTGGCTATTTAGCACAATCTCAGCAAAATGAGGACAAGAGCAGCTTGCTACAGCGTTTAAAGCAACTGGACTCTTAATATCAGGATGAGCAAAAGGGTTATTTTTGATCTGGAGTTTGCTTTCCTTGATTTTTCATTTGCTGTGCCAGGATAATGGGACTTACTTTGTTTCAACCTGTATGCCATTATTTGTACTCTTCTGAACCATAGCTGTAATTTTACATTCCCATGTAGGGTGCCTGATTTGAATTCAAATCAATGCAGTATATTTATACAAGCGTTACATATCCCTACATCATATAACGTAAAGTTTGTGCAGCCAGGTGAAGTGTTATGGCTTGATGAAGCAAATGTTGTGTATTTGCCTAGTTGTTAAATAGCCATCAGCATCCAAAATCACTTTTTTTTTTTTTGTTTTTCCTATTCTATTTTTAGCTATACAATAAGTTTCATCGTATTTTAGTCATTTTGATATCATATTTTTATCGTTTTGAAATAGATATTTATCAATAAACAGATATCGATGAAAAACTAATAATTTTACACATAAATTGACTAAATAGAATCGATACAAATATGATATAGATAAATGACAAATATTAATCTGATACAAATACGATACCGATAACTATCCAATGAAGATTGTTTCACACGGGATTATTAAAAATACAAGTCCAAAAGAATTGCTCGAAAGATGAATGAGCATAAATGCATTATGCATCCAACATCAGTTATGTAAATAAGATTCCTCTGCTCTAGCCTCTATCTAGGGTTCTTTCCGGTGTTAGGGCACTTTTAGGTAATTTATGAACCAAACTATGCGTACGCCCGCTAATCCGTATATTTGCATATGCATATAATATTAGACGCGCTTTTGCAATTAATGACCTATGATATTTTTTTAAGGGAAACTTTCACTATTTTTTTATTTAAATCGTGAAATTTACTTCTGATCTGGTTTTTAGTTTTATAAACTTTTGCAAATAAGGCCTCTTTTAATACCGTTAATATTTCTATTAGTTTTTTTTTTTTTTTTTACTCATTGCCCAGTTTTATTAGTTTAAATTATTATCAATTTAAATAATAAAAAAAAAAATTATAAAAATTTTGACAATTGGGGAAAAAAAAAAAAAGAAAAGCCAAAATACATCTTTTTTCCCCTCAGGTCGGAAAGTTGGCCAGGAATATCAAATTCCTATCTTTGAAATTAGAAAATTACCTCTTTATCTCAAACTCAGTTACCAAAATTTATCCCTACAATTCAACATATTATAATTAATTTCCATCATTTACTTCTCATTATTTATGATAATAACAAATATATCCTATTTGACATATTATCAAGTTTTGTAACACAACAACTAAATGAAAATTGAAAATAATCTTCTTCTTAGAGAAAGTGATGTGTGCTAAGCACAGATTTGCAATTTTCGTACTCTAAGAATCGAAGCGAACCTTGACCTAATAAAATATCCATAATTAAATATGAGAATTCAACGAACCTTGATGTGAATTGATGGAACGACCTTAAAAACCTTGATATGAAGATCTCAACCCTATAGGAAATACCAACCAAGAACCTTGATATAATGAAGAACGTAACAAGAATTCAAATTCTTGAAGAATTTATAAGCTCTCGAAGAACTCAAAGGGAAGAATTTCTCTCAATTTGATTTCAATATCAAAAGTTATCTATTCCTCCAAAACTAATATAAAGGACTATATGTAATATCATAAAGGAAACCCAAAAGACACGAAACAAAATAAGTTTGTCTGCTATTAAAAGCTGCCGGTCTAAATACAAGAGTGGGCAGCCTTAAAACATTCGCTTCTATGGACCTTGGCTGGCGGCGTAAACCAAGAAGACCAATGGCGTTGGATCATCCTCTGCAATTTCAGTTTTGTACATTTTTTACACTAGTTGAAGGCAGGCAACATTGAAGGAGAAGGCTAGAAGCTTTAAGCTGGCCTTGGTCTGGTTCCACTTATCGTGTTGCTTTCTCCTCCTAAGTTGCATAAACAACAATAAATGTCTTCGTTTCCGGTTCCAAATCGATGCTGGTGAACTTTGAGTAATTCATCAATAAACTTCTATACAAATCCTTCAAACTTTTTTCGAAGCTTTTTGGCTCTATTTCTAGTAAATATTCCTTTAGGAACTTGAATTTGTTGTGACAAGCTTGGTGCAATCGTATCTTCATCATTTCCTCTCTCTTCAAAAGGATTCGTCCTCAAATTAGCTTCACCTACATTAAAGGACTCAAGTCAGAAACATTAATTGTAGCACTCACCTAGTAAGTTCAATTTATAGGCATTGTTGTTAATCTTTTCGATCACTTGAAATGGTCCATCTCCTCAAGGTTCCAACTTTAACTTCCTTTGAGATGGAAATCTCTCCTTCCTTAAGTGCACCCACACCCAATTTCCTGGTTTAACGGTGGCTTTCTTTCTACCTTTGTTTGTTGTTGAGCATATTAGTTATTCCTCTTTTCAATCCGTTGTCGTACCTGTTCATGCAATTTCTTTACAGTTTTTACCTTTTTCTTTCCATCAGAACTAGTTCTCTCATTAACTAGTAAAGGCAATAAATCTAAAGGTGTTAGTAGATTGAAACCATAAACAACATTGAATGGTGAAAAAACTATAGTAAAATGAATAGTGCGGTTATATGCAAATTCAATAAATGGAAATATTCCTCCCAAGACTTCAAATTCTTTTGAATTATAGCTCACAACAAAGTCATTATTGTCTTAGTCACCACTTTAGTTTGTCCATTGATTTGTAGATGACAAGCAGTAGAAAACAACAGTTTAGTACCTAGTTTGCTTCACAAAACTCTCTAGAATGGCTTAAAAATTCGACATCCCTGTCACTAATAATACTTTTAGGAATGCCATGTAATCTAACAATCTCTTTAAAGAACAAGTCAGTAATATGAGATGCATTGTTAGTTTTATAACATGTAATGAAGTGTGCCATTTTAGAAAATCTATCCACAATAACAAAAATTAGCTACAATCCCTTTTTGACCTAGATAATCCCAAAAAAAATCTATAGAAATGTCAATATGGTTCACTAGGAATAGGTAAAGGAGTATATAAACCATGAGGCATCACTTTAAAATTGACCTTCTTACAAGTTACACAACAACTACAAATCCTTTCCATATCCTTTCTCATTTGAGGCAATAAAAATGTTCAGTTAAAATATCTAAAGTTTTAGTCACACCAAAATGCCCCTATCAAACCTCCATTATGAGACTCCTTAACAAGCAATTCTCTCATAAAACATTGAGGCACACACAATTTTCCCTCTCTAAATAAAAAGTTCTCATGTTTATAAAACTTGTTAAAAGATCATTTCTTACAAGCAGCATCAATAGTAGAAAATTCATGATCACCAAAACACAACTCTTTGATATGTTCAAAACCTAAAAATTTTGTAATAAGAGTTGAGAGAAGGATATACCTACACAATAAAGCATCTGCAACCACATTTTCTTGACCTTCCTTATAGCAGATAACATATGGGAAAGTCTTCATAAACACCATCCAGGAGTGTGTCTTCTATTTAGCTTTCCTTACCCCTTCAAATGCTTTAGTGATTCATGATCAATGTGGATCACAAATTCTTTTGGCCATAAATAGTGTTGCCAAGTCTCCAAAGCTCTCACCAATGCATAGAGCTCCTTATCATAAGTATGATAGCTCAAAGTTGCTCCATCCAACTTCTCACTTAAGTATATTATTGGCTTGCCCTCTTGCATTAATACAGCTCTAATGCCAGTGCCACCAATGCGTTGCATTCAATCTCAAAGGTCCTAGAAAATTCAGGTAAAGACAACAAAGGTGCAAAACATAATTTTTCTTTAAGTAAATTAAAAGCCTTTTATTATGCTTCACCCCATTTAAAACCAACATATTTCTTAACAATTTTAGTCAATGGTGCTCTTAGTGTACTAAAACCTTTCACAAAATGTCTACAGAAACTAGCCAGGCTATGAAAACTCCTCACTTCAGTAATATTAGTAGGCGTAATCCAATCCTTTATTGCTTTAATTTTCTCTTAATCTACCTCTATGCTCTAGCACTTATAACATAAACTAAAAATGCTACTTTTTCCAGACAAAAATAACTTTTCTTAAGATTAGCATATAAATGCTCTCTTTTTAGAATAGCAAGTACACTCTTTAGATGATTCACATGCTCCTCTAAGTTTTTGTTGTAAATTAAAATGCCATCAAAATATACAACAGTAAATTTGCCTATAAAAGGACACATGGCATGATTCATCAATCTCATGAATGTACTAGGTGTGTTAGTTTGTCCAAAGAGCATAACTAACCACTCATAAAGCCCTAATTTAGTTTTAAAAGCAGTTTTCCATTCATCCCCTTCTTTCATTCGAATCTGATGATAACCACTTTTAAGACCAATTTTTGAAAACAGATAGGAACCATGTAGTTCATCAAGCATATCATCTAACCTAGGAATAAGATGATGATACTCTACCGTAATTTTTTTTGACAACTCTACAATCTCCAACATCTTCTAGGTTTCGTCCTTCTTGCGCACAAGTAAAACTGGCACAGCACAAGGGCTCATGGTCTCACAAACGAATCTCTTTGCCAATAATTCCTCAACTTGCCTTTGTACCTCTTTAGTTTCTTTAGGACTGCTCCTATGAGCAGGTCGGTTTGGAATAGAAGCTTCAGGTATGAAGTCAATTTGATGCTTTATGCCCTTAATCGGTGGTAATTATCTAGGAATTTCTTTAGGAAACAAGTCTTCATATTTTTACAAAAGAGATAAAATAGAACTAGGAAGAGATGGGTTAAGATCATTTGTAGAAAACATTGCTTCCTTGCATAAGTACAATCAAGGGTTTTTTCTCACTCACTACACTCTTAATCTCATTTTTAGTAGCAAAACAATTCAATTGCTTTTTCTTCTCACTCTCTTTTTTTTTTTTCACTAGCCACTTTGTTTCTTCCCTTATCATTCATGTATCATTCTCACTAACTCTCTTATTTTCTTTCTTTTTCTCACTAGTTTTTAACATCTCATCTTCTTGTTTTAACTTTCTTTGATCCTCTTGTACTTGTTGTGGTGTCAAAGGTTTCAAATGGAACGTTTTATCATCATTACACAATAAACCTATTTGTACACCCTTCATGAATAGCATCTCTATCAAACTACCACGGTTTGCCAAACAAGATATGATATGCATTCATGGGCACTACATCACATCACCTCATCCTTGTAGTTTCCCAATGTAAATAGTAACTTTACCTGCTTATTTACTTTTACCTCTCCAAATCATTCAGCCACTGTAACTTATATAGCTTAGGGTGTTTAAGTGTAGGCAACTTAAGCAATTCCACTAGATTAGTACTCACCACATTGGCACAACTGCTACCATTAATAATCAAACTGCAAACTTTATCTTTCACTACAGCTCAAGTATGGAAAATATTCTCCCTCTACTGCTCAAGTTCGCCCTCATGTACTTGTTGTGTACTCAAGGTACATCTAATAACCAATGATAAGTTTGAAGCATCCACCTCCTCATTATCAATCATATCCTCTAACTCAGACATATCATCATCATCTCCTTTACTCTTGCTACTCGTCTTATATTCATCATTGCCCGAGGCGATATAGCTTTCTTATTAGGGCATAGAGAAGCTATGTGTCCAACACCATTACTCTTGAAACACCCTATACTACTCAAACGAGAGTGAGATTTAAGTTTACCTTTGGTTTTATTAGAAGTTTCCTCCTTTGGTATAGCTTGAGTTGATTTTTATTTTTTGTTCTTATTATCCTCCTTCTTCCAATTTTTCTTTCATGAAGTAGAAGAAGTACTTCCATAACTATATTTTTCTTTCCTCTTGAGTTGGCTCTCAAATTTAAATACCATTTGATACATTTCTTCCAACTCTATATAATGCTGCATTTCTACCTGATCTGCAGTATCTCTATTCAGCCCATTCAGAAATCTAGCCATAGTGGCTTCATTATATTCCTTTACATCAATTTTCATCATGAGTGTCTCCATTTCCATGTAATATTCTTCTATACTCCTACTTCCTTAAGTAAGTTCCTGTAACTAGTGATACAATCTTCTATAATAATGTGAAGGAACAAACCTCTTTCTCATGATTTGTTTTAACTCTCTTCAAATGCTAATTGGCTCTTCTAAATTTCTCCTCCTGTTAAGAGTAATTTGATTCCTCCATATACTAGCATATGCACTAAATTCCACAACAACTAGTTTAACCTTTTTCTCCTTTGAATAATTGTAGAGGCAAAGATTAACTTGATTTTGCGCTCCCACTCCAGATAAGCATCTAGGTCACTTTGGCCCTAAAAAGGAAGAATCTTGAATTTTATAGAATGCAAGTTAGCATCAACTTTCTCACCTCCTTACCTAGTGCTTTCTTGTGAACTACTCTTGCCTCTAGCCTTAGCAGGCATCTTGTAATCATGCTCATCATCAAAATCTAGCTCTTCCTTTGGTTTCTGTTGTTCAAGATAGTCTATTTGTACCATCAATCCCTGCAACATCTTTAACATTCAGCCATATCACTAGTCTCTTCTCCTTCCTTCTTTGAGATATTTGCCATCTGTGATGTTAGGAAATAACCAAACAAATAATAAAAAAAAAGCTCACTTCACCCTTTGTGTATCACTCGTAAGAAATATGACACTTAACCCTCGTATATTACTTAAACTCAAAAAAATAAACTTACCACCTTACCTCTCGACCCTTCGTCTTATGGTTCTTTATCGAGCTTGCAACCTCAATTCACGAATTTTCTTCCCTGTATTTTTCCTTGCAATACTTCAATTCTTGATGAGTATATAATAGGATCGAAACTCCAATAAAAGACAATAGAGATAGATCACAAATCTACTTGTCGTTTCTTTTCACACAAATCAATTCCTTCAAATTTTTTTATCTATATGTCCTTTTATTTTCTTTTTCTTTTCTTTTTTATATTCTTTTTTTAACAAAAACCCTAATAACAAATCTATCAACCAACCAACTAGATGGGGGATTCTTAGAAAGCCTTGCTCTAATACTAATACGATGAGTGTTAGGCATAGATTTATAATTTTTTGGACTTTAAGAATTGAAGCGGACCTTGACCGATGAAATATCTCAAATTAGATCTGAGAATTCCACGAACCTTGGTATGAATTGATGGAAGAACCTTGAATCGTTGGTTGAGTAATCCTAAGAACTTTGATATGGAGATCTTGACCCTATAGGAAATACCGACCAAGAAACTTGATATAACAAAGAACGCAACAAGAATTCAAATTATTGTAGAATTCATAAGCTCTCAAAAGAACTCAAAGAGAAGAATTTCTCTCAATTTGATCTCAATATCAAAAGTGATATGTTCCTCCAAAACCAAAACAAAGGACTATATGTAATATCATCAAGGATGCCCACAAGACACAAAATAAACAACTTTGTTGGCTATTAAAATCTAGTGGCCTAAATATAAGAGTAGGCAGCCTTAGAGGCGGCCTTAAAAAATTCGCTTTGTGGACCCTGTACGCCGGATAAAGGCTAGCGGCGTAAACCCGTAGGCCAGCAGCGTAAACTAAGAAGGTTGGCAACATTAGATCAGCCTTTAAAATTTCAATTCTGTACACTTTTTACACTGTTGAAGGCCGGCGGCTCTTTAATTGTAGGTCGACAGCGTTGAAGGAGAAGGCTATTGGCTTTGAGCTGGCCTTAGTCTGGTTCCACTTATTGTATTGCTTTCTCCTCCTAAGTTGCATAAACAACAGTAAATGTCTTTGTTTCCAATTCCAAATCTATGTTGGTGAACTTTGAGTAATTCTTTAATAAACTTCTGCATAAATCCGTGGAACTTTTCCTAAAGCTTCTTAGCTCTATTTTGAGTAATTATTCTTTCAGGAACTTGAATTTTTTGTAGAGAGCTTGGTGCAATCGTATCTTTATCAAAAAGATATTAAAAAGCAATCGAAAACAACAGTCAACACTAATCGAGAAATAAATGTGAGGACTCATTGGAATCTGACAATTAGAGAATAGGATCTGATGGAGCTTGTAGCCTCATATCCATTAGACAATAGATGATGACCTTCTTCTTGTTCATTTGCGACACAAAACATTAAAGATAAGAGCAAAGAGCCGACTAATGCTATGTTTGGTATTCGTTATGAAAAGCAGAAAGTTGGGAAAAGTTACGACGATAAATGGAAAGAAAAGGGAAAGAACTTTTTACCATTGTTTGGATATGACAAAAAAAATGGAAGGAAATGAGTGAAAAATTTTCCACTCTATATGTTTTGTAAATATAAGTATAATGGAATGAAAGAAAACAAAAGTGGTGATAGACTAATATGCCCTTCCTGTTGAAATAGCAAATATACCAAGCTTCCTTCCCTTAGTTGTTAGTAGTTGATACTGGAGCAGATAACGAATGCAAGTGGTGATTGCAACTGCTGCTTGGTGTTTTAGTTCTAATGTTGTTGTGTGTTGCAGGTGGACACTCATGCAGTGTGTGAGCTGCTTGGATGCTTAAGATGGAAGATGAGCTCTCTCGCTGCTACTACTATTGGCGTGTAGGGCGCTCGCTGGTTGTTTGGTTGTCTTCATGTTATGCGCTCCAGCTGCTAATCATGTACGCTTTGATGTAGAAGCTTAAGATGCATGCTTGAGTGATGCGTGTGGATCACCTGTTGTTCATGGAGTGAGGGGTTGTCGATGAAGCTTAATTACCGCTACTGCTATTTTTAACAGGGGTAAGTGCTTGAGTCTGTTGGAGTAATGCCATGAATGTTGGGGTTACTGTGGGGTGTTGTTCGTTCTTAGCTTAAGGATTTGGTTTGGTTCTCCACAGCTGCAAAACAAAGCTATACTATCTGTTGTTTTATGTTGAGTAGTTACTGGAGTTATGCTGCTATGCTTTTAATGACAAGAGCTGCTACTGTTGTAGAGTTTGTGAGCGTGAAGTGCCTCAACATTATAAGTAGCTCAATCATGCACATACCTAGGTTAACACTTTATCAAGTGCTCTATCTTATAACTGCTTAGTATGCAATTTAGCAGAAATTAGTGTGTGCTACTGTTAAATGCTAGAAAAGCTCATGTCAGTTATTGTATTTTTGGAGAGAGCTAGTGTGGGATGTGTCATGTGGTGTCAATGTGATTGCAATTATTGTGTAAGTTTTGAGGATGTGTTGTTACATGAAGAGCTAGAATAACAATTTTTTATTTCTTAAACAGAAGAGTATATTTTTGCAACATCTTGATTCATTATGTCTAGTACAAACTATCTGACGGAATATGTCTTCTAGCTGTTTGATTACTTTTGTAGTCCCTTGTTAATTTGAGCTTGGAAAGTTGTGAAGGCCTAAAGGGCATAAGAAAAGGTTGATATACAAGGTTATATGCCATGCTAAACTCCAAGAATCCTTAAAACAAGTATTGACCCATGCACTTAGGCTGTGGATTTTAAATATCCTTGATTGCAGATAGACCCCAAATTTAGCAGATTTTTGTAGAAAGTAATAAGGTAACTCATGAAATCAAATCAATGCAAACCAAAAAGGCTGTCCAAGGTCAATCAAAAACCAACTCAAATTCATGACAGTAATCTAGTGAGGTGGTTTATGAATATCATTGTATGGGCATAGTAAGATTGAGATCACATGCACTTGGACAGTCATATCCCATATGCACATAGAGATTGTTTTTATATTGAAGATTATAAACCAAATGGAAGAGACGAACCTTTTCTTCTTAACTTTCTAGCCATGAAATTGTTTTGTTTAGATCATCAATGGCCCATCTCTTGACATTTGAAAGACTAAGAAGTCTTTGCAAAATTTGAACTTATGTTTTCTCTAGAGAATAGAATGAAAATAAGGATAAAAATAGGTTAGCATATGGAAAGAAATGCTTTTTAAAAAACCCAGCATTATGAGCATAATCATGGACTTATAACCACCTTATAAAACACTTTCTTCTAAACTTTTCTAGTACAAAGAAACAAGGAAAAAATATATCAACACATCATCAATTGATCGATCTTTTATGCAAATAAATTTTGACAAATAGGTGTTTTACATCCATTCCACTTCTCTTTGTCATTTGTTTTCCCACAAGATCATGTCCTTAAAAACAATTAATCATAAAGAATGCTAAGATGGTGAGCTATGGAGTATGTTAACAGCCTTATATATTTCCAAACACATTTCAAACCAAGAACCATCTCATAATAAGAATGTCATAAATGCTTAATAGGTTCCCAAATATTAATCTCCAACTAACCAACCAATGTTAATCATTTTTCAACTTAAAAATAAAAATATCACAGCTACTTTAACAACTTCTCCTTACTACCTACTACTAAAATTATCAATCTCAACTTCACTACCATATGTTACTTACGACCCATTTAAATATTGAAAACACTAATAACTAAATTCACTTATCTAGCATTCCATGTGTTCCATGGATTCGCAAAGGAGAAAAAAAAAACACCTTGACAAACAAAAAATACCTAACTGAAATACTAGCAATAGTTAAAACATTTATATAAACTTCATAGGATTTAAAATGGTTAGCATACCATGTCTTCCATGGATTGTTTACATTTCCAAAAACAAAATATATTTACCTCAAAAGATAGCTTAGTCGGGTGAGACTAATTACAATATATTAACCTATACATATTTGGTTAATAACAAAAATATAATATTCGCATATTAGACCATGGCTAACGTCTTCTTCATCTTGCCACTAGAAATCTTCATTACTTTATAAATTCTTCATTGTCCATTATCCAAAGAAGATAACCTTTGCAATCCTCATGAGCGCAACAAAAAAATCTCCTTGTTTGTATAGGATTTTTTGGTGAGAAAATCATATCCAATGAAGCACAAATTTTCATTAAGCCTAAGATTTAGTAGCTCCTAAAAACCCTCCTACTCTAAGTAAAGATGGGGCCTACTACATTTGATCAACGCATTTCCTGCCTTTATAACTTCAATAATTTTATCAATTGCTGGTTGAAATTTCCCATCCTCCTTTTCAAGGAGTTCACCACTCCTAACCTTGCTTTTTCCCTTTTAATTTGGCCAAGGTTTGAGGTTTTACTTGAGCATTAGCACTTGCACTTAACACAGTTGTTAGACTCTAATCTAGAGGAGTTTGTGTTTCAGAGGGTATTGTTCATCTAAATCATTGCATCGGATAGAGTAGAGGCTCTCCAATGTGACTTCATTGTCTAGAGTCATTAAATCTATTTTAGATTTCTTTGAAGATCTCCCCTCAACTTTCTCACAAGTCCATCTTCTCATTTTTTTCCTTTGTTGTCTCAAAACCTTGACCTGTAGCTTTATCATTGCCAAATATTTCTTGAAGTCTATCATTATACAAAATTGGTCTTGTCATCCACTTCTTTGCAGCTAGTTTTTTCTACAAAAAATAAAAAGGAAAACCATAAACAAGTATTTTTCTATTTGGTAAATATTATAAGTGATTTTTTAATATTGCATGCAAATATCAATATCTCTATTAGTGTTTGCCAAACTTCAGGTTCAGCCTCAAACATACATGAGATAAGAGTCCATGCAAAATCGCTAGAATTGTTGAAAAGATCAACCACTTCATCAAAATTAAGCTTGATAATCTTTAACCACCTATTCATGATCTTGTCTTTGTCAATAGATGCATTTTTTTTTATTTTCTCACGAAGTTCCATAATAACATTATCATTTGCTGATGAAGTGAAAGTCCTATCTTACTTATTCCCATCAACTTTTTGGTGATAAAAAGCATTAACGAGATACTCATCCATCGATTCAATCCAATGAAGATTTATTTGTTTTCCATTGGTTGCTAATTTCATTACTCTTTTTCTTGTTAAAATCAAGGCTTCCTCAACGCATACAAACATAATACATTTGCACAAGGAAAAGAGTACCAAAAAAAAAAACATCACAACAGGCACTTTAACAAAAGCAAGTTGGATACAATTTCCTATTACTTCAACAAAATTAAATAGCTAATATAGTGCTCTTACAACTATATAAAGTGAATATTCTTAACTATTTATTACATAATCATTCCACATTTTGTGTTGATATGTTATCTCACAAAATCACACCTAATCTAGCATCGGCTATGTCTTAATCCCGTATCCGACCATGATCTTCTGCTTCTATGTTTAAAAGATCATGGTTAACTTCAGATATAAGTGCATCATCTGGATCAATACATACTACGAAGTTATGTAATATGCAACAAGCTATAATTATCTCACATTGTGTTTCAAATATATGATGCTTTTCTATGGCACTTGATATGATGGGAAATCGTTTATTAAGCACTCCAAATGCTCTTTCAATAGCATTACGGAGTAATGAGTGTCGATGATTGAATAGCTCATACGGATTGTCTGGTGTACATATTGAATACTCCTTAAGGTGACATCGCACACCTCTATATGGAGCTATTAATCCACTTCTTATCATGTATCTAGCATCAACAAGGTCATATTTTCTTGTTAAATCCATTGCTATCAAAACTGGCCCTAACCAACCAGTTCGACCGGAACCAGCACTAATGCTAGGCTGGATCTCCCTTATGACTTGTTTTTGCATCTAACCGATCGACCCAGGCGGTCAAACCAGTGGAACCAAGAAACCCAGGTGGCCGAACCAGTTGACTCAGACACCAAAAAAACAAAATAAAAAAACTAAAAATTTAATATTTATTCATATTTTATTATAAATTGATAAAATATAATCATTATGTCATATTATTTAATAATTAATTAATGAATTTGATCTAAATATGGATTCAATTGAGTGATGTCATATATATTAGTCTTTCATTATTATATTATCCTTATATTTCTACTTTTTCATAATCCCGATTCGACCCTCAATTGAACCTAGTTCGACCCCTGGACCCTTGACCCACTAGCTTGTTTGGGTCAAACCCCAGTCCGGTTCTGACAACATTGGTTAAATCAAATGTGTTAATTGATAGACAAATTTAGTTTAGAATTTACTAATGATTTAATATTTTACCTTCAGGTATTTCCAAATTATCTTCTCTAGAAAAGCTTAATTATCCTTGAATCAGCGGCAGAACCTTCGTACCTAGGTAATACATGTGTAAACCTTAAGTCAAAGGAACATGAAGCAATAACATTTTGGGTTGGATATTCTTTTCTACTACGAAATCTTGATACCTCAGCATTAGAAACTATCACGAATATGTGTTACATCGATTGCACCAATACGGTTTTTAACATCATGTGCTAGAATATGTAGAAACTTGGCAACTTGTTCTTCTCTCAATGTACATTGAGTGTCTTTAAGACATCCGCTACCTTTTAACATATAGCATAAGCTCTCAAAAGCCATGGAATCCATTTGTGTTATATTTCGATATTTATGTCATCTCTTAATTGCTTTAGAAGTTCTTGCTAAATTCAATCTCTTTCTAATGATGAAGTAATGCTAGTAATTGGCCTTTCTACAAGGTATGGATGCAATTGTACCATATGCCTTGATTTAACCAAATAGCATACTAATTATACAATTACCATGTCTCGCATTCTCATCTAATCTTCAACTAGATCATCCTCAAATCATCATTATAGTTACTGTTAAGATGAATATTACTCAATAATTCATTGGTTTATGTTGGATTAATTCGTTATTAATTTTATAGAAATTATATGGAATCGGTACTTAATCGTGATTTATATGAATATCAGGTCTTTGAAGCCAAAAGAAGTGAAAAATACAAGATTGGAGCAAAATTGAATCAAAGGAGAAAAATAACATTGAAGGCCGGCCAAACAAGAATCAAAGCCGCCGGCTTAGAACTGGACCACACCAGCGTTGAATGCAAAATAACATATAGGCCGACATCAACATAACAAAAGCTGTCCGCGTTCACAATCTTCACCAGCGAACAAGCAAGGAAAAGAAGGTAGGCTGTGCATATGCTTAGGCCGTCGGCCTTAATATTTTGGACATCACACACACAATAAAGGCCGCCAGCTTATCTATCAACGTCCGGCCATTACTACGCTGGAAGCACGAAAGGAGATCAAAGCCGATGAGCAAAGCCTCCGGCGTATCTGGGCTTCTTGCCGGCCTTCCTGGAAAATTCATTGTTTGCGAAGACATAAGTCGGCCAAAGGAAATGTAGGCCGCCGGCCTTTCTGAAAATTTGCCAGCCAACATTCCTGCGTGACTCCTCATTTGTCCAACTTGTATTTATATATTATTTAGGGTTTCTTTCAGGAGCATTCATTATTCATTCATTCCATATTCAATACAACTTTGTAAGAAAACCCTAGAGAGAATTCTAAGGGTCATGAGTGGCTAAATTCCAAATCTAGCCAAAGGATTGCTACATATTCAATTCAAGATGGATTGTGAGATCAAAATGGTTCTATTATATTGTTCTTAAATTGAGTATTCATATTTCATCTGCTTTATATGTTATTATTGTATGTTTATTGATTGCAACTTTGGATCCGATTGTATGATTAACAAACAATAATCAATCAATTAGGAAATCATATCCGTAATTGTATATCTTTCTAATATATGTGATAAAACAACACGATTAATTATAACCAGATGATTGATTTTGTGTTGTGGTGAAATATGATATAGTTTAAATGATTCTTGCTTGTGGATTGTTGATTAGGATTGGTAGTCTCTCTATTTCATAAAGCAATTGATAGATTATATCCTAAGAGCGTATTTAGGGTTGTCTAATTAATTAGGGAAATAATCAAAGATCTTATCTTGATTATCGAATCATTAAGGAAAGATAGATTTTCAGAGTGTGTTGAAAGTCATAACAATCTATTCAATAAAGGAACAATAATCTTTGAGTCAATGATCAATCCCAAGAATTGAATTATGGTAAGACTTTGGTTGGATATTTTCCTAATATAAAATTTTTGTATTTAGATATAGAATTTATTTAATTGTTTGATTTCAAAAACCCCCAATTTTTCTCTTTTCTCAATCTTGATAGAAAAAGATTTTTACTAGTTCCCTATGGAGACGATCCTGCTCAACCCTATTTATAAATCTTTAGAGTAGGTTAAATATAAATATTTATTTTTGTGGATTCGACACCCACCAGTTACTATCTTCATTATTTCAAGATTATCTGACCAAGTAGTACAATCTACATTTTGACTATGGCATGTTATAAAACAAGAAACCTACTAAACAATTTTTTTACTGTTGATGTTGATTATTCCCTAAATATACAACAAATAATCAAACAGTAAAAACAAATATCATTCCCAAATATTTAAATGAAACTTGAAATATAATTACATTCAAATATCATTATGTCAATCAATGATTTTACTATTGTTGTTATCTTATATTTGTCTCTATTCTTCTAAACAAAGACACATGGAAAAAGAAAAAAACAAAGCAAAAACTAAAATATTGATGAGGAATCTTTGTGAGTTACCTGGTTGTGATGACTTCTTTTCCACCTATGAGAAGGAAGAAAAAAAATGGTGTAAAACAATGGTTTGGGTATGCCTTTTCCATAAAGAGAGAGAGAGGCACCTTATTACAGGCTAATTATAGTTACTTTTTTTCCCTCTCTTTGGAGGGCATTTTTGTAACTTCAAATGCAATGTCTTTTTCCCCCCAGCTTTCTCTCCAAAATAGGAGAGAAAAAAGGAGTTCCATAGCTAAAATGTTTCCACTCTTTTCCATTTGGTTCATCTATTTTCTGCTATCACTAATGAAATCCAAATAATAAAATTCCATCATTTTTTACGACCTTCCATAGCTTTCAGCTACTTTCGACCATGCTAAACACAATGTAAGAGTTGGAGGAGAGAAAGATTGAGTTTATAGGAAAGAGAAATAAAGGTTTGCTTGAGTCAAAACTTTTGAGATTGAATGCATGAAAAATAGTAGAAATCAACGAAAAGTTATGGAAATGAAAGGAGGAATATAGTGTAATTATTTTAAGAAAACATCTGACGAATGAAAGTGGTGGAATTGGGCATAAAACTATTTACTTTGAAGCTTAGGAATTTTCTTAGCTAAAATTTTTTTCTTTAAAACTTTCCACAAGTTTTTGCTTTGTTAAAAATTGCTAAACACAGAAGGTACCAAAGTTGGGACTGAGAACTGAAAACCCTATCAGTAGAGGTGGTTGTTTGTTGGATTGCAACCTACTTTGTAACATGTACTCTTTTGTTTTACTTTTTCTTAAATTTTAATCTTTTTTTTAATTTGTGCTGTAATTTTTTTTTCATTTTTTGATTTTTTTGAGGAAAATATCAAATTTAATATTAAACTTTACTTAAAAATGCAATTAGGTACCAAACTTTGAAAAGTTCAATTCAATCCTAATTAAAGTTTTTGTGACTACACTACCTCACTTAACTCCGTTAAACTCCAGTGTTGTCGAAGATGTGCGACCTAATCACCGAGCAACACATGGACAAGATAGAGAAAAAAATTAACTGAGAGAATGAAAGAAAGGAAAAAAGAAGAAGGAAAGAAAGTAAGAAGAAAATCTAACATAGATACTTACTAAGTCAAATCTTCACAATTTTTTTTGAAAAATGCACAAAGACAATGATTACATTGATGAAACTCACAAATATACAAATCAGTTGCTTAAAAACCTTAAAAAAAACCATAAGATTGAAATTTGAAGAAAATATAATTTTCCTATCAACTCTAATTTAAATCAATCTAAAGTAATAGACTTCAATATGAGATAAGATTTGTGAGTGATTCTTCACAAGGAACATTATTATTGATCTTTTGTCATTAAAAATCAAGTAAGAAAAGGGAATTTGACATTTTCTCTCTTCATCACCGTTGGTGAACTTATCAACTTCTCTCTAAAATTGTGTTTTAATTACACAAAATTGAGTAAAAAACTAGTATCATTGGTTTCTAGTGTTTCTTAGTTTTGTAAAAACTAAATCTTTTGTTTCAATTGCTCCAGAATCATATGGATCTAGAATACCCTAATTACCCACATGAAGATAGGTTTTACTTCTGCGTTTGGCAAATCATAGGTGGAGATGATTTTGGTTTGCGGTTTGGTTTGAAAGATTTGGTACATCTCCTTTTCTTCTTCTTCTTCTTCTTCTTCTTGTTAAGTGAGGCAGATGAGAAATTTAATTAGATGTTAAATTGAACTTTTCAAATTTCTGGTACCTTCTAATGGCCTTGTAGCCTAGTGACATCTCTTCTAATCTCTCAAGCGAAAGGTACTAGGTTCAAATCCTCCATCTCCCGTTATAATGGCAAAAAAAAACTTCAAGTACCATGTTGCATTTTTTGGTAAAATTCAGCTACTAAATTCAACATTTACTCAATGTTTTATTATTTATTCAATCTATCTAAAATAATGATTTTTGACCAATAAAAAACATGTCATGTGTTAAGATAAAGTGGAGAACTCGGATTGAAAATAAAATGAACATTTCCTTTTTTTTTTTCTTTTGCTGAAAACTAATTTGTATTATTATCTATCTTGTTCCATCCATATTTGTTTGTTAGTGAGTCGCATGATTGTCAAGTGCATACTTAAAAAACCCTTAACCACACACACAATAGTCATGAGACATTTTTATATGACTCTCAACAAACTGAGGCTCCTGGGTACCTCTTCGTGGAGTAGTAGTGGTTGCTGACCTATAATTTTCTTAATTAGACTCTTTTAAATGAAGATATCCTGGATGTTGAAAACAAAATTGGGCAATATCCAATAAGTCTACACAATTATTTTGATTGGTACTAACAAGTGTTGAAGATATTCTTTCATCAAGCCACTAAATTCTCTCTATCTAACATCATTTTAGGATGGAACTAAAGATCATGTTCCTTTCAAGCCTTAAAAGGTCAAATGGTGAGGATTAGAACTTTTTGTGAACTACAATCTTTGTCACTTAAAATGTTTTTGGGCACTCTTTAGAACTTTAAAACATGGTCAAGGAAAAGTTAGGTTGTCTCATTAACATTTTGAGTTTCTTATGATAGGAATAAAGGCCACATACTTTAGAAAACTTATTAATAACAAAACATAGACTATATAACCTAGTTCAAGGGAAAAAAAAATGGTATATTCACTAGTCAACCCATGGACGGGTAGCACAGGATAAGTTCGAACAGCTGTATGGATTTATGTATATATTAATAAGCTAAGCATGTATAGGGTGTATTCATCACATTTTTCTTTATATCAACCAATAGTAGCCTTAGTTGAATAGGCTTGTCTATCATATGCTAGCCAGGATATCCAATTTGTTAGAATATTTTAACAATTTCTCTAAATTACCTCCTAAAATTTCCTACGGTAGGGATATATAGACAAATAACCTTTGTGTAGACCATATTACTTTTCACCCTAAACTATAAGTCTCCTCTTACATCGAGTGCTTGAAAATCCTAACCAACAAGTGCTTAGGCCAAGTACCTTGATTTGCTCTTGAATTATGGTAGCAACACAACTCATGGTTGTTAGGTATTTGCGGAAATGAAGCTAACTTGCTCTCTTACTCAAGACGTTTTACTAGTTGATTAGTTTGCTGCTTCAATACTCAATCTCTAAATCAAACTCTATTGAGGAACTCCCTCCATGGACTTGCTTGGCAGAGAGTTTATGTTAAGTTAGTCTCTATTTGGTAAAAAATTATTGTCTTTAGAAGCCATCATATTATGCTTTAATGTCTTAAATAGGTAAAAAGTCACAAGCAACTTCTTATCTTAAGCTAAATATTGTGCTCAATGTGACTTAGCCTTTTGCTTTCATATGTCACTAGAGGATAATTTCGAATCTTGACTATAGAAACAATGTCTAATGCAAACAAGTGATCCACATTCTCATTAGTAAACAAATGACCTGTGTTTTGTATATACGTGCTATTTTCATTATGCATCATATTGACCAAAATAGTTTAATTAAAAAAAAACCCTTAAAGTTGTAACCAATGGGCAAGTATCAACCATGGGCCACCAGCCATCACCATGTAGGGTGTTGTGTGCTTATAAAGTGGTAGGAGGTAGTAGAGTTGTAAAAATAGGTAAGCAAACTGACTCATCTGCCTTAATTATTTTGAATTATGTAGCTAGTTCACTTTGCCTTACATACTAAAGCGGCTAAAGATTTTCATGTAACCTCGCTTAAGTTGGCTGGTTATGTAAGTTAACCGACTAATGCACTAAGTTTTTTTATATATTATAATACAATTAAATATTGTTTTACAATTAAAATTAAAACAAAAAATCTTATTTACACATAGAAGAACAAATAGATAATGATTTGAAGATACATATGGAAATAAGATAAAATAATTATTATTTAATATTAATGTTTTACTTTCTCATTCTTTTAATTTAGTTAAATTATTATTTTTAATTCAATGATTAGCTATATCTACTTAATCTTACTAGTTTTTAATTCATTTTCTTTTTTAAACTTTCATGGGATTACTATTAAAAAAAAAAAAAAAAAGCTTTTGAGGGTTTAAGGGGCTAACTGACTTATAGTGGGTTGGTCTACTTTAACTAATGGGTTATGGGGGACAAATCAAAATGACTTACAAGCTACAAAGCATGTTAAAATTTTAAGCTTGACCTATTTTTCTTTCACAGGTTAAACAGATTAGCTCGCATAATTGACAACACTTACCCATTCATTCACTTTATTGTATATAATAAGGGAGAATTGAATTCCACTTCAACGGCAATATAATAGAGTTATAATGTTTATTACAATATTAATTTGGTAAAAAAGAATAATCATTGAAATAAAAGTAAAATATCTATTATGCTCCTATCTTTACTACAAAGAGTTAATAATTGTATAAGCGATATTTTCAAGTTAGAGATCTTTATGATAAAAATGAATTGTTATTTTTGCATGGCTTTACCTAGAATGAGAAGAGAGTAAATAAGGGTTAACGACACGAATACTACTTGATCTTTACACAAAAGAGCAATTTACTACATGAACTTTTAGTAGATCAATTTGCTACCTAAAACTACTTTTGGAGAACACAATCGCTAGTTAACC
The DNA here is from genome assembly GCA_024138025.1 of Combretum micranthum. Taxonomy (NCBI): domain Eukaryota; kingdom Viridiplantae; phylum Streptophyta; class Magnoliopsida; order Myrtales; family Combretaceae; genus Combretum; species Combretum micranthum. Next base: position 76,465 of record JAMXBD010001109.1, on the reverse strand, counting down.
TAACTCTATTGAGTCTGTCATCCTACGTATCATAACCACCTAATCTTTGAGTGACACATGGTATTTCCAAAGTTAAAAAAAGCCTAAAGTACATTTTTCTCATTAAATTTATTGGACCCAATTTTTTTTAAAAAAGAAAAACATTAACCAAGTTAAAATGCAAGTTGAAACTCCTTAATATTTGCAAAGAATAAAATTACACTTCTATAACTTATCCCAAATGTAACCCCAAATTAAACCTAGAACCTTAAATTCTTCAACAATAGATTAGTAATTCAAACCCAATAAGTGCAAAACTCGAAATCATGATGGGGGAGGCAAAAATGACATCTCCATGAGTGACCTAAACTCATCTCCATGAGAATCCGCATAATGTTATTGTTCTTGTGACCTAGGGTTTTGGCTATGCGGTGCTTGATGGCATAGAGCTTCTCTTCTCTGTCTCTTTGTTTTTGCTCCATTTTTAGTCTTTAGAACATGTCATGATAGAGCATGTAGTTGAAGAAGAAGAAGAAGGTGAGAGATCATAAGGGAGTGGGAATGCGATACTTTGTGTAAGCGAAAAGGGGGTAAATTGGTAATTAGACGATAAAGGAGGGAATAAATTCAAAGGTAGGAAAGTAATCGTAAAGAAAAATAAGAAGGGTTTAGTTTTGATCTTTATTTTACGTATCTATTTCTCTACCCACTTGAGTTTGATCTTCCTAATTACACATTTCTTTCCTCACTGTAAAGGACTATTTTTTCCCCTTATTGATTAGGGTTTGCAAATTTTAGGTTCCTCTATAGATTTTAGAAGGGTTTATTTAAGGGATTTTTAACTTTGGTTATGTTTGACTTTTATTTTTTTTAATTTAATGAATTAAAGGAAAAAAAATGGTTTGGGAGGTTTTGCACTCGAGAAATGCCACATGTCAGATAAGAATTGATTGGGCGGTTAGTACATATAGGATATCAAACTAAATAGAGCTCGTCAAGGTAGTGATTTTTTCCGTGAAATGTAATTTTAGATAGCAAATTGATCTTTTAAAGGTTCAGGTAGTAAACTACTCTTTCTTGTAAAGTTTGGATAGTATTTAAGTCATTAACATAAAATAAATAATTATTTCCTTCAAGTGAATAAGCTATTAAATAGTTATATTAATTAGCACCCCAAAATAAGGAAAAAAAAAGAAAAGAAAAAATTTTAAAAGAAAGTTGATTGTTATTTTTTCCTCTTCCTCTTAATTTTTCCCCTTTTATTTTATTTTATATTTTATCAAATATTTAAATAAATATACTTAATAATATTTCTAAATCAATTATTATGATCAATCATAGGGCTGCAAACGAATCGAGCTATTCGCGAGCTACTTGAGCTCGGCTTGGCTTAGGCTCAATTAGTAAACAAGCCGAGCCTGAATATAAAGTAAAGCTAGTTTATCTAAACAAATTGAGTTCGGATTTTAATTTAGGTTCACGAACTGGCTCGTGAATAGGCTTGCAACTAGGCTCCTTACGAAGCTTATTAGCAGATCTATAATTTTTTTTATGTATGATATATTATCTATAACTATATAATAAAAACTAATTTATATTATGTATATTATTATAGCAATACTTATATATTATATTTTAAGTTTAAAAAAATGGAAAAAATGCTATTTAAAATGAGTCGAGCTCGAACTTTAATTTTAGATTCGATAAAAAACTCGACTTGGCTCAAACTCATTTCATAAACAAGCTAAGCTCGAGCTTGAACTTAAACTCGTTTAACTAAACAAATTGAGGACTCCTTTAACTAAACAAGTCGAGCTTAAGCCTCAATTTTAGACTCAATTGTAAGCTCAGCTCAACCTCGAACTCATTAAATTTTAAAGTAGCCAAATCCGAGCTTTTAAAAGTTTGGTACGGCTCTACGCCTTATCAAACATGTCCTCATGTAAACCAACTAAATAGTGTCTCTATATTAGCATAATTAAAGTTAAGTATGGAGACAGGATTTGAAGTGGGAGAAACATAAACGGTCGGGGCTGATTTCGGTTCCGGCCGGTTCGCTGTCCACCAGTTTTCAAATTGAAATTCTCCTGGAACTGGGGTTGGATTGGATGGTGTCTCTGTCTTTGCAGTAGCAGCTCAGGGACCAGGAAGACGGACCAACATTACAGCGGGCAAGACTAGTTGAAGTTGAGGTAACATAACATTACCTCCCTGCCTCTTTGGGTTTAGTCAGCAACCGCACTCTAGGGTTAGGGTTTTAGCTTCCATTTTCGATTTTGATTAAAAAAAAAAAATCTACGATAGGTTTTCTAATTGCACTGAAAAACTAGAACGATTGGTGCATCGCTCTCTCTCTCTCTATATATATATCCCTTTCCCTGAAAGTTTTAATGCACTGCTGTTAGCTTAGCTGCCACTCGTTGGCACGAGTTTCAAGCCGTCCATTCCATGATCGGACCATTGAAATCCACATTTGCATATGTCTGCTGGTTTCTTTTTGTGCTTTTCTTTTTGGATAAATCTCATATTTGATATTTGAACTTTATATATGAAAATGGTACCTGAACCTTAAAGGTTCTGTATTTTTATTACTTAATGCCGTTTGCTCCATTTGTTGTTACGGAAGAGGCAGTCTCATTGAATTTTTATTTATTCTCCTAGTACTGTCCAGTATCTTCATGCTAACAAATAGTGACGAAAAGTTTGATTAGGTATCAAATTGATCACTTTCAAGTTCAAATACCAAATTGAATTTTTATGCAAAGTTCGGTATTAAATTTTTCATTTGCTTTAAAATTTAAATTAAAGTCAGTTGATGGATGCTAATCTTCCCTTCAATCTGCTTTTTTCCTTTCTACAATTTCCATTTCATGATATGAATGGGATCCATCTGATCACTAATTCCTTTTGTTTTTGGGTTGCTGTGCGTTCTTTCCTGTTGAATTATATCATCACAGTACTCTTTCTTTGATTCTTTGATTTCTGACACTTTCTTGCACGCTTGGCTTTGAGCAGGGATCTCATGGATTTAACTTTTCTAAGTGCCATTATAGTTGGGGCTGGCTGCCTTGCGTTGGGATACTATATTGGTGCATATCATCCTTTCATCTTTATCCATTCTAAAGTACCTAAAAGTTCTCCGCTTGCTGATGGAGGCAGCAAAAACAAACGGAAAGAACCCCTTGAGATTGAGAAATTGTCCGGTGTTTTGGAAGATTTCAAAATGGTATAATTTCCACGTGGCTCTTCCTTCTTTCTTCTCTCGTCATTGATCTTCTTTGGTTTCCTTTTCCTTTGTAGGTCTTGGTTGTGAGGAATGATCTAAAGATGGGTAAAGGGAAGATAGCTGCCCAGTGCAGGTACATCTGTTTAAAACTGATTGCTTTTTGTTTTGCTGAACCCACATGTCATGCACAGAGAAAAGCATGTTAAAAAGACAAGCTTGATTGTACATTAGAATAAAGTTTATTAGTTCAAGCGACATTTTTGAGAAGTTTATAAGGGGCTGCAAATTGACAAGAAGGGAAGATAGCTACCAATGTGTATGTCAATATTGCTTACTGGGTATTCATGCTCTCAGTATTCTTAGTCTGAGCTGTGCTGAAAGCTTTTGTCAGTGTTATATATATAATTAAACCTAGAATATTGTTCTGCTTCCTTTTTTTGATTTTCCTGGCTCTCTTTTTTGGATCAGCATACAGAATATGGAAAGTTCAAAGGTATTATAGGAATGGCAAGTTCCTTTTAATAATTTATTTTTGTTCTTCATGCATATGCTTATATATCTGTGGCTGATATCATCAGTTGTTCTTACAAATACCACTGCCTCCCTTGCTTTAAATGGGCCTTTATGATGAAACTGCAATGGCAATGCCGTGTCCTGGCACTGTTCTCTTTCTTTGGACAAAGAACTGGAAAAGCAAAAAATATGGAAGGAGGGGAGTATACATAAAAGGAGTAGAGGTAGAACTTCATCTACCATGGTTGGTGAGAGAGAGGAAAGTTGAACTGTTTCAAATTGAATATTCTTATGCCTAATCCATTTGAAGTGCTCTTAATGTAACAGGATACTGGAAGACCTTGTCTCAGATTCTCTTTCTTGCTTTGTCAGAAGATTATGTCAAACTCCTTAAAATTGTGATTGTACAGAACAAATGGAGTAGTCAGCATTGCCTTTATTTATTTATTGATTTTTTGAGTAGAGCACAGTTTCTAGGCTGGCCATCCTTGGTTTTTGGTTTCTGGATTTTCTCTCTCTCTTTTTTTTTTTTTTCCCCCAATTAGTACATGAAGGTTTACTCACTTCATGTCTTCATTATAAGAGTTAGGCATTTCATGAATTTATGCTACCATCATGCCTTAATTGCTAGTTGCTACCACTCTGAGATTTAAGTAGCGTTTGGTTTTGCAACTCTTTATGGTAATAGATCGGACAAGGTTTATTGTACTATGTTTAATTTGTAAAATAAATTTTATACCGGACAAAATTCTTTTCATGCCTTTTGATTTTTGTCTCATATTTGATGATATAAAAAATATTGGATGGAACAAAGTAAAATTTGTTAACGAAGATATCAAATTAACACGACCACTATTACCTTATTTTTACTATTCAGACCTCACCGCTACCACGGCCACTTCTACCATCATCATCGTCATCAAATTACTACCACTAAATCAACACCACCACATCCACTAACTGTAATCTAATACATATCTATGACGAATAACATGGAAAAAAAAAGAAGAAGAAGAAATTAACAATCTTGTTTTATACTTAGCACACTAATGGGTTTAAGAAACTCATAATATCCTAGCCTCTTTGTACTATACTGTACTGTTTACTTTGTGTTATCCTGTCTCGGAAACTAAATGCTATCTTATGTCCTTAATTAGTCAATCTACAAAGTCTGTACTATCTTTCTATTGGTGATGTCTACTTCTCAATTATTACAGTCATGCGACTTTGGGTCTCTATAAGAAGCTGCTTAACCGTGCCCCAAAAGCATTGCACAGGTATTAAGAAACACTGGTCTAATTCAATTATCCTAGTCCTTTTCTTCAAATCCTCCAATATATTAATAACTTCATTTTTTATTTTGCATGAATGAGATAATGTTTTTTCCCCTTATAGGTGGGAGATGTGTGCACAGCCTAAGGTGGTTGTGAAAATTGAAAGCGACGAGGACATGCTTGTTTTACAAGTTAGTATGCACATGTATTGCTGGGTTTCTAAAATTGACATTATTGACTGTGAGCCCTTTCTTTAATTTATGTTCCTTTATCGGACTGAGTTCTGTATCCATTGAACTATCACTGCGAATGAATCAAGTGTGCAGAATCAGTCTTTAACTGTAACTTTAAGGGATCGTTACAACTCAATATGGATGTATGACTCTTGACATAAATACTGATAAAGGAAATTACACCTATGATATTCCATTTTACACATAAACGCACACACACATATACGAAACATACATACATATTCTAGAAGTATTCAGAGCTTGAAGTAGAAAATAAAAAAATTTTAAGGAACGGTCATTTTAGAAGACTATGTGGGGTTTGAAATATAACTAATTGTGGGATGATGATGAAATTATATTTTTCAAGAGAGGTTTGAGGAAAATCAATAGGATGATGGTTACACACTGAGTTCTGGTGACTGAAATGAGAGACTGTAGAGAAGAGTTATGTAGACTGGTGCTACAATACATTGCTGGTTGACAAATATGATGACAAAAAGAGCTTCAGGAATACAAGAGCTGAAAGATAGCAGACCTCATGGGGATTTCAGTTAAAGTATGGAAAAGTGTGGGAGAGATGCAAGATTTTTCTTTGAAAGCAATATAATAAGGTTATTGCAGAGAAATAGGCAAAGTCGTTTAAAAAATACTTTGGTTGCAATTTATGAAAGCTAAGTTGATGTAAAATATGATGTGTATTAAAAGGTGTTAACTTGTTGGGCCACAAAATGGCATTGTAGAAGGGAGCTAGTGAAAAGGTTGAAACGGAGAACCATTACTATTATATAGAAAACCACCTTATGTGTTTTGAGGAACTATTATTGTTTAGTTGGAGGTTAGATTCTTCTATGTTTTTAATTTAATGTAAGGTGCTATAACACTTTGCATACTGCTGCATTCAGCAATCAAGACCTAGCAGAAAGCAAGAGAAATCAGTGTCTTTATTTCTATTTATTTTTCATGTTATCGCTCTTTTTCTCTCTCCATATGTGTGTGTGTGTGTGTGTATTATAAATACACAAATTATAGGGAGATACATGCCAATAGGATAGTTTTCATATGCTCTTTTGGATCATTAAATATGTTGACAATCAAAGAAAATACCACATTTGGGTAATGCATCAGCATTATAATCTTTCTATCAAGTTCAATTAGGTAAATAGAATAAAGGTGGACAAGATAAAGGCTGTTTAACAAAAGGATCCATGATCCACTTACAAACCAATTGATCTAGTAAAGATGTAGGTAATTTTAATTTGTGTTTTGTGTATTTCTATCAACTTCATTTGCTTCATTGATGGTACCATTAAAATATTCTATAAAGTTGATGGAAGTGATTCTATTTGGTCAAGCAACTTTCATGTGCCATACAGTTTGCTCATTTCTGTCAGTGGGCAAATGACTTGTCTGAAAAGCCATTTTTCTTTTTGTTATACACCCAAGGATAATGCTCATTCTTCTATATGAAAAGCTTAATGCTGATTGTGATTGGGGGCATTAAAGTGTTTGAAATGCATAGTCACAGCTAAGAATTCTGAAAATTGTTAACCTCTATAGTTCTGTGGTATGGTATTGCTATTTTCTTTAATATTTATTTTTCTCGACCTGACATGTTATGGTTGTTTAGCGAGTCATGATTGTATAATTTTAACAGGAAAGGGCAAAATCATTGAAGTTACCTACACATATCACAATCGATGCAGGGAGAACACAAATTGCTCCAAGTGAGTCGTAGATCTAAATTTCCAAAGGGGTAAACATTTGTGTTTTGATTTATCTTAGGGATTCTCATCGCCATAATCATATAGAATGTCCTCATTAGTCGCAATGCATCAATATCATGCATATATTCCAATGTACTTGAGAAAATTTTGATGCAGTGTCCTGTGCGTAGCATATTACTATAAGTAAGGGGACCTTTGAAGATGGTGTATACTGAACAATTTCTGTGAAAAAGATGGAACATTTTTCAATGCTTTTTATGAATAATATCCTTCTTATAGCGGTAAATAACATGAGAGGACAATCAAAAGAAACCAAAAAAATGATGTGCTGTGATGGAGTTGTTGAAAGGCTTGGAAAATATCACCCAATTTTCTGGCTTAGTAGTAACTTCTCTCACATTTATCATACTGTCCGTTCTTAGTTTATAAGGAAATCTCTTTTGTGTGTTGCACTCTACTCGTGCCATGAAGCTGGTCTTTTGCTTATTTTTTCTTTTTTCCTCTTGCCAGATTCACGGACAGTAATGGCTATTCTTGGTAAGATTTTCTTTCCAATTGGAAGTGATCTTCTTTGAGTTTTTACATTCTCTGATAGCATGAATAGGGGCTGCAGGGAGTTCAGTGTTCACCTTGGTTGTGCTCTGACGTGACCTATTGAATTAGCAGGACCTGTGGAAGTCGTCGATGATGTAACAGGTGGATTGAAACTTCTGTAGCTGACTCAATATAGCTGGTGTATCTGCTGAGAAAGTGTAGCTTGACAAAGGAGAGGTACACCTAATTCTTTCTCTCAGGGAACTGCTGACTCTTTCCCTGAAGAATCATTAATTGAAGTTGATCGCAGGGACCCATTTTTGTGTGGTTTTTAGAAACTTTGGGCATAGATTTTACCTTGAAAATTTTGGATGATCACGAAAACAATAAGGATGGCAATTATATGATGACGATGATCTCAAGAACTGCACAACACTTCAAGCACTGTTTGCAACTTATGCAAGGATCTAGCATTGCTGCAGAAGGATGGATTGAACTTTATGCATTTATATATTTACAAAACTGCAATCTAACATTACATGCTGAGATAGGCGAATATTGTGACTTAGTCTTCAAAGTGGCTCTTAGCGTAAGATTTTTGAGAACTCTGTGGCAAGCATCTTCATTTAGGAGTAGCCTTTGATGATGAGCAGGTAAGCCCCTTAATAGTTGGAGAGCCACTATCATGCAGCAACGCACCGGGCTCACAGCCCAGTTATCGATAAAGAACAGTATTAAGTATTCATTATAATTTCCTATTATAGATATCCCTTACATCACACATATGATAAATGCTATATATATTTATAGGGATAATGACAAAAATGTTATCTGAACTTTCGTTAAAAAAAAAAAAAAAATTAGGTATTTGAAGTTTGGTTTGGAACAATTTAGTATTTGAACAAAGTTTTCATCGACTTTTTTAATACTTGAAGTTTAGTTTTGATAATATTGATGATTGAACAAATTTTTGATGGATTTTTTTTATATTTCATCTCACTTACTTTATGTATGAAAAAGCCAATGAAGACTTTGTTTAGGTGCTAAAATTGTCAAAAGCAAATTTCAAGTATGAAGAAGAAGTTAACGAAAATTTTATTTATGTATCAAATTGTTTAAAATCAAACTTTAGGTATTTAATTATTATTATTATTTTTTTTTGTAAAATTTCAGGTACTATTTTCAACATTCACTCTATGTCTATATATTATAGTAAATTATGAGTTTGAATCTAGATTGAGGACCAAGGGAAGAAATTTTACCGTTGAACGAGAAGGGTAATGGCAAGCAACTAATTAGCAACTTCCATAAGTTGATCTTTTCCCTTTCCAAGTAGAAGTAAATAATCCAAGGTTATCTGCTTTGTGAAAGCAACTCCATTTGATATTTATTTACATGAATGTGATTGCTTTAGTTAGCTACACATGATTTGCTAAGGCTCTTAATCACACCATTTCCCCAAAATCGAGATAGATTTGGTGGTAATGATGAGATATTTTCTTATTTCCCCAAAATCGAGATAGATTTGGTGGTAATGATGAGATATTTTCTTACTTGTGGAAACATGAACATCATCCATCTACATGGCCGAGTCGCTTCAAACCATTTTTTTGTTGGTCTGGTTTAATCTAATCGGGCTTGTTTGTAAAAATGCTAACGTTGTAATCTTGACCTTCACCACTATTCCTCCTTGAATCCAATTTTCTTCGATTAGATTGTGGTAAACATAGATCCTGCCTTACGACGTTAAAACTTCCTTAACAGGATGCAATTGAGTAAAAGGAATGGAATTGTCATTACCGGGTATTGACAGGATGATCTTGGACTGCCCTTTTGAGATTGGATTTAGATAAAAAGAGCAAATCCATTTAGATAAAAAGAGCAAATCCTCTTCTTGACCTAGTTAACTGCACTGAAAGTTCATTCACTTCCTTGCTATTGTATCTTATGTTTAAAGTAATCACTAGTATGCAATATTGCAAGGAAGGACGTCTGAACAAGAAAAAAAATAAAAAAAGGTTTTATAGTGCTAAGCATGTAATAAATGGTTGAAATAAACAACAAACCACCTAAGAGAATTTCCTTTTACATTCGGTAACTAACACTGGAACATACTTATACTAACAATAGTTCCAAATACCATCAGCATATACATACACGAGATGAAATGAAGAACTCAAACATGCACAGGTGGCTATTAGGACTGTTCACCAGCAACAGCTCTTTTAAACTAGGACCCAGGAACCTTGTCATAGCCCTCTGATCTTCTTTGTTGATCTTCCTCAGCCAAAACCTTATCTTTGGTCTTCTGCCCCACTTCCCCAGCTGCCTTTGCAACCCTGTTGAATGCACCAGTAACCCATGAAGTTCCAGTCAGTACATACCGGTTCTTCATAATGGCAGATCCAGCAGTGCTGACACCTTGCTCAGCAGCTGAATATGCAGACTTAGTCTTCTCAGAAACCTGGAATTTCTGATCCATTTCCTTCATCTTATCATTGACCATAGTTGTGCCAACACTAATTTTCTCACTGAAACCAATTTTTTGGTCCAAAGAAGCAACTTTGGCAGCAGCAGTGGAGGTGAACTGGTGCCTTTCATCAAAGGCCTTGGCTTTGTTAACTGCATCTTTGCCCAAAATGAAACCCTTAGCTAACATGCTGGTAACAACATCTTCTGCCTTTTGTACAGAAGATTCAGCACCACCAGCACCATTGCTTTCTGTTGCCTAATGAAAAACAAAAATATCTCATTAATTAGAGACAATTGCAATCATCCAGAAGGGGGGAAAAATCAGCCAATAATTATTACAGCCGTTGATGATGAAGCAGCTGATGGAACATTGTAATCTGGAGCCAAAGCTATAATAACGGACTGATCAACTATTGTTGCTCCCTGTCAGATAACAGATTATTAGTACAGAGGTACTTTCAAAAAAGGGTTTGACAGATCAATATGAGATGGCACAACTTAAAAAGTTATGGAAGAAAAGAAAAGAAAAATCCAAAGGCAAGTAAAAAAGGAATCAAAGCTGAACCATCCCAAGCCATTTACTTGAATGATAATCCCAATTCCTTAATGTAATTTTTCGTTTACTCAAAGAAAAAGAGAATAGCTACATGAAATTATGTAATGGAAAAGGTCTGAGATTTAAGCCCATCTTGTTGCAAATTCTCCACTCTGTTGTCCAATAGTGCCTTTCCCAAATGTCATATACTAAAGCTGGTCCAACAATTTCAGATCATATAAAGGACTGATGACTGGAAGCACTTAAATGCAAATCATCATAACACCAAGCACGGGTTATCCATCCATAGTCAAAATGATGAAGAATCATTGGATAGGTTATGATTTTGTGTGAAAGACAAATTGACATGACACTCAAAACGACATGCAGCATAATTTGTCCCACTTTCTTTCTACAACGTGTTAGTCCCATTTCCCTGTGGTTATTCCAGGAAATAAAAGTCTCTGGTACTTCACATCAATTTATGAAACTCAGTGGCGATGATAAAGACATAAATTTTCTCCCACTTTCTTTCTACAATGTGTTAGTCCCATTTCCCTGTGGTTATTCCAGGAAATAAAAGTCTCTGGTACTTCACATCAATTTATGAAACTCAGTGGCGATGATAAAGACATAAATTTTCTCCATGACTCTCGAGTCCTAGTAACTTCATTCCTCTCCCACTAGGAATTAAGATTTCAAGGAATTGAGAAACTTGGACTCAAGATTTTGTATTGTGACCTGACATCTTCACTATATTATTATTAGAACCAATAAGAAAACGGATCCAATAAAATCTCATTCCCTGAATATAATCAAAGATGGCATAAGTTAAGTCATTGGAAAAATCAGCTGGATATCCACTTGGTTGACTATGTTTTGCATCTGAGACCTAACTCTAACAAAAAAGAACAAGGAAGACTGTATCATAGTTAAAGATGGTTGGAGATGAATATGATGTTAGGTCTTATTTGTTCAGAAAACTCAAGCATAGAATATTTAAATCCATGGCAGAATTCGTATAGAGAAAGTATGACAATAAATCCTCATTGATCCCATCATTATGAATGGAAAACTTTAGTGGCATGAAATAAGATAATTTGATGCACATGAACATATAAGTATCATTCTGTTTTTAGATATCTTCTTCAGTTTTACGATGCAATCTAACATTGGTTTATGTAATAGGCATCAAACACAGAGGGCTAAACAAGCAGCAGTACAATTTTCTTCTCGCTTAGTACTACTTTTTGGGAAAACAAGAAGCTTTCTGAGTCTATGAGAGATAACAAACTCACAGAAAGGAGAACAGCAGTCTCGGCCCCTTGAGGATCCTTGAATGTCACATATGCAATTTGAGAGCGTTCATTGTCGCTGAATATAAAAACAAATGGCAACAAACATGAGGCGTAAGTGCAAAATGAAATGGCACGAATCAGAAGTGATATCAGACATATGAACATACCTTTGGATATCAACGTATTCAATATCACCAGAAAAAGAAAAAAACTCCTTGATATCCCGATCGGACGCACTTAGGGATACATTGCTCACTTTCACTGTTCTTATCTGAGAATCAAATGATGAAACCTTATAAGTAGATAAAGTTAAAAGCTTGCACCTTTAGGTAGGTTTTTGCCTTTATCCAACAAGATCAATAAATGAAGGGCAAGGGTGAACTAGACAACATCCGTCAATGGCGAATACCGATAGAACTACAATGAAATTGCAATTTCGGCAGAGTGAACGAGCCGTAAGGTTTAAAGCAACAGAAGACAGTCCAATCCCACCGCTCGAAATTGAAAGTACAGTAATAATCACTATCTAGAAAGATGGATGATGGGATCAATCACTCAAAAACTGAAATCAAAACTAAACTATAAACACCCTTTTCTTATTGGAGATAAAATAAGACGATACATCAACTAACTACACATAAAACATGATGAGAGTAGAAAAAAGGATGAAGAAGATGGGGGCTTAGGCTTACCGACATGGCTGAGAATCAAGAACACGAGGAGAAATGGAAACCGTTCTGTTTTGTGTTGTAGAGTACGAGGAATCAAGGATTTGTTGAAATGAAGAGTGTCTCACTTGCCGATGCTGTTGGGCTGGATTAGCGGTTGCTTCCTCTTCCTCTCTCTCTCTCTCTTTCTACTTTCTTGTCATCATTTTGTAAAGCAAGGCCCTTTTTTGCATGTCTCTCCGATTTTGGATCAAGAAGCCCGTTAGGCGCGCAAAATGCAGACCCAAAGTATAAATATAGAGAATTGGTTTTGTCTAAAATTTCCTAAATTTCACCCTTTCACATGAAGAATTCAAATTCACTCAACCAAAGGCAAATTCTAATTTTATTTTGACGCATGGTAAAAATGATAGATGATCTGTAAAAAAAAAATAATAATCATTTATAAATTTTATAAATATTAACATATGTCAAAGTATGATTTATCCTAGTGGCTTTTTATCAGAACTAATTTAATTAAGGTTCTGCTTGGATTGTCTGATTTTTATCTATATCTGCATCTGTTTTTTATTTGTATTTATTTATTATTTAGCAAAAAATTATTTGAAAACAAAATAAATAATATGGTAAAAAGGACCGATGAAACAAACATACCTAAAATCATTTACTAGATCAAATTTATACTTAACTCTAATTGAATCATTGAAATATTTTTATATTAATTTATATCATCAATTTAATCCAAATGCATGCATTTGTTAAGAAAAAGAATACAAAAAGTCAAAATAAAATACAAATGTCACTTTTTCAAAATGAATTATCCAATAAATATTTATAAAATTGGACTTATGTATCCTTTTATTTTATTTATACACCCTTATGAGTGCATGGATAGCTATCTCTCAACCATGGGTTTTGGTTCGGCCTCAATGGGAAAATAAAATAAGATCCTCCTTTGATTCTAGTTCACAGTACCATTTAAGCCTCTTTTTTTATGCTTCTTTTTTTTTTTTTTTGGAGGTTTAGAAAAAGCTTTAATCAATATGATTTTCCTAATACACTTTTTGCCAAAAGGAAAAATGATAAATTTTTTTCACAAAAGTATCAATTCAATTTTTCTTTTTCAACATACGTCTTTTTTCCTTTAAAGTACGGGAATTTTCATACTCTATTCTCACAGTTTAAACATACCTTAATTAATAGTTAAGATTATAAGAGGAAAACAAATTCATGAACTAATTGAATAATATTTTAAAATATAAAATATTTTTTTATTTTATAAATATAATAGAGAAACATTAATTCAACTACCTTTGTTTTTCATAGAAAATATTTCCTCTTATAGGGATAATATTTTTTTATTTTTATTGAAAAGTCTAAGTATTTTTCAGAAAATTGATTATATTTTTGGATCAAAAATTGTTTTTCCAATACTTTCCATAACAAATAATATTTTATTTATACGCAACACCGTATTTTATATTAACTTCATATCAAACACTAGTAAATCCTTTCTATATTTTCTATAAATACGACCAAACGTATAAAAAACATTAGTTTTCAAAAAAACATATATTATTAATAAAAAACAATTTAAGTCTAAATTTATCCATTTATTTGTATCTTCCTTTATCCATATTATTTATTTTGCATTGTAAACCAAATAGAAAGATTTTAAATAATAATGTCTTATCAAAATTTTCTTTGCGAAGTGCATATTTTAATTTCTAACTTTTCTAATTTAAACATGATTTCTCACGACATATATATACAGAAACAATAATAACTTAAATGATAGTCGAATGGTTTTCTTCTTCTTCTTGGTACTTTAAATTGGGATTTTACCCATACTTAATATCCTAAGTGGTTAACTATCCCCTTCCAAACAATAACAGTTTGTTCAAAGGTTGTAATGAAATTTCTATTATAGAGGAATGAAATAGAGGTGTAATATGATTTTTCTTTATTAATTTTTTATTTAAATGGTGGTATTTTAAAAAAAAAGATAGTTCTAGTATTGAATTGATATTTATTAGTTTGATGAAAATGACTATTCAATATTTTGTATAATAGGGATTTATTGTGAACTAAACGCTGCAATAGCTATTAATAAGAAATAAAGCTGTAATGGATTTGCAATTACAGTAAAATAAACGAGAGTGAATTTTCTGTAGTTTTTCACTTGATAGATAATTAAATGTGAAGATATAAAATAATATTAAGCGGTTTAAATAATATAATAGCAAAAAAATTGTTTAAAGTACTCTAAATACTTATTAAGAACAATATAAAGTAATTTCTTGCCTTTTCATACACATATCTTTTACTGGTGCACAAGAATATGTTCAGGACCTCGTTTAGGGTCTCAATATATCCTTAAAAATCTTTTTACTTTATGTAAGGTTTTATATTAGTGTCCCTAAATGTCAGGTTAAATTATTCTCTATTTATTACTTTTAAAAAATTAAACAATGAATTCATGACCATATGTATTAGAATTGATACTGTTAAAATTTAGACATTAAGATAATATTTCAAAGTTAGAGACACTTATCTTAATAGTAAAAAACTTTAAAAGAAGGTACATCTTTTAACGTATGAAAATGTATTAAAAATAATGAGAAAGATGGTATCAATAAAGTTATCACATGTGATTAGTTTAACAGAATTATGTAATATTGTGACTGTTTATTCATATGATTTTGGTAATTTAGTACTTAATGGCACATACCCAAACTGGCGGTCTTGTAATAATTCCATTGATACTTTTTGGGTTTTTCCCACTCAACATGCTCTAATGTTTACAAAGCATCAATCATTAATGGGACCCAGAAACAATGATATTACAGATACAGTTAATGCAGGGTTTATTATGACTGATATGAGATATGGAATGAACACTGAAACGAAGTAGGTAATAATAAATAGAAAATTTTCAATGGATTAAAACAGTATAGATAAAAATTTGATGAATAGAGTATTTATAATCAGTCACGTTAATCATGTATAATGATGGCCTAAATATCAGATTTTGATTACATCCCGTTTACTGCTAATCATTACACGTAACGTGTATGAATCCTTGTTATCTTATTTTGATTCCTTGCTTGGCAGCACCAGCAGATGTTTAAACAGAGAGGAAACTTGTCCTGTCTCTAGGAAGATGCTCCTTAAATCAACAGTATCTGTTTCTTCCTTTTGCAGCAAGAGTTTTTGAGGACTTTGTTAATCTAGTAGTGGTTGAAAGAGACAAAGCTTAGGATCAATTTCTAAGGTAAACTGTCAATAGCTTTGTAGTCTTGTAGTATCTTTCTTGATCTCTTAAGTGAGAGATATCAAATTTGATTTTTCCTTCTCACTGTAATGACTTTAAAAAAGAAAAAAAAAAAATTCTTTGTGGCAGACTAGACTATGTACATTAATAGTCTACAAATGTTTTGTTTGCTTGGACAATCTTATTGCAATACTTTCAAGTCTAAATAATTGAATCCTCAAATCCTTACAATGTTATATTCATTTATGAAACTTTCTATAGTATATGGCTCATGTATGTATAGATGCTGTGGAATAGAGGGGGTGTAGCTTAGATATAGCATCTACCCTTTTGTTAAGGTTTAGTGTATTATCTTGGGATACGGTTAGAAGCACAAGAAAAGATTCGGTGAATGATACTTTTTGCTCATCATAATAGTTGTAGTTGCAGAGTCATTGAACCCTGTGGTTGTGCAAATTAACCTTACATATCGTGAAGTTGATCTATGCATGCGGTAGCTTCTATGGTCCCGTTGACGGACTGTCCAATCAGCTATATAACCGTTAAAATAAATATAATAATTAGAATATTAACTATTTTAATGATGCGATCATGGTTGTGTGAGCTATTAGATAGTAACAGAATTGGTCCCGTCAAAGTTAATTACAGGACTATAGAATTTGCCTATGTTATCAGTATCTCCTCTGTTCTCTCAAGTGAGAGATACTGGATTCGATTTTCCCTTTCTATTGTAATGGCCTAAAAAATAAAAAAATCTTTGAGGCTGAGTAGACTATGTACATTAATTGTCTTACAAACTTTTTGTGCGCTTTGGCAATCTTATTGCAAAATTTTCAAGTCTAAACAATCAAATCCTTAAATCCTTTGGATGCTGCAATCATTTCTGAAACTTTATGTTGTATATGCCTCATGTATGTATAGATGCTACTGTGGAGTAGAGGGAGCATAGTTTAGAAACAACATCTACCCTTTTATTAAGGTTTAGTGTATTATTTTGGGACACAGTTAGAAGCACAAGAAGAGATTAGGCGAATGACACTTTTTGCTCATCATAATAGTTGTAGCTGCAGAGTCATTGAACCCTGTGGTTGTGCAAATTAACCTTATATAGCATGAAGTTGATCTATGCATGCGGGAGCTTCTATGGTTCCATTAACGGGACCTTCCAATAAACCATTTAACCATTAAAATAAATATAGTAATTAGAATATTAACTATTTTAATACTCAATCATGGTTGTGTATGGTGTAAGCTATTGATAGTAATAGGGCCAGTCCCATCAAAATTAAAGACGAGACTATAGAATTTCCCTGTGCATTATGTTTCTTACATAGAGTAAAGATTTTAGATCAAATAATCTTTGCTTATACACTTTTCAATTAACAAACGCATTAGAAAGTAGAAAGCCCATTCCATCCATCTAACTCGATAAAAACTCTATAGGGTAATAAATCGGTTTGGATATAGATAAAAAAACCCTATACGGTATTAGGATCGGGTTTGGATACTACTAAAACCTGATGGATACCCAACCGTATCACCCGACCTGTTAGTCCTATAAAAAAGAAATGTAATGTAAATACATTTCTAAATGTAAACATAGTAACCGATTAAATTTAAAAATAAGTTGGTAAGGAAAAGATGAATTGCTATATTATTATACTGTTATTTTATTGCTTAAGTCCGCTAAATCTATTGAAAAAAAAAAAAAAGCAGGAGGTTCGGATCGATAACTAGGAGGATGGTCAGACGGGTAATTGAGTTGATAGTCAAACAGGTAATCAAGCAGATGGCAGGTTATAGAGTAAATCATGTAGGGCAAGTTTGGATATTGAAGGAAAATCCTACAGGGTAATAGGATCGGGTTTAGTATATTCTAGTGTAGTGGGTTCGGGTTTAGGTTTGAGTTCATATGACCCGCCCAAAACCCGACCCGGTTGCATCCCTAGGCCATATGCATATATAGAAGCCATTTCGTGCTTGCCAAATGAGCAAAGCGTACACAAGTTATTGTTTGGTAGGATAAATCTGGACAGCTTCAGCTGCAACAGCAAGTGGCTGGATAGTGACACGTGGATTCATACTGAATAGTTGATTTGATGATACAAGAAGCAACCCCCGATTTTCTCCCAACACTGGAAACGAACACGTTACATATGAAACCTATATCAAGATGAACCACTTTGAAGACCTCGGCTTCTTTAACCTGACTCTCACAGTCCGTCTTGGTGAATCTTTCTTTTATAGGAAAAGTCTGTCCAAGAGAAACAGTAGAACATCATCTGCTGTTGCTTATCATAATCTCTTAATTTAACTGGTTTATAATATGGAAGAAGGTGAAGATGTTGAGGATGTAAATGAGAAACCTGGTGGAAAGTTGAGCCAGAAAACATTAGCAACTCCTTCATCCCCTTGTAAAAGCACCACTTTCTTAGTGACATGGAAAAAGCTCCGGTCAGCTTGAGAGTGCTGTGTGTCTCTCATGCTTTGCTGGCTGCAACATGCATCTCCGATTCATGGAATACTTATGCATACAATTTTCCTTCTTTATTTCCTCCTTACAGCACATGCTAATATGGTAGTCTCACCATGTATAGTGGTCAGTTAACGATTTACATATCTAATAACCGTGCTGGTTTCTTGTTGACTTTTATCCCAACTTCCAAGTGTTAAGCTCCAATTCATTGTCCTCTTCATATATGGTTACACCTATAGCTAAAAATTATTCAATAATCTTACTATTTCTAAGCACTGGCAAGCAGCATAGCTGGGTGGATTATGAAATAATGCTGGAATGAAAAACACATTGGTTAATTCAGCATTTCTTAATCTGGTCTGAGGAATTAAACCTACCATAGAACTTGTTATACTTTTATAGGCAAACTCAATTTCTGGTTATACTTATGTATCAAGACAACAGCGGGCTAGATAAAAGTTTCATATTAAGCCGATTATATATCATTCCACATAAAAGCATACAACACATCAGCCTAGGAGTCTCGAGAGATCATGCCCTTCCTCTTCATCATTCACTTCTCCCTCCCACTAGCTAGCAAGAATTATGCTTAAAACCTTGTGCTGTACAAAAAATAGCTTAATTTTCCCATGAACACTTTGTAGAGAATGAGAGATGTTCAGATGCTAGACTGCGGAAAATAAATAAGCAGCAAGCAATTCCTAAGAGAACAATGCAAAGAACCAAAAGATACAACCCCAATTTTCCAGCATTCACTCTAAGAATTTCCAGATGGAAAGGACAGTCATAAGAACAAAAAGGAATAATGCAAAAACTCCCATCTCACATAGTTACCCTCCATCATACAGAAGCAAAAAGAAAATAAAACTAAGATGATACAAGCCCCTTCAAGTTGCATCTAACCTGATAGAGGTTAATAACAAATTAAGAAATCACATTTTCATGCAAACTATATGCAATACAGCAAACTGCCAATTAAGATGCTACCAGGTTGACATCAGTCCACATCTTTTATTTGGGGTTGCTAACACCTTTTTTCTTAAGTAAACTTCCAAACTTCCGAAGCAATGGCTTCTTCTTCTTCTGGCTTTGCTGCTTAGGGGAACTTCCACCTTCATCGATTTTTTCTGATATGTTTGTCCCATTCATCTGATCAATGCTGTCACCAGCATCTGCTTTTGATTCCACTTCCTCTTCAGCAGATTCCTGCTCTGGTTCTCTTTCAGGTGAAAACTCTTTCTTTTCAATTTTGCAGCTCTCCCACATTTTATATTCGACTTCTCCTGAATCACCTTCCTTTTCTTTGGTCTCATCTTCCTTTGGTTTCCCATTCATGCTCTGGGCATCTGACAAACCAATCTTCACAGACTCATCTTTTGATTCCTCATCATGTTCTGGAGAATTCTTCATTTTAGGTTCTTCACAATGTGGTGGAATCTCGATCTTGTGCTCTTCTCCCCCGTGTCCATTCTCTTCAGAAAATTCAACTACTTTAGGAAGCAAATCATAGTCCTTCTCGCTATCTGAGAGCTCACCATTTTCCACAGGCTGATTGTTCGACGTAGCCTCTTCCAACAACTTAGACAACTCTTCGACCTTTTTAAGAGATGAAGCTTCTCTGATCCGAAGATCCTCATTTTCTTGAATAACACCCTGCAACTCATTCTCTTTGTCAAGTAGACTCTCTTTAAGTTTCATGCTCTCAGTCTTCACATCTCTGAGAGCTTCTTGTAAAGTAACTACCTCAGATTCTACACTCTCCATGTTACTCTTCAGCAGATTCTTCCTCCTTTGCAATGTGAGCTTTCTCCTCAGCTTGTTTGAGTAAAATCACAAGTTGTTTGTTCTCATTTTGCATTGCAGAGTGCTCTTCTTCTGTTTGTTTCACACAATCCACCAAGTGGAGTTCTTTCTGCTCCCACTCAGCCTTAGACTTCTCGTAGTCATTCTTGGATTGTTCGACCGCACTTGTAAGCAGATTCATCTCTTGTTTTGCATCATCAAGCATGGCTTCATACTTCTCATTCGTTGCTTTTAAGACCAATTTAAGATCCTCGATCTGAGATTCACAATTTTCATGCTCAATCTGGATGCATACAAGCTTCTCTTTTGTATCCCTAGCTTCAGCAGAAACTTCATGCAAGGCTGTTGCCAAGCTTTCCATTGCCTTTTTGCTCCTCTCTTCTTCCTCCTTGGACTTCTCCAATTCATCCATCAGTCTGGTCTTCTCGTCCACCAAACTTTGAATATTCGAAGTGGCAAGTTTCTCATTATTCAGCACACGGACTTTCTCTTCTTTCACAGTTTCTAGCTCAGCTTTAAGCGAGTCAACTGTCTTCACCATTTCTGCACTTTCTTCCTTGGCTAAGATGAAACGATGCTCAGATTCTTCGAATTCTCTACTTTGTCTCCCAATTGTCATTTCTAGTAAATTTACCTTCTCTTTTAGAGCAGCAACCTCGGTTTCAGCATCCTGCAATAAATCATTGTTCCCTTCTAGTTGTTTCATCACCTTGCTCAAAGATTCTGATGCTGATCTCTCCAATTTATTTGCCTCCTCAATGCGCATCTCCAGTTCATCGACCTTGTCTTTCCACTCCTCCACCAAACTACGTGCATAGGATTCTGCCATTCTTGCTGCCTCTAGCTCCACGTTGAGCTGTTCAATGGATGCCTCTTTCTCCTGCAAATCCTTCTCAAAGCCTTTACACTTATCAAGTTCATGTCTCAGGGAATCTATCTCTTCCTTGAGCTGCATCACCATGTTATTGTTTTCGACAGCCGCCTCCTCAAGCTTTGCATCCAACAGCGATTTCAATCGTGTCAACTCAGAGGTGAGAACCTCCACTTTTTTAGCCTGATTCTCAGCAATCTTGGCAGCATCATCAGCATGGCCGAGTGCCTGGTTCTTGGCATCACAAGCCATGGCCAGCTCTTGCTGAACTTTTTGGAGCTCCTGTGTAGTGGTGAGAAGAGCAGCCACATCCAAAGCATGCTGGTTTCGCACGGCTTCAAGCTCCTTCTGCCATTCCTCTTCCTTCTTCTGAGCAGCCTCTATTCCAGCCTGCTCCAACTCAATTGCCCGGAACTTATCAATCTCTGAATTTTCCTCTGCACGCTTTTGTGCCACCAAGGCATCCCTTAGCTTCTCATTGGCAACTTCAGCAGCTTTCTGTGCTTCTTTGAGTTCTTCAATAGCTTTAGCCTTGTCTTTTTCGATTAAGGCAATCTTTTCTTTAGCTTTCTTGAGGTCTTCCTGAACAAGATTCAACTGAGACTGAAGGTCTGACACTTTTGTAACCCTGGGGCTTTGTTTCTGAAAACCAGCAAATATATATTCCTCATCAGCAGGAGACTACAATACAGTATGCTTAAGTACAGGTAGATCAGCTACCCAATTCATTATTAACAAACTTTTGAGTACCCCAAGTACTAGTTAAAGGTTGACAACAACAAGTTCATATATTTTACAAGATTAATTGCATGCATAAAGAAAAGGAAGAGCATAGAAAGAAGAAAGATTTTTGACGTAAAATGAATAACACTCTAAAACTTTTAAGGCTATAAATAACCTCCTAACTGGCAACATTGAAAATATTAGTTTTCCTACCAAGGCCAAAACTTATGAGGTATTAAAATAAACTTTGATAAGTTTGAAGGGATATATGCAGTCTCTGGGGGTTATTGCTAACTTGTTGAAGTTTAGGATTATTTACAGCCTTTGAAAGTTCAAGGTACATGCACTGTGTTCAAATTTCCAAGATCATTCGAATTTTATCTTATATTTTTTATTTGGCCTCGTAGCAAGTATGCTAGGCACACCTTAACCTTTTCATGGCAATATATCAATCGTGAAAAAAGCAATTGTTAAGGATCGTATCGTTAAAAATATACAAGAAAGTCAGTCACATTGAAACATTGTGCATTCGAAGGTGATACAAATGACTACATTTTTCTAAGTAAGAAGATTACATACAACTTATACAGCAGTGTAGACTTATCCAAACCATTTCATGCCTCTTTAACATTTCAAACAACTTGATCATAATTCAAAATTAAACCTTTTTGTCATTTCCCTCTAAATTATGCAGTCAAATGGACGAGGCTACTTAAATGTAATAGAAAGACTCACTTCTGCAGAAGTAGGGAGCTTAGGAGAGCGACGTTCAATGGAAGGCTTAGCGGTGGCAGGGCGTGGAGAGCGATCAACAGAGGCACGTGGATTTTGCAAGGGTGAGGGAGAATCTGCATCTGATTTGGCTCCCCTTCCGAACTTACTGACCCGGGGAGTTGCAGGTGATGATTTGACACTAGCAGTGTCCGACACATTGGATCTGTCCAAATTCAAGGTTCATCATCAAACAAACATAACCAAGAACACAAACATCACAATGAGTAAGACAAGGGGAGATTACTCTTAACCTGCTATCTTTTTAACTTGCTACAAGCCATTACCTACCCGGCTACCCCAAAAAAAAAAAAAACCCAAGTTTTATGATCAAACAAGCATAGGCAAGAACACAAGATCAACTTGTGTACCCCAACAAGCATGATAATTAACTTGTTACAGACAGTTACCTATCCGATACCAAAGTTCATGATCACACAAACATAAGCAAGAACACAAGATCAACCCATGTATCGTAACGAGCAGTATAACAGAAGCTACCACCCGACTACCGAAATTTGAAAAAAAAAAAAGCAAGGTTCATGACAAAGCAAAATATAAGCAAACAAAAACGAGATCAACCTCAGCAGGATAAGAGGAGATTACTCTTTAACCCCACTACCTTTTGACTCGTTACGAACAGTTACCAACCCGACAACCGAAATTAAAAAACACAAAAGATCAGATCGGATCAGATCTAAATTCTAAATAACAGAATTCCACTTACTTGGGTTTAGTAGCCATTGCTGCTGCTGCTTCCTTTCTCACTCTCTACTTCCTAAACAAAACTTTGCTAAGGTTGAAAATTTTCCCAGTACGCAGTTCCAAGAATTACTTCAAAAGGAAGGCATTTTTTTTTTAAACAGCCAAGCGGTTACAGGGATTCAGATCCACAGTCCCAGTTCTAAACTGATACACCGAGTTTGAGACTGAGTCAGTAGTATGAATAATGTAAAAGTACTAAAAAACTGAAGTGGGTGGAAGCAGAATTATTAACAGTTTCAATTATGTTGTCTTTCTATTAATGTTGAAACAAACACACACACACACAAAGCACAGGGTAGGGTAGAGAGAGAGAAGAGAGAGAAAGGGAAGGGAGGGAGGGAGGGAGGAAATGTGAGTGAGTAAGTGGGCACGCATACATAAAAACACTACTTTACCTTCCATGGGGCATGTCCCTGTCTCCGTCCCTCTGCTCTCTCCTCAAATTTTTCTTCTTTTTCTTTTTCTTAAAACTTGCGGTATTGATAGTTGAATTTACCGAATTGCCCTTGCCTCTTCAATTTTGGATTTTAAAAATGGTAAGTTACCTCTTCTCCTACCTACTACTTTTAATTACATTTTGTAAATAGAAATATATCGATTTTTCTTTTCTTACAGCTAATCTTACGTTAAAGGATGGGTTAAATTAGGAGGCATTACTATTAGAATTCAATGTCTTTTCCAATCATCTTACTGTTAAAATTATTAAATATTATGCTTAATTTTTATTTATTAAATTATTATGTTTTGACTAACACATTTTATATATGTATTATTTTAAACAATAAATTTTTGTTATGTCATATTTTTTAAATATTATATAAACAATAATTTGATGACTCGATATTGATAATTTCTAACCTTTTATACAACAGATAATAGCAAAATTTCGATTCAATATTAAGCAATTAAAACGATAAATGAAAAATTAATTATACATGTTTCTTTAATTTAGATCTAGTAGAACATGATCAGGATACATAGAAGAGTTGTTAAGGGTTATTCGGGCACTATCACTCTAATATTTAAGTTAGAATGTATCATAAACTTAATTACAAGAAGATATCAAAATGATGTTATTTGTGATGCACAAAAAATGTATTTGTAGTTAGCTTATCTTAAACAATATGTGCATCATGAGTTCATGAAATAGCAGGTGATTGGTGATGTTTATCAAGGACTTGATGTGCGGCCCACTGACTCACTTGTAACTTTGCCTCAAATGAAACTTTTTTAGTTAGGAGGAATGTGTTAAGTAACCCAAACTCAGGACTTGCTTAGCCATAAAGTTTAGCAGATTGGCCACTCGATGGAGCAGGAATTCTTGTGAGGTTTGAAAGTAAGTCGAAATAGATCAAAACTCCTGTGAGGTTCAAAGGTAAGTGTAGGCCTAATAAAATAAATCTCGTACATGATTCCTCGAGTTAGGTCTAGAAAGTCTATGATTCATATTTGATCATCAACAACATGTATAATTATATAATAATTTAAAATTACAAACTTTGTATGATAAATAGATTAAATAATTCATCGTCATAATATTACGGTTAGAAAGGAATGAATGAAGCACGATCAATCCTATTAAGAAATTAATTTTTTTTATAATGTATATTTTTTCTTATAATAAAAAATAAAAATTTAAATATAATACTTGTCACTTTGAGAATCCTATATTACTACTAATATCTGAGGCCATTAACGATATCTATGAATATTTAGATTCCAACTATCAATCCAATCCATATAATTCATATCCAATTTTTAGTCTTCATAAATCATAATAACACAGGGTAAAAACGTAAAATTCCCTCCAATAACTCATATTTTTTTTTATAATTTGGACCGTTGATCTAATTTTATCAACCACATCTAACAAGTGCCATTGCTTTACAGGGCTAGGAAGTAAAGTAGTCAGAGGATAAGAAGAGTCATGCGACTGAGGGGGTGTCTTTTTCTTTTCTTGTCCCTTTTTTTTGTCCTTTCTTTTCTCTATTCTTACGACTTTCTAGGGATGCAACCGGGGCGGGTCGTTATAGGGTACCCGCCGCCCGCCCCGCTAAAAACCCTATAGGGTCAGACCCTATAGGGTTTAGGGTCGGGTTTTGGGTTGTACTCATAACCCGTTGGGAAAACCCGACCCGATTTAATTTAAAAAAATTAAAAATTTTAGTTTAAGGAATTTACTTATTCATTAGTTGAATGATGCTTTTCATATAATTATTTTGTTATTCATGTATTGAGTCACATGATAGGATATAAATTATATTTACAATTAATAATCACTGACCAATTATCCAGAGAAAATCGGCTTCCATGTGCAACCTTCCCCACTTTTTCAAAATTCATTTCTTTTTCATGCAACACAACAAAGTATAAAAATTAATTTTCTTAGAAAAAATAGATATTTTATATATATATAATGACAAATAAATCAAGAATATATAGATCGTCGTGTAGTGTCATTATTATTATTATATTATTATGAGTTGGATGTATTATATATATATATATATATATATATTTGTAAGTCTTCGAATAATTTTAGGCAATGACATGTCTTGAGTTATTGACTTTATCTTATATATTCAGTTTTCATGTTTATATAATTTTTTACTGTCTTTAACGTTTTCTAATTTTTTTAAAATAAAAATTAGGATTTTTATCAACTCCATTGAAATTTTTGCCCTCCTCAACATGCCTCACTACAATAATAATTTAATAAAATAATAAAATGATGCATTTAATTATGTAATATATTAAACGGGTCGGGTTCGGGGCGGGACGGGTTCCTAAATAATCGGGTCGGGTCGGGTTCTGGGACACCCATTTTGTAAATCGGGTCGGGTTTGGGACAGGATGACCCGACCCGAACCCGACCCGTTTACATCCCTACGACTTTCCACCTTCCCCCGCTTAATTTATTAAGAAAAGGATCCATTCATTGTAATCCCGTTTTTGTAGGGTAATTAATTAAATTTTCCATGAAAAGAAATATAATGTAAATTTTAAGCACTTCTTCCATACCTAATAAAGGCATATGAGTTTTTAATTTGAAATTTGAATAATTACGAAGAGAGTTGTTAAGACTTTTTAGGAAACTTTATGGTTTTATGGCAAATTATCTAATTTATATTATTAAAATAATTAATATAATAGTTATTTCAATTTTAGATTATTTTTTTTCTTTCCATTACAATAGGTTCTAGAAGATTTAAATCTAGTATATCTTACTTGAAAGATAAAAAATTTCATTAAACTATAAGGTTATTAGCTCAATTATTGAATCATTATTATGTGTAAATCTTAGTTAATTTAATTGCAATTATAAAATTTTTTAACCTTTGAATAGTCAAACTAGCATATGAGTTAGAATTTGTTTGTGAAGAAGAAATATTTTTCTAAATTAATCATGAAAATCACTCTTACCGAACCTAATGGATATAATTTAGGTAATTTAAATATCAATAACCATTAATAAAGCAACTTCCTTTGTTTTTTGTATTTTCAACAAGATCAAATACCAATTTGATTTTCATTTTCCTTATTTTCATTCAGTCCTATCACTTATTCACTTCCGTCCCTTCTATCCAAAAAATTAAAAATAAAATAAAACAAAGAAAGGGCCATAGAAGAACCAAAATTAGCATACACGTAGCCCGGTGCAAAATTTTGCAGTTTTAGAAATAGTACATGTATAAGTACAGGCGAAATTCTTAGGTCGTCGCTCTGTTTTTTTTTTTTTACAACGACTTGTATACAAGCCAAAATGTCTCAAGTAGTATATTTTATTATAGGTTTAATGTATTTTTGTTTTAGGTACAAAAAGTGCTACATTTAATATATTTGTTTCAAATCAATATATTTGTTTCAGATAAAAAAATGTTAAATCGATGTATTTTATCTCAGATGCGACTTGAGCAAGAACAACACACTAATTATGCTGAAAAACCTAGTGAGCAGAAATATATGTCCTCCGATTACCAGCATATAATGCATCCTCGATTTAATATATTGACAATCCCTTTTTAAATATATTTAACATATTCAAAAGTTTTGATCTGAAATTGATGTTATTAAAAATGATCAATTTTTAGTGCCTTAATATTTTATGAAATTTTGAGTTTATTGACGGTAGAAAAATTAACGAACCTTTTAATATTATATATATATATATATATATATATATATATAAAGAATACCCACTTATTCAAATATAAATATAATGGTTTGGAATGTGAATAGGTTTATAGGGCCAAGCAAAATTCAAAACGCTAATCATGATTCCATGGAGATAAAAAGATGGTAACTTTAGTTTGATTTATTTTCGTCTCTTTTTATTCATTTGGCACCGTATTTAAACAGTGCATGTGCCAAAATAAGAAAAAAAAAAAGATAAAAATATAAGTATATATATTATTTTTATAAAATTAAGTATCTCACAAACCCAATAAAATTGAATTCTTTTATCATTTACTTCATTAAGTTTTCAAAAAAATCTAAAATTTCAATTTTCAATATATAAGATATTTATATATTTCTACACAATTATCATATAAAATATCTTAAATCCGACTATCTAACTCATATTAATTATTGTCTTCCCGTAATTATAAAACTGAATTAATAAGCCATACATCAGACTAATACTGTTAAGCCTGATTCAGAAATTTGACTCAAATCGTTTTGCAGCCCCAATCTAACAACACTTGGTCATACAATTTTTCAAACACTAAGGTTTGTTTGGATGGTTTGTTTTGTATCTATACCTTATGTGTATTTTACATATATCTATATTTTATATGTATCTGATATGTATGGTTGTTTATAAGTAAAAATATTTATTTTTTATTCGTATATGTTTTTAACATATAGTTTGAGTGAAACACAAATAAAATAGATGTGAAACATGTCAAACTAACTTTAATATAAAAATAAAATAAATCATAGTGAAGGGAAAAATTATCATATGTGGTAAATAAGAGGGTTTTATGGTCCACCTAATATGGTTAATAATGATTAAAAGATAACATTTTCCTCTCCCTCACCTAAAACATACGTATTCTTCTATAGTATCAAAAGGAGACTGTCATGCCCCATATAGAGTTAGGTGTATCCAGTTTCGCTATATAATACCTAGTATTATACGCAAAGGCAACTCTAACTTATCCATTTATCATGATTGTTTACTATCTAATTTTATATTTTTGAAATCATTCAATTAAGTTTTTGAAATTGTTTGGTATACAGCGGAAAAGTAGCTCAATTGGTGAAAGGAGTTCCTTTGGGGGAAACAAAAGGCCTAGGTCCAAGGTTCGACTCTCACAAGCTGCATTCAATCCCTTTTCAATTAGGAAGAGTAGTCTTTTCTGAGTTTTCTTGTTGGAATTGAAGGAATTCAATCTTTTGAAGGAGTTTTAGGAAAACCTAAGTTTCCATCTTTGGTGATGTTCATATTTTTATGATTAAAGGAGGAGAAACATCATTTGTGTTCAGGTAATGTGTTTATTATGGTGCTTTTGTGTTGATAAATATGCTTTGGGAGTTTAGTTTGAGGTAAATTAAGAAAAGAGTTTTCTTTTGATTTTTTTTTTTTTTTTAGCTTTGGATAGAGCAGGTGTGCGGACAATATAACGGCTATGATACATGCCGTGATCTCCTTGGTGTGTTGTATCTAAGCCGATAACGGCCGTGATGGAGGTCACGCCTCCATAACAGGCATGATGTGAGTATATGTTGTGATTCAAGGCTGTCATGGGCATGACTAGCAAGGGGTTTGAGTAACCTTCTTTTATCTATGTTTTGACCTTCTCAATCTCCTTAATCCTTAGCTTTATATCTAGTACTCCTAAATCTAGGTAACAAGACATATCTAAACCTAGGATAGTGCAGTTCTTGTTAGTTTAAGAGGCTAGATAACCTTAGAATATGTTTTCTTTTGAAAACAAGTTTTGAGTTAGTTTTTGCTTTATGTAATCAGGTATTTCTGGTGAAGATAGGTTATCTGTTCCAAAAGTTCTATCAAGTATGTCATTACTTCGTTTGATGATTGTGCTTATTAGGTAAAACGTGTAATTGGACTAATTGATATTTAACTATAGTTATTTGTTGCTTGTGTTTGGCTGGGTTTAGTAGATCGAGCGTACCAGTGATACTAAGACGGCACGCTGATGATCTATGTGTGATGTTGTCTCGAATGGAGTTGTATACAAAGATTATTCCTGTAATTTAGGAGTTGTATTAGTGTGGTACCTAAGGTGTATAGGGAGTAGCAAACACTAATAAATATAAATATATTATAAATATTTGTTTTCACGAAGTCATGAGTTACTTCGGATTTTTTACTGGTTGCAAATCGATCTAAATTGTGTTGGTTGTCTGACTAATTAAATATAATAACATGTGATTGTTACATATGTTACTCCAATGCATGTGGATTTGTATAATATTTGTTCATGCACATGTGATTATGGTTTGGCGTACTAGGTCTTACGCTCACTCTTTTTTTTTTTTTTTCAGGATCAGGTGAAGAACATATAGTGTCCGATCTATCAAGCTATGATGTATTCACGAATTATGGGGAGGATGAAAATGGAACCGATTTTCCAGCTGACTATTAGATATTTCAGATTTGAGATAGTGACAATTGAATACTGTATAAAGTTTTGAATGGCTTTTATGATTTTGATATTATGAGACCTTGTCATATAATGTTTTTAAGTTTGATTTTGAGTTGGCGCGTGGTTTATGCCAAGAGAGTTGTTTAGAAGTTTTATTTATTATATCAATGCTTTAAAAGTACCCATATCTGTGAGATATTGAAGTTATATTGTGTTTCAATTGTGATTTAGTAGAATCCAAGCCTTAGCGTGTCTATCTCCAGTGAAAACACCGGCAAGCTAATAACATCTTCAGTCTAGAGCGTAACATTGATAAACCAAAAGAACTCTATATATCGATTAATATAAATTGAATATAAATAGGATATCCACAATAAAACCGCTGGCCCCAGGACCTTCATACCTAAGTAATGGGTATATGTGCATAGAATTATGAGAGTAATAGTATAATGAGTGGCGTTGAGGTTGTAAGTTATTGTCTCTCCATTCCATGTGAGGTGTGGTTGGCAAAATCTGCCGCCAACTGTCCATTTTCATATCTCTGATTTAATCAAACACGGGACCATGCAATGCAATTATATCCCTCGTTTATCATTTGGTCCTATCAAGGTAATACATATACATATACATATACATATACACACGATCATTAATAATTTCATATGAATGAGTGAGTGCCTGACTAGATTAACTATTCCTACAATAATACTTTATATGGCGTTGACCTTATTTCTTTTTCTCCTTAGATGAACTGGGCTCCAGCCGAAAATACAGTTTCAACTTTCAAGTAGGGTATGAATATATCAAAAACATGTTCCCAAATTACTAAATTAAGCTTTAACATTTACTCAATATCTCAACTAAAAAGTTCGAAAATAGTTCATTGAATCAAGTTCAAGTTTGATGGTACTTAGTTCAACTAGCTTGTAAATCTATTACTAGAACTCGAGTTAAATATTACATTTTCAGTCAAGCTTGCATCAAGTTAGAATATATTTATTATTTTAGTATGAAATATCCTAATAATTATTTTATTTTAAAAATGATGATAGGAAGTAAAATAAAATTTAAATTATGAAGTGTTAAAAACCTTAAAAACCTAAGGGTATTTTTTTTTTAATTTAAAAAATATTATGATCCTACAATTGTTAAAAAAAAATAAAAAAAGATAAAATAATATAGAAAAGATATCTTATGCCATATCTATTGTAATAACATATCCAAACAAAGGATTATAATCAATAGCATATAGGTAAATAAGAGATTATTACATGTTAAACGTTGTTTAAATAAAATTACACAAATCTAAATTGTACAAAAAATTACACAAATATCATCTTATATCACATGTAGGGTATGAGATATTACATGTATCAGAGGAAATTATATGATTATCAATCCACCAAATAAAAATTACGTGAATATAAGTTATACAAAAATAATTACCTAAATAGTATTATTATATCATATATCCAAAATGAGATATTGAATTTTTTTTTTAGTATCTCATGTTGGACATGCGATACTTGTGTAAATAATGGATATGTGATTCATAAATTATCTTAGGTTGATGTATCGCATCTTGGTTATGTGATATACATGTGAATTTGTGTATCGCACGCCCAAGATGCGATATAGCAAAGTTATTTAAGTAATTATTTTTTATAAAATTTGCATTTGTGTAATTTTTTTTTTCCAAAAATAGTAGACATGTGTTTCACCCCATGTATTGCATGACCAACGTGTATCACACGGCCAATGTGTATCGCACATTGGACGTATGATATACTTTAGATCTATATTGCACATCCAATGAGCGATATATATATAATTATACTTGTATGACTCGTTAGAAGTGCGATACAACCTCAAACCTATATTGCATACCCTATGTGTGGAACACAAATTTTTAAAAGTTTTGCATAATATCATCATTGTATCTCATTTCTAACATGCGAAACACATATAAAACTTTGTATTTCTTCTCCAACATACGATATAGAGGTGGTAATTTGATAATTTTTTATACAATTTATATTTATGTAACTTTTTTTACAATAATGGTAAACATGTATTTCACCCAATAAATGATGATGATGATGATACATCTTTGTTTCCTCAAGAAAACCTTAGAGAAGGAGAAGATCAAGATAAATCCTATGATAGCACCTATATAAATCCCCTAGTTAGACGAAAGCAACCATAATCCTCCTTCTCCAATCTCAAGGTAATATACTCTTTAAAATCTCCCAAACCAACTATGGGAGACATAAATAACTTTCTACTATCTCCAATATTGTTATTTATTAATAATTTATTTTGTGTGTAAAGTAGATCACTAGCCGTTAAGTTGGCAATATAGTAAAAAGGAATTCAAAGTGTATAGCTAATATGTATATCACTTGAAGAAATTCAAGGAAGTGTAGACAAGGTTATGTTTGACGTTATCGGATTAAAGGTAACCAATTTTTTCTTCTTTTTTTTGAAGAAAACTAAAATAGTTAAAATTGTTACCTCCAATCCAATAACGACGTATCCAAATAAACATTATGATCAATAACATATGGGTAAATAAGCTATTATATATATATATATATATATATATTAGATCTCTTCTTCTTCAAGAAAACCCTAGAGAAAGAGAAGATCAAGATAAACCCTATGATAACCCCTATATAAATGCCCTAGCCAGGCAATAGCAACAAAAAATTCTCCTTATTCAATCTCAAGGTAATATACTTTTTAAAATCTCTCCTACCAACGTGGGAGACTTAATTAGCTTTCTAATATCTTCAGTATTGTTATTTATTAATAATTTATTTTGTGTGTAAAATAGGTAACTAGGCAATGGATTAACAATATAGTAAAAAGGAATTCAAAGTGTATAGCTAATGTGTATATTGCATGAAGAAATTCAAGGAAGTTTAGACAAGGCTATATTTGACATTATTGGATAGGGGATAACTTTTTTTGGGGGGGAAGAAAATTAAAATAATTAAAATGGTTACCTATAATCCAAAAACGACAGACTCAAATAAAGAATTATGATAAATAATATATGAATAAATAAGCTATAATATTTAGATCTCTTCTTCTTCACGAAAATCCTAGAAGAAAATAAAGACAAACCCTATGATAACCGTTATATAAATCCCTTAGCCAAACGATAGCTACCAAAATCCTCCTTCTTCAATATGAAGGTAATGTAATCTTTAACATTTATCCAACCAATCGTAGGAGACTTACATTGCTTTCTAATATCCCCAATTATTATTTATCAATAATTTATTTTCATGTGTGAAGTAAGTCACCAGGCATTGTTCAAAGTGCATAGTTAACGCGTATGTCACTTGACGAAATTCAAGCAAGTATAGACAAGAGTATATTTGGCGTTATTGGATTGGAGGTAACTTCTTTTTTTTTTTTTTTGAAGAAAATTAAAATAATTAAAATATTTACCGCCAATCCAACAATGACATATCAATAATATATAGATAAATAAGCTATAATGTAAATAGTTATTTTAAATCTCTTATTTTTTAAGAAAACCATCAAAAAAAAAAAAGAAGATCAAGATAAATCCTATGATAACCCCAATATAAGTCCCTTAGCTAGACAATAACAACTAAAATCTTTCTTCCCTAATCTCAAGGTAACGTACTCCTTAAAATTTCCTCAACCAACCATGGCAGACATATATAGTTTTCTAATATCTCTAATTGATATTAATTAATAATTTATTCTGAGTGTGAAGTAGGTCACTAGGAGGCATATAGCTTTCTAATATCCCCAGTTGTTATTTATTAATGATTTATTTTGTATGTAAGCATTGAGTTGGCAATGAAATTTAATAGCTGTGATTTGACTCACACACAAGCATATAAATAATAAATAGTTATGCTGGATACATCTTTCCTTGTCAAGTTTAAATATTTTATTTATGACAATTCTTTTTTAGCAAAATATTTATATTGCTTGCATGTTAATATAACAACTAAGAAAAAGAAAAAGTAATAAAGACTATTTTGAATAATTGAAGAATGTATTTTTGTGAACGCTGACTCTTATTTTTTTACCAGTATTGCCTTTGTTATTTTATTTTATCTCACGTGTGATATTGATATAATATATCATTTAATATGTTAAAATTTAATGTAATTAAATGGGGAATAATGTTATTTAAGTGAATTACTTATGTGTGGGTATGATTTCAGAATACAACGATCACGTGCGTGCCGTGTAACTATTGTGCTACACATGATCTAGGGAAACAACACTTACGAGCATGATCAAGAGAGAATTGTGTAGGGAAGAGAAATAGGCAATCTCAATAGACTCTAACACATGTGTGATAGGCGAGAGAGTTAGAAAGCATCAACCTTACTAAATACTACAAGATTGCATACGTTTTTGAGTAAAAAAACGAATGATTTACTAAGGCAAAAATTGGGCAGCACAACAGCGTTTGTTAAGATTTCACCTTATCCAAATGAGGTAAGAACTAGCGGTATTTATAGAGAATCTAGTTGTCAATGTCATCCATTCGGTAAGATAGAGGACCAACGATTAAAATGAGTCCCTCTCATAATGGATATAGATATGGGCTCTATTATGGAAGTCCTTCATTTATAGTGTGTGAGTCAATTTGAGAAAGGATTGAATTGGACAGGCCAATTCCAACGGGTTCTATTCCAAGCTTTCCATGCTAATTCCTCCATGATCATCCGAACAGCATATGGGTTAACTCTCTAAGCTCTGTCACCTTAACCCAAAGAGTTAAATTTAAATAAGAATTAGGTTTAAAATCTTTATAATCAAATTCATACATTTACAAATTGTTACAAATATTATATGGTAATAAAAATAAATAAATAAATCGACATTGTTGGGAATTCCATGTGTGTATGTACTGAAGTTTCTCGTAACAGTCAATTTACATAAATAGTTATTCATTTCCTTCAAGGTAAAACTGCTATTATGATGTTCACATTCATACTCTCCTAGTGCTATTGCTGTGTTTATTAAGGTATTATGCAAAATGATGAATAGTAACTGATGTCCCCAACCCATTGAATTGTCATTCAATGTTTTGTTTTTTAAGTTTGTCATAAATACTCCTGTCTTAAAATTTCTGTAATAAATACATGAGACATTATAAATATTTTATCTTTTATTTTAATAATTACTTGTTTTACTTTTCCTACCAAGTGCTAATAGCCATTACATCTCTATTATATTATCTTTCAATTGAAATTCCATTCCCCCCTATACAACGAAGGGAGCTAGCCTTAACTGTGATGTTTATCCACAATATAATAAATATTTAATTGGATAGGAATCTCTATGCAGTAAATTTTACATATATTAGGTTACTAACAAAGTAATTTATTTGAGTGATCTTGTATGATTTGTTGTGATAAATGGATTAAATAGATGATTATATGGTATTTAGTTAAAAATATTGGATTTTATTTTGACAATCGTAATATATCATACTGTTTTATGGTTGACGACTGCACCATTTTTCTAATTATTTTGTTTGGTTATGATATATCAATATATACAATGTGAATTTTTATAGATGCAGCATGGACAATAATGTGTGCTGTTCTTTGTCCGTAGTATCGAGAATTAGGACTTCGTGAATAAATGATAACCATATGAACGTAAAACATTATCATCCTAATATCCTAATATTTGCAAATTCTATGCATAGTATAGGTGCTTGAAAACTTTAGGGTCCTGCTAAGTTGCAACTTACAGCAACATTAAGGCTAGAATTAGGGACTTTTATTTTATGTATGTCGTGATATCATTTACTAATTAATAGCCTGTTTAATAGTTTATTTTTTATTTTTTATATTTCATGCCAAAATTTAAATAATAATTATTAAGGGTATCACTCACATGAATGGCAAATGAACCTATGTGTACTATACAATGCTAAAGATTGAATGAGAAACGATCATAATGATTTTACATTTAAAAAAAATGAAGAAGAAAATTTGTATATATAATCATTGAGTAAATAAGTAGACAAATAAATAAAATACTAGGTGAATGTGATTGAATAGTTTTATTTAATAATGATATACAATAATGCTTTTAACAAATAATATTTGCTCTTATACTCCATACTTATGTTGTGAGAGCTCCATTATCACTGGTACGCAGTAACATGTGTGTTGCTCATGAGGTTAGACATTTCTAACAACTTAACTAATACTTAAATTCAACTAATAATGTGTGCTACTTGTGCTTGTTCATCTCGAGCCGAAGAGCAACACCCTTATTAAGGTTTTAGACCTTTACATGGTAGTTAGACATTTAGGCCACTATGTTATGGCTTGGTGGGTAGTTGATGAGGAAAATGGTATCGGGCATAATGGTTATCCAAATAGAAAGAAGTTATATTTGGAGTATTTCGGAGCCATGGGACTCATGAAATTATACAATATAGATGAACTGTAACAATAGTGTCTAACTAACTGCTATAAACCTTAGATGAGACCACTTTTTATTTTTCTTTTTGAATGTGAGATCGACTATTCTCATCAACCCCTAATACTGCTATGATGGTATTGAACCCAAGTTCCCCATCGTGTTATCCGAAGTCATAAATACTCTCATGTTGCTTGCTATACTTAATTTAAATATTTAAATTGATGCTTATTGCATTAGTATAAGAATGCATGTATATTTCGTGCATGTTTGCGTCTGGATTTCGGCTCACTCCATTTTCGGTTATTGTTGATCCATTATTGATGTTCTATATGATTCATAGGGATATGGGAATGAGGATGGGAATGGGTTTGGGGTGTATGACAAGGACAATTATTAGAGTTGGCTACCTAGAGATTTTTGATAGA
Organism: Combretum micranthum; assembly: GCA_024138025.1. NCBI lineage: Eukaryota > Viridiplantae > Streptophyta > Magnoliopsida > Myrtales > Combretaceae > Combretum > Combretum micranthum. The sequence goes on along the minus strand of JAMXBD010001109.1, from coordinate 39,843 downwards.
CTTTACTCATGTAGTTTTCGAGACTCATGGAAATATTGGTTTGTTATGCTTTGCTTAGTTACCATGACTTGACTTATCCACAACCACAGTTTCAACAGTATTACTTAGTATCTTCTCTCTTATTTTTGCATTGACTGAAATAAATAAATATATATACGCGCATACTCCCACGTAATTTAATGTAATTCATGCAATATGATTGTTGGACACAATAATCATATGATTCATATGAACCTGGCACTGAGATGACGCAGTGGCTGTTGGGAAGGACTTTTCACGTAGATGAAACATGCAATTATTTCGGATGTGATGATTACTTCTTTTCAATGGGGAGTGTGTCATATCAATCTGGTTGCTAAATGAATTATGATGAATCCTTCTGGATCAAGCACTAGCTCTTTACTTCAACTCAAAGCCTCCCTCCACATCTAAACGGCAGAATTTTTGTCGCAATGTGTATGTCTTAAGGGAAAATGAAGTTCCCTTCAGAAACAGGAAGCATTATTTTAGGGGTCTTAAACAACATAACTAATTGAATTCTAAGCAATTTGGGCAACACCCGAATATACGACCTGGCACAAAATAATATGAATGAGAATTATCCTTTCTTATAAGACCTTCTATCTAGAGAGATAATGTCAAAATGATGTCATCTCAAGGCATCGTCAGGCACGGAGGAAACAACATGGGACTGAATAACTGTGCAAAGTATGGTTCTGTGATGATCGATAAAAGAACTGTACCAGCCCATCTATAGGTTCTGCTATCTTTCAAACTACACCAGTCACTGCAACTTCATGCAACTGAGAGGTCATTTGACCTTTTTCGACTAACGACCGATGTACGAATCTATGGTAATTAAGCAAATGTTCCGCTGGGTTTGCTACACCAGAATTTTGAACGCTTGAATGCCAAATTATATTACAGACTAATACACTAGTGTCATTGAATCGATACAGATCATACAGTTTGTCTATCACAAAGCATGCAGGCATGTTAATTACACATGACAGGTCATCTCCAGGATATGTACTACTGCTCGTCATCGTACGATATATGGAAAGCAGTTTTGCATCCGGGAGCTTCAGGGTCCTCCGCCCCACAACAGTCAAAGAACTTGGCAGCATAGGGAGGATCATTGGGCCCCAATTCATAGTACCTTCAATAACATATGTGCAAAAATAAATAAGCGAGTGCTAGCAAAATTTAAGTGACCAGAATATTGCCTATTTATAATCATAAACAAAAAGCATGAAATACTGCATGCTTCATGATGTCTACAGAAATGTCCTCGGGGAAAAAGAAACGGCACCCAGAGAGATTAGCCATTTTTTTCTTGAATTAAGAAAGGGGATGGCATCTGCTTATAAGAAGTTTTCACAATCAAAGGAAACTAGTATGGATGGGTCTGAATGAGAAATACTCTGCTTTGTACTTTTTTTCGTTTGATTTTTCCTTCTTTTTTTTTTTTTTTTTCCCTCTTTTCCTGTCAGACACCAACAGATGAAAACCATTTTGCAGTCAGCCGGATATTGGCAAGGCTTGCCTGCCTGCCTGACTTCCATCCACCTGATTGTGGGCTGTTACTGTGGGTCACACCACCATTGTACTGTGCATCCTGGAGTGGCGGGCACACGGGCCCAGCTTCTCAGGTCTTTACATTCCATTGTCATGGGTTGCACCACCATAGTACATCTAGACTAAGGTAGTGGTTCATGCATGTGGACAATGTGCCTGGGGTCTTGTGCCCCATCATTGAGTTGAGGGTCAAGCCACCATAGTACCAACAACCTGGGTGGTGTACAACCTGGGGTTGCATGCACATGGAGCCGCACTATTGACCTCCTCCACAGTTCTCTAAAAGATTTCAAATTTCCAGCCTAGCCTCCAGTTGGTCATCTTCTCAGATAACTCAAACAAAAGATCCATTCTGTTTCATCTTTTTCTTTCTTTTTTTTTTTTTTTGTGGTTCCTTCCCTCTCTCTCTCTCTCTTTTTTGTTTTTTATTTATTTAATTATTTTGGGAGGTTGGGGGGAATGCTCACATTATTGAATATATACTTCAAATCAGTTTTGCTTGAAACTACCTATGATGGTCGGCTCTTGCACCAAGTTGTTACAGATCTGGTTGGGGATCTACTCATTGGTCACTACACAAGCGAATTGTTAATTATGATCAAGTTGCCCTTGTTAATAATCCAGCATTCCTTACTAGAACCTATGATGAAATTAGTGTTGAGTGCTTGTTAAAATAGAACGGCCAATCCCTTAAGCTAACTGTTCTAAGAGCTAATTTCAACTGACTGATGCTAATCTTTCTAGTTTCTTTACCGATATGGTAGACTACTTTTTTATGCAGACCCTCAGATAGGCAATAGTATTTTCCTTAAATAAATGGTAGCAATGTTTTTGACATTATCTCCCAGATTTCATTATAAATTAGAATATAGTAAAAGTAAATGTTCATTTCCTCTCTAGATAGATATTTTTCTAGCACATTTTGCCAAAAGCATCAACATTAGTTGATATCACTACACACGTCCCCTATCCTAAACGAAAGTAAGGTACATGCCATTGAGTATATGCTGTGCATTAATGCATTCATTGCGAGAAGGATGAAACATGAGGCATGAGGACTTGGTCGATCAATTTATGAAACATACGGAATACATATTACGTGGCTTAGATTCATTTACCATCCACATATTCTCTGCTACAACCCAAGGTTTTTAATTGAATAACACTGATGTGATTCTACTACTCCCCACACCATCACTGGCTAAAATTTGAGGAACCAAACTCTCAACACAGCACTTTGGCACAAGCCTGTGAAAGACCAAAAGAATAATGGGTGGGCAATGGCCATGGCCTTGCTATTTCATATGTGCAAAGTATGCATGATTCCAGCTGTACTGAATGTTAGCATATTTTCAATTAGGTAAATCATAATGTCACAACAATAAAGATAAAAATCTGATTAACCAAAGTCATATAGTATACTGGTTATCTATATCTTGAAATCTACAAGTGATACTTTTGGGAACTCAGCAGAAATAGATACCTACTTTAACAAGAAAAATAATTACTACTGAATATTGCCAGAGGAAAATCAATTGCATTCATGAAAACAAAGAAAGATTATTTGCTAAAAAATAACCTGTTTGGGTAAGAACCATGCCAAGAGGCTCCAGTAAAGCTTTCAGTAAAAGCATAGAGCAGAACACGCATGTTGTTAGAATAATATGCAGATAGATGGACCATGGAGAAGGAATATAACTACACGATAAAACATTACAGATACTGAACTGGTCATTCTTTTCTTAATATTCCACTAAAAACATACCAAAACAAGGTTGACATCCCATAAGCTCAATGAATATTCAAGATCCCTTTGTGCTGTTTAATCCTTTATAAGACAGCGAATAACAACATGATATGAGAGGGCAAGGATTAAAGAGATATTGATACGAGTGGGATAGACCCAAGAGCCAAAAAGATCAAATTGTAAGAGAGTAGGAAGGCTAAGAGTGGAGGAAAAATATAGGGAAGCTAGCATGTAATGAGTCTCTTTATAAGGACCCAACAGGAATTGCCCATGTGACATCCGGAATCTAGGGATGGGTCGTATGAGTGGTAGTTGGATATTTAAGGGGGTCAGGTTATACATACTTTTTTCTTTTCCCCATCTTGTTTGTGTCAAAGCTCTTGGTTCTGGAGGTTTGATTCTGCATCAGAATCTAACATAAAGAAATACTGATAAACCCCAATAAAATCTGTTTTTACCACTTCTCTCTCTATCAGCCTTGCCTGCAAGATTCCACTAGGTGCAACAAGCTATGTGATACTATTTCATCATTGTTGATTATGCTCCACATGATATGATCGCTAATATCTGAATCAGCCATATCATAATTTTTGTTTTTTTGGCCACTAGCCATATCATAATCTAAGGAATGTGAATTTATATTAAACTTTGTAATCATAAATTAGTCACTCTGGCTCTCTTTGTTTAACTATGCATGGTATATCTTCTTGCCACTGGCAAGCACCAACAGATTTTTTTCCTAAAGGAGATAGCAGCTCTCAAGTTCTATCATTACCCAAAGCAGGCATCTTTAGAGTTGAACAAACACTCATTTTGGAAAGAGAAAGTGTCTGGGTTCAAGGTTGTAGGAATTGAAGTAACAAATGTAGTATGCTATGGAGTTATTAATTAAAGTATGCAGAATTACACACATGATATAAAGTGAACAATGGCAAATGTAATTGGTCATCCACTTCGTGAAATCAAAATGAGGGATAAAGGAGCTTCCAAACTTTGGGAAGCCAGCATTATCCTCAACAATTTGATCACATCTGCCTAATCAAGAAGTAGATATCGAAAAAACAAACTTCCATGTATCAGGTTTATACAGAGGTTTGAACATTGTAAATATGTACCGATACTGCAGAATCTGTTTGTTTCAAAGGCTCAATGACCAATTTTCACATATGATTGCTCTTGCCAAGTGGATGTCAGAGATTGATTTGGTGCACACTACACAATCCATTACATGAACTTGTTGCAGGCAAGTTTGGTCCATGTAAGGGATTTTCCATTGTTTAAATAAAAGAGAGATTGGAAGAGATAATACATGTGACATGATGCATGGAAATCATAGTTAGGTGAAAGAAATCACAACTAAAGTGTTAAAAATGTTAGCTGATTCATCAGCTAAAGAATATAAAACTATCCTCTTCAAGCTGTGTTGTGTAGTGGCGTTTGCTCTGTTGTCTGTTTTTCCTATGCATGTGTCATACATATTACCATGTCCCGTAATTCTTCAACTTAACATTGTCAGATGGTTGTTTTTTAGGGCAGTATTAATGAGCAGTTACCTGCAGAGAGTTATTTGTGTCGATCTAGGAGGGGAAAAAATCGCTGTTACCTCCAAACGCTAATGTATGTCCCTATATTGATTAAAAAAATGGAAGAGAGGATATGGAAATGCTATCTTCCAGAAAAAATTCAGAATTCTCGAGTTTAAGTAGATAGTAGGATTCTGTCTATATTGGTTGGTTGATTTGAAAGGGTAGGGTTAATTAGAATCAGGTGAATATCATATTTGATATCCAAACTTTGTCATTTGTGCAATTAACTAGCTGAACATTAAAAGGATCAATTTCTTACCTAACTTTGCCGACTTTTGCATATAACTACCAAAACTTTGCCAAATTTCATAATGATTTCGGGTTACAACACCAAGAAGAAGTCAGTTGTGTCGTGCTATCATCTTAAATGGTAAAAATCATCAACTATGATGTAGAATTATCTCGATTTACCAATCTATTGCCACATCTCTAAGAGCAAATTCGATTATTCATCAAGCACTTAAATCATCTACTTTATTAAGTCAAAACATATTATTCGACTCCACAACACACAACATACAATTTTGTAAGTTTCAATGAAGTCCGTGATATCATCAATCTTGGCATTGGAATTCGAAAGATACCTCCTCTGGTCGTCGTGACGGCGACAAACAAAGAAGGAGGTATGGAATCGGCATGAAGACGAAGAATTAGATGAGCTTTTGAATCTCTGCTTGCATCTCTTGCATGTCTTCTCCTTCTCCTCTATCTCTTCTTCCTTTTCTCGTCCTCTCACTTCCATCTCCGGCGACCTCCCCTCTCAGCTCTACAACACACCCGTTTTGGGCTCCTTTCTTTTCCAATCACAAGATTCGGGCTTCCTTTTCCCGAAGCCCTCCCGGCCCATTACTGTTGGCCTCACACTCTCATGTCTCGACCTTAAATAAAGATATTGGAAAAAAATTGAAATAAAAGATGGTCGCCTAATATGGATAAATATTCCACTTTTTTTTTTTTTCCAAAAATAATCATTGTTTAAACTTCTTGTTTCTTTTGAAACAGAAAAAATTAAAAAATTCTTGTTATAAGTTTTGTCTATCATCAGCGACAATACACAAAATATTATGTCCACTATTAATAAATAATGATATTAGTTGAGAACATTACATTGTGTTAATAACCTGTAAACTATTATATATAAAATTTATTTATCAATTTTAGCAATTTAAGGTGGTTAATAGGACATATATTTGACTCAATAGAGCACATTTGCATATTTAGGAGCTCGTTGGATTGTTTGTTTCCCTTTTTATTTGTATCTAAATTTTAATGAAATATGCCTGATTTGTAGTTATATTTTATTTTATCTATATTTTATCTATTTGATATTTTCATGAGAACCGCCATACATTTTCCTTTTATATGTATTTCTTAGCAAATGACCCATATTATGTGGTAAGTCATAATCCAAATATATCCATACAATTGGTGGAAACATGTTAAAATAAAAAAAAAAAAGAAAAAAAAAGAAATCAAATAGATAAATAATAAATATAAAGACGGATGGAATGCTAATAGAATTTAACTAAACAACCCCTAATCTAGCTAAATGTCCTATAAAAATAGCATAAGTTATTTAGGTATGGTCAAAACTAGGAATGTTGATAGAAAAATAAAACCATTGATCCACTTAGTCTCCTAGGCCACAAAACCCCATAACACTGGTAGTCTCAGGAAGGGCCTACCACCCGTGAGTTCCCGACCTCCAAGGAAGGTAACGACATCCACAACTCTACAAAGAAACATCGTGCAGGGCCTTCCCATGAACTCTCACCTCAAAAGGCCCGCACGAGCTCATAAGCTTGGCTAACCAGCAAGCTTAGCCTCGCGGCCTCATGATCTCTAGTCAATATAAGCGCTTCAGTTATACCTCATGATCTCTAGCCGGAGGGACATTACTAGCTCAGCCACACTTCACAAAGCCACGACTCTCCAATTCTTGTATCTTCAGCACCTTGGATACCAGGTCAGTTGCTAGGAGAAAATCTATCCTAGTATGACCCTAAACACTATAAATATCCCATTTGCCTCAAGGCAAAGAAGAAGGGCAATTTTCCACTCTATTGTAGATGCATTATCCTTACCCATGGACTGATGTAAGCATTGGAGTAGCTGCATCGGGTAACCCCCCGGCGCCCCCCTCTAACCGTTTTCTCTATGTTTGCAGGAGCTAACTCTACCGGCTCAGATAAGCACATGCAATAAGGTGTAAAAACCTAACCAAGCTAAATTTTAAGCAGCCTATTAAATTGCAATCTACTATGCTTATGCTTAAGGCTTGCTTTTTAGGAATTTTATTTCATAACTTTTTATTTCTTTTCTAATCTTTTTTTAATAGACTTAATAATGTGTGCTACATTTAATTTCAATTTTTTTAGTTAATAAAATCACATGCAAAAAAATTTTATTGGATACTTCGAAGTATTAATCGAGGCTTGAGGACATAAGTATCATGAGTGAAAATTTTATACAAACCCATTTTGATATTAGCATGAACGATAATATTGTTAGCTATATCTCCAACAATGCATAAGCTTAGCATCTTTAGTGTGCTTTTTCCTTAACCATCTTAAATTAGTTAGATCACCTTGTGTAAACCTAACCTAGGATATATAGTTAGGTTTGGTGCATAAGTGCAAAATGAGGATAATTTTTATTGCCAAGACCCTTATAATCAAATAGCATAAACACCATCTTGCAACAGAATTGATAAGGTTTGATTTCCTTTTCACTAAAAACAAAAGATGTCTCTCACTTTAATTTTGCCCCTTTTACATACTTTCTAGAAAAATATTGGAGCAATTATTGTGAATATATAAATCCAATTGTTAACATCTCCACATAGCAATATCATTATTTCTTCTAAAACATCCAATTGGGGAGTAGACTAAATTTGGGCCCAAAAAAAAAAAGATAACATAACTGCTAGAATGAAAATAGAAAAAAAAAAATACACATTAAAAAGAAAAGTTGCTTTATTCAAAATATTACTTACAAATATTACATTGATATCTACAATCTCCAAACCAACAAGATTTGTAAACATAACATGCAATGGTAAAATGAAAATGAAATGCAAATAACATTAGGAAAGATAAGCAATATCGAAATTTGATATCAAAAGTAATAAATTAGTCACTATTAAGATCACTAATGGTAGATTTGTGGATTAGGATAGTGATGTGCTAGGAAAAATCCCCAATTAACCTCGAAGCAATCACAATGATTTTTCCTCTTGCAAATGTGATAAAAACAATCAAACAAAATTAAAAACAACAACATCAGGATTTATGTGGAAAACCCCAATTTAGGGAAAAATACCACGGGACCGCTGCATAAATTATCTTTCACTTTCAACAATAATGGGATACATTATTTTCTTGCTAGATAACACTAATTGATCACATGGATCTTTACCACAAATGGTAGATTTCAATAACAAAGGCCTCTCTCTCTCTTTAGACTTTGTTTCTAGGATTTAGGATAGCCTCCATACAAACCCTAAGACAAGATAAGGAGTAGATATATGAAAACAAAGAGAAAAAAATGCTGCAAACATAGGCTGGTACAAGATAAAAAAGACGGTCGGCAGCTTAGGCGATGTTGGAACGCTGTTGCATATAGGCTGGTCCGTACGCTAGCGGCCTAGCCACTTACATCGGTGATGTAGCCCCCTAAAGCCAGCAACCTTGACACCAGCCTTGCCTGTTTATAGCTCTCGGAAAAAATTTCCAATTTTAATGAATTTCAAGGCCGCCTTAAAGGCTGGCAATGTACAAATTCCAGTAGCCAGCGTACAACACCTAATCTTCATTTGATGCAAAAAATATCCTTTTTTCCAAGTCCTCGTCCAAGTATATAAAATATACTTAGGATATCTTTGGTTATAGACTCATATGAGTTTGATCTATAACCCAACAAACTCCCCCTCTAACTCATATGGGGCGTTCCATCACACCTATCGCTTGTCTGCAATTGACAAGTTTATCTTTGGGCAAAGCCTTAGTCATCATATCTAAAGCATTATCATTAGTATGGATCTTCTCAAGCTTCAAAACCTTTTATTCCAATACATCTCGAATCCAATGATATCTAACATCAATGTGTTTGGATCTTGAATGAAACAATGGATTCCTAGTGAGAGGTATAGCACTCTAGCTGTCACAAAAGTCCCTCAAGTCTTCTTGCTTTTGACCTAGTTCTTCCAAAAACTTCTTCATCCACAAGATCTCCTTACAGGCTTCAATCACAGCTATATATTCTACTTCAGCGGTGGAAAGTGCAACACACTTATGCAACTTAGATTGCTAGGACACCCTTCCCCCTGCATGTGTAATTAGATAACTTGAAGTAGACTTCCTGGAATTCAGATCTCTAGCCATATCAACATTTGAAAACCCTTCTAATACAGGCTTATTGCCACCAAATTGTAAACTTACTCTAAAATGCCCTTGAGATAACTGAGAATCCATTTAACAGTGATCCAATGCTCTTTACCAAGATTTGAGAGATAGTGGCTAACCACACCAACAACATAAGCAATATCTGATCTAGTGCACATCATAGCATATATTAGACTACCGATAGCTGAAGCATACGAAACCTTCTTCATGTCTTTTTTGTCTGCCTCACTTTTAGGATACTATTGAAACTAAGTTTGAAGTGACCTGCAAGTGGAGAACAAATAGGTTTGCCTTGCTCATATTGAATCTCTCCAACACCTTTTCTAGGTATCTCTCCTATGATTACCAAAATTTCTAGCTCTTCTTGTCACGAATGATTCTCATACCAAGAATTTGGCGTGTGGGTCCTAAGACTTTCGTGGTGAAAGACTTATTCAATGCAATCTTCAGATTTTAAATCTACTTGGCATCATGGCCAATAATCAGCATATCATCTACATGTAGTAAGAGCATAAGAAACTTATCGCTGGCAAACTTTTTAATGAAAACACAATGGTCTAATGCAGTCCTGGTGTAACCCTGATCAACCATGAAGAAGTCAAACCTCTTGTACCACGTACCCTGGAGCCTGTTTCAGTCCATACAAGCTTTTCTTCAATTTTCAAACAAGATGCTCCTTCCCTTTGATCTTAAACCCCTCAAGCTACTCCATGTAGATTTCTTTCTCTAAGTCACCATGGAGGAATGTTGTCTTCACATCCATTTGCTCAATCCTGAGTTCAAACTGGCTGCTATGCTCAATACAACTCGAATGGAAGACATCTTCACCATTGGTGAGAAAATCCCATCAAAGTCAACCCCTTTCTTTTGATTGAACCCCTTCATAAATAGCCTTACCTTGTACCTCAGTTGTGAGCTGTTTTCATCAGTCTTCAACCTGCAAAACCCATTTGTTCTTGATAGGTCTCTTGCCCTTAGGCAGTTCCACCAAATCATAAGTTTTGTTCTCGTACAAAGATTTCATCTCTTCTTGCATGGTTTTGACCCATTCATTTTTTTGCGCATCATTGCCTCTTGATAACATTCAATATCTCCCCTGTCAGCTAGCATCACATACTTATCTAGATTGTATCTAACGGATGGTTTTCTATCTCTTGAAGATCTCCTCAACTCAATATGTTGATGAGGCTCTTGCGGCTTTTCAACTATGTCTTCCACATCTCTCCTATCATTAGAATCTCCAAGTATGGGCACTGGATCTACATTTGTAGGGATCACATATAAGGATTTAGATCTTTTAGGCTTCTCAATATCTTTAATTCTTTGGTTTCAAGAAAGACCACATCTCTTCTTCTGGTGATCTTCTTCTCAACTGGATCCCATAACCTGTACTCATACTCATCATGTACATAACCCAGGAAAAATATACTGCTTTGAATTTGCATGCAGCTTCGCTCTTTCATCCTTTGGAATATGCACAAATGCCCTGCAACCAAACACTCGTAGATGTTCATAAGAAATTTCTTTACCTATCTAGACTCTCGTTGGAATATCTCCAAGTAGAACATAAGAGGGATATAAATTTATTAGATCAACAACTATTCTCATTACTTCACCCCATAATGATTTGGGTAGCTTGACATGTGATAACATACACTTCGCTCGCTCTATAATAGTGCGATTCATCCTCTCTACTATATCATTCTACTATAGGGTCTTTGGAACTATCTTCGGTATTCATTAAATGGTCCTCTGTACTCACCATCATTGTCTGCTCCGATACCTATCAATTTTTCTACTTTAGTGTGGAGTTGCTAAAATACAGCACTTGATCCTTGGACTTCAAAGCAAAAGTCCACAACTTCTTAAAGTGATCGTCAATAAATGTAACAAAATAAAGAGCACCACCTACCATCCTGTCTTCATATAACACATCAGTGTGAACCAGATCCAGTATATGAGATTTCTTAGCGAGTGGATTTCCCTAAAAAGCAACTCCATGTTGTTTACCAGCAAGACAATTAATGCAAGTTTTCAGATGAGTACCTTTTATATCTGGTAGAAGTTGTTTCTTGATAAGCATTTGGAGCTCTTTCTCACTCATGTGACCAAGCTGCTTATGCCATAGCTCCACATAATTGCCATTAATCAAATTCACATCTCCTTTACTTAGTTTTGCTGACATTAAGTAAAGAGAGTTTCTCTTCATCCCTTTTACCACCATGAGAGAACCATTGGTGAGCTTCCATTTTCCTTCACCAAAGTGGCTGCTATAGCCTTCATCATCTAGTTTCCCTACAAATATAAAGTTTAGGTAGATATCTGGAATATGTCTAACATCTCTAAGTATGAGCTTACAACCAATGTTAGTCTCTAAAATAACATTTCCAATGCTCATAATTTTTTATGAACCATCATAACCCATCATAACATTGCCATAATCACCAGCAGTCTAGGATGAAAAGAAATCACCATGTGATGCACATGAAAGGAGACATAAGAATCAATAATCCAGTCATTATCATGACATACAAGACCAACACAGTCCTCATCCGAGACAACTACTATCTCACCACCTGCTACTACAGCCATTGTGTGTCTCCATCTTTTTCTTCACTCTTACCTTTATCCTACTCTCTCGTTCACAGTCTACATTCTCTCTTAAAATGACTTGGCTTGTCACAATAAAACCATTTGACATTTTTCCTTCCTCTTGATTTAGATCTTCTTTTGGATTTATCCGATCTATCAGATTTTACCATTTGAGCCTCTGTTCCCGCATCTACCATGCCTTTCATGCTTGTCAGTAACAAGTCCTCGATTCTCAGAACTTGTACGTAGAACTTCCCTTCTAACTTCTTCATTCATCAAGCTGTCTTTCACCATTGCAATGGTGAGCTTTCCATCTGGAGAAGGATTACTAACAAACACCACAAGTGTCTCTCAACTTTTAGGCAGTGAACTCAACAAGAAAAGTGCCTGAATCTCATCTTTAAGCACAGGCTTCATAGCAAATAATTGATTCACCAAGCCTTGAAAATCATTCAAGTACTCAGTCATATTAGATCCATCCTTGTACTTCAAATTCATTACTCTCCTAATCAAGGTGGTTTTATTCAAGGTAATCTGCCTCTCATACATGGACTCCACTATTTTCCATAGAATATCAGCTCTGGTTTCCTGGGCAATACATTGTGATCAACCTATTGTCAAATATAATCGATAGTTTTTCTATGAATGATTGCCCAATTTGCATCAAATTTATCTGTTAGCTTCACTCTATCACTGCCCAAAGGTAGATACAGATCTTTTCCATACAACAGATCTTTCATCATAGATTTCCGGATAGTATAATTTGATGAGTTTAATTTAATCATGGTACTTGATGATCCTGCCATGTCTGCAATATAACGAACAAAAAACCTTAATTTTCTTTTTCTTCAACCTAGCGCTCTGACACCACTTGTTAGGAAAAATCCCCAATTAACCTAGAAGCAATCACAATGATTTTTCCTCTTGTCAATGTGATAACAATAATCAAACAGAATTAAAAAAAAAAAAAACAATACCAGGATTTACGTGGAAAACCCCAATTTGGGGAAAAACCATGGGACCGTTGCACAAATTATCTTCCACTATCAACAATAATGTGATACACTGCTTTTTCACTAGATAACACTAGTGGATCACATAGATCTTCACCATAAACAATGGATTTCAACAACAACAGGCCTCTCTCTCTCTCTAGATTCTCTCTCTAGGATTTAGGATAGCCTCCACATGAACCCTAAGGCAAAATAAGGAGTATATATAAGAAAACAAAGGGCATAACATGTTGCAAACATAAGCTGGCATGAGATAAAAAGAAGGATAGCAGCTTAGGTGGTGTTGGAACGCCGTTGCATGTAGGCCAGTCTGTACGCTGGCTTTACCTGTCTACAGCTTTTGGCAAAAATTTCTAATTTCAATGAATTTCAAGGCTGCCTTAAAGGCCGGTAAGGTACAAATTCCAGTGGCCAACGTACAACACCTAATATTACTTTGATGCAAAAAATCTTCTTATTTACAAGTCCTCTTCCAAGTGTATACAATATACTTAGAATATCCTTGATTATAGACCCATATAGGTTAGATCTATAACCCAACATGATGGTGATGAGAGATTTACAAAGGAACTACAACCACACTTCGCGCTGGTAATTTGTTTTAAAGGGTCGAATCTATGTATTTATTTCATGTCCAATCTATGTTAATGCAAAAAGTACATAAAATTGGTTTTAGATGACATGTAATTGTATTCATTCATTTCATAATCTTGTCTTTGCATCATGTCTTGTGTCGTGTCTCAGGTTTTCTCTTTGTTATGTGTTTTCAATCATATAATATCTTGTCTCATATTATTGTCCTGTGTCAACAATTGCTGACATTAACAAAACTAAGATTTTTTAAGAACAAAGAGAGAGAGAGATAACCACATTAAGGTTTATGAAGAAGGGGGAAGAAAGAGAGAGTTTTTACTCAAGCATGTTACACTTGCTTCTTTACTCCTATTATAGAATTCAATTTTACAATGTCATGATCCACTTTTATCCATTAAATGATAATACCATTGGGTTATCATTAAAATAGGGGAGGGACTCAAACCTAATTTGTCTTATTTAGAAAACAAGTGATAATACCATTGGGTTACAAACCATTAGCAATAGTTATTGTATGTTTATTATTTTGTTTAATTGATATGAATTATAAATGAAATAATTATTAGATATCTATTAAATCTATTGTATCTATGATGATGAGAGAATTTTTTTTTGTGTAGTAGCACAAAATAATCATTCCATGTTATGTTTATTGGTTTTGTAATGAAAAGTTAAAAATATAATGAAATATCCTGAAAATTTATGCTACAAGAGTAAAGATAGTAATACTAATAAACAATAACATAAAATATATATATATATATATAAATATAGTAATCAATAATGATAATAATAATAATGTTCAATAAATATAATAAGGAATTATTAAGAATAAATAAAATAACATAACAATTAGAAGTGTAATAAAAATTTCAAAAATAAACAATTAGAAGGAGGATAATAATTAATATGCATCACATATCATAAAAACAAGTACAGAGGGATAAAATGGACTTAGGTGATTATCAACTTAATTAATACAAAATATGAGGGCATAAAAGTCATTTCTATCTCATAGGTATAGTTTATGTGTTTAAGACATTTCACCCTCATATACAAACCTTAGTTTTCCTTTTCCTCTCTTTCTTCATCTTCAAAACTTCTTCAAGAAGTTTTACTCTAAAAACTCTCTCTCTAAACTTCTATTAGAAGAAAAACACAAACAACACTCTCTCTTATGATTTAAAGATCTACACAAGAGAGAAATCAAGAGAAAAAGGTAAGAATAAAATCTTGAACTCTCTAACGTTTTAATCACAACTCTAATACAAATGTAATCTTAAGATAATCAAGAATCAAGAGGAGAGAGGATATGTGTTTAAGAAGCTTCAACAACAAGCAATTTCTTGATTGATAGTAGTACTTTAAAAGTGTGTTTTTATTCTTCATAGGTAAGTAATCTAACTTATAATCTTGCATTCATATGTTTATGTTGTTGTGATTGATGAATAATGAAATCATAGATTATGATATTATATCTATAGATTTAAGAATAGGTAATGAATAAATATGATTGTTTATGTTGAACAAAGGTTGGAAAATTATGGAAGTCATTGAGATGTAAAATATAAATAAAACACCAAACGAATTTATTTTAGGAATAGTAGTTTAATGTGTCTATGTTAAACTGGAAATTTTTATGATTTTTGAAATACATTTACTATTTTTAAAAATTAAATTGCAAAATAGCAAAAATAAAGCAAAATAGAGTTTTGAATATCATAATGGCGGTAATGTATAGGGCTAAACCAGTTACTTTTTCTTCCCCTTTTAGGGTAAAACTATAGTGGTTTGAAAGCTTAAGAAGTCTATTTTAATATAGTGTAAAAAACCAGCTAAGAACCAGTCGGGAATATTCTCAATGTTGCAAAAATCAATTGGTTGATAGTGTTATTTCCTTGTTCCGACTAGATTTGATTTTTTTAAAAATTATATTAGACCAATTCAATTGGGATGAACCAACCTAGAAACACGTAAATAAATGAGTTATGGAATTTACATAAAAATTTAGGCTTAAGAATTGATCTAGAAGTTAGTGAACCACTCCAATTAAGCTAGATTATGCACTAGTTTTCTATAGAAAGTGAAATATTGAAATTAATAAAGAATTTATTCTAATCAAATAAACAAAGGGATAATCACAAATAAAATAAATTCATATTAAAATATTAATTTTAAGATGATAATTAAATTTTTTAGGAAATTATTTCATAAAATAGATATAAATAATCATTTATAAGTTAATAACAATCTATTAGGAAGCTCGTTTAGGTTCTTTAACACACTTATTAGTATGTAAGATATTAATGATATGGATGAACTAATTATCTCTTAATGGGTTATTCTACTTGATAAAATTTTATTTGATTAGTTGTAAGATATGTTATTAAGAATATTACCTTAAGGAATTAATTACTATAAATAAGCTTAGATGATTAAGATAAGTAGTTAATGAACCGTAATATATAGAATGGTTTAAAACTAAAATTTACTATAGAACTTGATATTGAATTATGAATAATATTTTAACAAAGGAATTAAGTGAAATTTCAAACTAGAAAAGGTAATATATATAAGTAACTTGGAACTTTAGTAATAAGTAATCTAATAAGGATAAATGATTGAATTGGTAACTTTAAACTTATTTGAAACAATTCTTTATACAGATTCTTGTACTTTGGATTTCCTATCACATCTTTTGTGGCAGGATTCCTCTTTGTTTGTAGGCACTCAGTAACTTAAGTGTCTTGCCAGAATAGACATTCTAAAATGAATTAAAACTTAAAAATGACATAAATTATTGCTTAAGTGTGATCGCGTCATTTTTTTGAGGTCATGTCCAAGGAGCGACAACCTTGCGGCTGATGCCAGCACAATAGTTAAGCGTTTAGGCCACTATGGGTGGCTTGATGGGTAGCTAATATGGTGAATGATAACAAGGTAATGTCTATATTGACCGAAGAGAATTTACACTTGTATAGGTTATGATTATGTGCTCCATTAAGCTATACTGCAATATAAAGAAAAATATTTTATAATAAAGGGCAAATGTGTCATTTGTTATAAAATAAAAGGTTTATATGGTCAACCCTAATGAATGAGATATTATTATCAACCCTCACATTAATGATGGTCAACAAAATCTTTAAAGATTGTGGCGATGCGTTTTTCCTAAGCTAATCTTATTCTATAAATAGGCCCCTTTAGCCCAATTTTGCCTTGCCTTTTCTTAAGCAGAAACCCTAGGCAAGTGGGTTTCTTCTTCGTCTTTCCATCGTTCTTTTAGGTAATCCTTTGCTTATAGGTTTTCTTTCTTTCTTTTTTTTTTGAGGAAAACAAGATTGTGGAGATCGATTCTTTGGAGAAACAAACCCTACGACTTCTTGCGAATTTGATATTGGAAATCAAGAGAATTTAAATTAAAACCTAGGTAAGGTGAATCATCTTTTATTCTATGAATTTAGAGAAAACTGATTTCTAAATGGTGGTATGTTTCCATTGATGTGGATCTTAAGGTTTCGAAGGTTTTGTGGAGATATCTCTTTTAGTGACTCGTTGATTTAAGGACAAAGGTTTGGATTTGAGTTTCTGGTATAAGATTTTGATTATATTTAAATGTATTTATATGGATTTATTGATTGGGATCAGATTTGTTGAATTATCAGGTTTCTGTGAAAACTTTAGGGATTTTTTAAAAAGGGTTTAATACAGGTACGACTTTACCTTGTTTGCTACTTGTTCTTGTAGGATTAGACATGCATATAAACTGGATTAACCCTTGTAGGTTTTTAAATTGATTTTTGCTTATGTTTGGTTGTGGTTAGTAAAGACCTGACAGACAATGATACTAATGTAGCGCCCTGATAATCTATGTGTAAAGCTATCCCAAGTGGACTTGTGCATATAAAGGATTCTGGTAGATTAGGTTGTGGTGCGAGAACGATACCAACTGGTCTATGGGAACTATCCTAAGATCATTTATATATATATATATATATATTAATAAGTACTATTGTTTTTATCAAGGTCTGAGTCACTCCGGGTTTAGAATTAGTTCGAAATAATCTTAAACTGTGTTGTTTGCAAGCTAATCAAAGATAATAAACCTGTGGATGTTGCATAATAACATGTGATGCATGTGATTTGTTTGATGTTTGTTCATGCGCATGTATGTGTGGTATGATGTACCGGGCGTTTTTGCTCACCTTTTTATTTTTCAGGATCTGAAGATGAGCCCGTGGTATTCGATCTTTCTGGAATGATATTTACATGGACTATAGGGAGGACGATAGCACAACGGGCTATCCTACATACTTTTAGTTTTTAGATTATATGAATTAAAGGAACAGTTAGAATATTGAATTATATTATTTTACCTTTTATTAGATTTTGAAGATTTCAGATTCAAGATGTAAGCTCTAAGAATATTATCTGTTTTAGGATGTTTAATTTGTTCGCCTTTGGATTTTAGGGACGCAATCGGGGCGGGTTTGGGACGGGTCATGCAAAACCCGAACTCGCCCTGATTACATGAAGGTGTCCCAGACCCGAAAAAAAACCCTATAGGGTTTTTCGACATGACCCCAAACCCGACCCGGTACGATAATTTACAAACCCGATATTGACCCGACCCGACCCGATTGTATATATTTTTTTTCATTGAAAATAATTTTTTTTGTTATTGTGTCCAAATAAAAATTTGTTTATTGTTGTGAAAATCAATAGTAGATGAAATGAACAAGGTTCAAATTATAGTAAACATTAATTATCATTGCTAACAATTTGTTCAATCTCTTACGAGGGAGTGTTTATGTCAAAGTTGTCCCTAATGGTATATGTTGGAATATTGAAAATCATTAATCATTGTCATTAGAAGCACAAATAAAAGCAAAGTTGATGTCTAACATAATTCTATCATATCACAAACATCCACTAAGGAACAAATATCAACCATGATTCATGTCCAAATAGCACATCCAAACCTAGTTCAAAGGAAAAAAAAAAAAAAGATGAGTTAGTGGACTTAAAGTCCTCACTCCCCAACAAACCAAAGCACACACCAACATTACAATTTTAGTCTTTCACTAATGTTTCCATAGAAGAAAAGAAAAAAAAAACTTGCAGTCAATAGCTAAAGCTTTCACTGTTGTCTTCCTTCACAATAGCTAAGACTTCCTTCACCAAAATACAGATAGCAGAAAATCATCAAGGATGCCACCGTCTCAAACCATAGGTCACCTGGTAAAGTAATAACCAAAATAAAATTGTCTTATATGTTATTCAATTAATACAAAATAATATAAAAAGGAGAAATAACTATATACACCACATAATATTTACTTACTTGATCTTAATCTTCAATATAAATTTTTCATCTCATTCTCTAGCTCAGTGATGTCAAAACCTACAAAAAAAAAATAAGAAAGATTGTATAAAATGCAATGGAAGATATAGGAAATAAAAAACTTTTTCATTAATAATATTATATAATGAAAATTCTTACTTGTTTTTCCACGTGATAACCAACTCTGGCTACACATCAATGCCTCTATTATGTCTGCATTCAGTCGGCTTCTATGTGTGGTAATTACACGTCCACTTGTACTAAATGCATTCAGATGCAACTGTAGAAACAGGAATAGCTAATAGATCTCTAGTTAATGATTGTAGTGTAGGATACTTGTTTCCATTCAATTTCCACCATCCAAGGATATCAAAATCAGTACCCCAATTCCATGGCAATACAGGCCTTCTAGGTAATGGTCCAACTCTGATTTTACTTGGCCATCAAAAGTAACAGTGGTCATGTATTGCACCAACTTTGACTTTTTGATACATTCATTGAGAGCTACATCACCAGTTGGTGAAGGCATTAAAGAAGAATTGCCTGTATTCTTATTTTGACGAGATTTAGCCTTTAGTTGATATTCCTGAAGTAGATCATAACAAGTCTTCCTAACAGTTTCCCTCTCCACAGAAGCCCTCTCACCAATAAACAATTGGAAATACAAAGTCAACAGCTTTCAACTTGAAACGTGGATCCAAAACAGTACAAACAGCCATGATAATATGCACATCACCCCAATATTTCTCAAACTTGTCAAACATCTTTGTAGCCATTGTGCTTATATTCAAATCAAAAGAGTCTTTCCAATCAATCAAGGCTTCCCTAATTTCAAACACTTTTTCAAAGTAATAATTTGTAGTTGGATATTTTCTACCAGATAAAAGAGTAGTCACTTCATAAAAAATTTCCAACTTCTTACAAATTTCTTCAGCTAAATCCCAATCTTCATCGGTTGGAAGTGACTTGTAATGTTTATCCAAAAGCTGGGCTCTATAAAAAACATCCTTATATGCAAGGGCAGTAACAAGCATTTCATATGTAGAATTCCATCGTGTTTTACAATCTAAGCAAAGCATTCTACAATATGCCACATCTATCTGTTTACATGCCTCTCTAAATTTCTCCACTCGTGATGGTGTCGCTGACCAAAATACAACACTATCACGGATTCTTTCTATTGATTTTTCAATCACATTGACACCCTCTTTCACAATCAAATTTAAGATATGAGCACAACAACGCATATGGAGTACCTGTCCACGAAGAATCAGATCATCCTTTCGCAGCTTCATAAGTAAAGTTGTGATCATTGCATCGTTTGTTGAACAATTGTCTACAGTGATTGTAGACAATTTTCTATCCAAGCCCCATTTCATTAATGCATTAAACAAGCAATCACCAAGAGCTTCACTTGTATGTGGAGCTGGAACATACACAAAACTGAAAAAAAAATGTAAATATAATTAAAGGGAAAGTTAATTTCAATGATATAAAGATAAGAGATATATAGTAAAAAAACTTACTCCAATAGTCGACTCT
The DNA here is from genome assembly GCA_024138025.1 of Combretum micranthum. NCBI lineage: Eukaryota > Viridiplantae > Streptophyta > Magnoliopsida > Myrtales > Combretaceae > Combretum > Combretum micranthum. The sequence goes on along the minus strand of JAMXBD010001109.1, from coordinate 19,444 downwards.
GAAGAATCCAATTGCTATCAATAAAATGTGCTGTGATGGTCATGTATCCTTTTTTTTTATTTGATGTCCACATGTCTGTTGTTATTGCCACTCGAGAATTAAGCCCCTTCAATAGGAGTCTCAACTTTTCCTTCTCTGTGTGATAGATGTCAATTATCTCTTTCCTCATGGTGGTGCGGCTGACATTATGAAAAAGTGGTTGAATGCAATGAATAAACTCCCTAAAGTACTCGTGCTCCACTATTGAGATTGGATATTCATGAGCAATAATTGCCATTGCAAGTTTTCTCCTTGCAGCTTCTTGATTAAATGTCCAATTTCCTAATGTACAACCACTTCCACCATCAATAGATTTCCTCTCAATCGATAAAAGACATTGCTTTATGTCTTTTTGCTTGGTCTTCTGTAGACACCTTTTCAAATGATTGTGCAAATGCTTTGTTCCATTCGAACTATTTGCTTTCAATTGTTTCTTACAGTGTTTACACTCAGCAACATCATCCCCATTAACAGTTTTCTTCACCATCTCATTCCATACAATAGAAGTTAACTTACGTTTGTTGGGATTATTGCTCTCATCAGCAGTACTTGCTACTTGAGAACCAGATGTGTTTGTTGGTCTTGCAGAAGCAGAACCCACATTCTCAGTTTCTAGTGGAGATGGAATTTCCTCAACATCATTATCATTCCCTTCCATGTTCACCTCAACTTCATCGGCATCCATGTTCTCCACATTACATAAAATAAAAGAAATTTAGTGGCATGAAGTTGGACAATACTTCAATTTATAAATAAACATCTATTTAGAAGAAATAGAGCATCACATGAACTTTACATAAAGCTATAAAATGGAAGTGTCTCTAGTTGTAGACAATGCTATAGGCAAGCAATCTTCAATGATCAACAAAAAGAAATTGAGACATTTCATAGGAACCAACGCTTATATAACAAGACACATAAAATTATCATAAAAATGGATCAAATCAAGAAACCAGAGGCATATGAGAAGCATACAATGATTCAAATTGAAGTACATGCTAGCCTCTTGCAAGAAACAAAGAAACCCGTGATACAGCTCAAGCATTTCACCAAGAAAAATTTGCACCAGATCTAGACTTGATATCACAATTCCAGAATAAATATATGTACCTAGACTCTTTAAACCCTTTTATTGTTTTGGCACAGCCACTTTCACAGATACCCTGACTTTTCTAGGGATGAAACCTTGACTCATTTGATGGAGCTAAAGGAGATTATAATAAAAATGGGAACAAGTAAGTGAGTGCAATACATCACCCTATGCACAAGGAAGCAACAAGTAAAAGCTTGAATTCAGTTGACCACTCTGGAGGAACCGAGTCTACAGAGACTGAGTATGTGAGTGCAATACATGAACTTGAATGACCAGCCACAATAACAAAATTCAGAAATGATGCCAACAGATAAAGATGTGAAAGATCCATCACCCTATGCACAAGGAAGCAGCAAGTAAAACCTACTCATATGACATGTGCTTAGAACTCTAGCATAAGCACTATAAGATATACAACATTTATCCCAAAACATAAGCAATAAGCTTATTTAGTTTGATTACAATATATAAAAAATTTATATTTTGATGCACATATACATTTATAGATACGTAAAGTTTAATGAAATTCGATTTATGTTTAAGATAACTTGTGAGTATTAGTTGCCAAAAACTCATCCAAACTTTATAGGATAAAAGACATTAGGTTGAAATCTAGTTCAATTCCTGTAGTTATCTTATCAGATTTAATTGAATTGATTGACCATAAAACCTTGCTCGTGTTCACTCCTATCCACTATTGCATGACGCTACATAGACATGGCCACAGGATGCTTTGACGGGAAACATGATATTTCGAGAGGAAAAGGTTAAAAAAAAAAAAAAAGAAAAAAGAAAAAAGAAAAAGAAGGAAAGAACAACGGGATAATGGAAAAAATAAAACCAACCCATTTGATCTGTGATTACTAAAGCTCAAATTTCCAAATGTTGTCCATATATCGAAGAACCTCAATAACAAAAAATGCACTCTTAATCTCCCACTCCCAGGTTAATTTACACCACTTTTGCCAGGACAGAGTAACATAATACATTATAAAAAGCATCTCAATAAATCATGGTGTGAGTTTTGACAGAATCTATACCGCTGGTGCTAATCAAATCTATCCCAAGGATGAACTTTCACGAACTTGTTACTTCTGTTTCACCACTTCGTTGCCTGCACATAACAAATGCATGAAAGAAAAAAAAAATTCTGTCAGAGTTTGAAGCTGCAACCAAAGTCGTCCTCTTTCATTCATCTTTAAGAGAGAGAGAGAGAGAACGAGGGAGAGCGAGAGAGATTACAAAGGAGTATGAGTATCCTGTCCTGGGTCCGACAATGACGACGACAGCAACAAAAGACAAGATAGAACGGCGGAGTGTGGGTGGACAACGACAATGACGAGGCGACGGTGAGTCAGTAACTAGGCGACGGTGACGAGGCTTGGACAATAGGGTTTAGGAAATGCGGCTAGGGTTGTGAGTGAAGGAAGGACCGAAGGAGAAGGAAGGTGAAGGTCCTGTCTGTGACTGTCATCCTCAGTGTGTACTGTATCAGTGTGAGTGTGTCTGTGTGTGTAATGTTGCGTATGTGGATTGTGTAGTGTGTGTGAATTGTGATTTGGAAAGTTGTGTGGACAGGACAGTGGACCGTGCGGTGACAGTGACTCCCTTACCCTTGCCTTTAGACTGTTGGAGTTGGACAACATTGTTGACTTGTTGTCCCTGTCCGGTTATGTTTTGAATTTTTTTTAAAATTTTCACGAGTCGGGTTTTTATTGGGTCCATATAATTAACCCGAACCCGACCCGGAACCCTATAGGGTTCTCCCTATTGTTCCCAAACCTGCCCCGAAACCCTATAGGGTTTTTAGCGGATCGGGCGGGTATACCCTATAACAACCCGCCCGTTTGCATCCCTATTGGATTTTTACACCAACAGCGTGATATAAGGATTTATAAATATATTTGATGTACTTTTCAGTAACCCTTTGTGAGTTTTTTTGGAGATTTATATATGTTATATTTGTGGTTTAATATTTTATAGCCTTTGCATGTTCTGTAGAAGAGAGAACACGTGGTGGGTTGAATGCTTTTAGGTTTACAGTGTTATATATACAGTGTAATGGACTGTGACCTTTAGACGAGACTATTTATTTGATATAAAGCTAAGAGATATAGGTATCTTGACTACCTCTATCATCCCCCAAGCAATTACTGTTATTTAAGATCTCTTGGTTCTGTTGTCGGAGTATGAGTACTTCACTGTTGATTTGCCCCACCTAAATAAAGATATAAATTGATGGTTCTTGCATGTGCAGTCACAACCTTAATAGGGGCCTAGTAAGATTATCCTGAAGTATATACCACAGGTGTACTAGCAATATGAGAATTGAGAACCATCTTGTAAGTCAAAGATTACAAGACTCTACTTTTTATTAATTTTTCATACATTAATTATACATATAGATATAATACCAATGATGAAACTCAACTATGAAATCCGATTTTCCACATTTCACTAAGATCTCAGAGAATCGATATCCCCTACTAAATAATAAAAATTGGGTTCTAACGTACAAAATACAAAGACTTAAATATTTGTACAATTGATCTAAATTGTATTCTAAGTTCATTGTAACCTATATTTCTAACTTCAATAAAGTCTGTTGGAGAAGCACTCTTCGCACATTCTTAGCCCAAGCTCAACTAATATTATTCCTTCACAAAAACTGTTGGGGGAAGAGCGAAACCACAGCTTAGTGAGATGATCTGACCAGACCAAACATCAATAATAACAAGCAAGTATAATTAGCAAGTATATGCAATGCAACAATCAATCATATGAATAAGTATAAGTTTGGATAACCTGGAATCCAAAGAGAATGAAGATTTACGCCCTCCCATCAAGGTTGAAGGAACCTCACCAGGACTATGCCTTAATGACCTACATGGCTAGGAAAATTAGAGAACCAAGGAAGATTGAGTGCCATACACCTTCACAAATTTATCTCAAACATTTTACTCCTATTTATTAAACAAAGAAACTCCACTAAGTGTTAGTCCTTTCAAATTGATACCATAAGCTGTCCTTCATTTGCCAATAGTTCCTATGGAACCAAAGAACAAAGGTAACCTTGTGTAGAACTAGGAAAAGGTCATCTAGAAGAACTAAGTATTGCTTGAGAACCGAAATACTAACACGTGACTAGTTGTTATGCTTTTTATATAATAAATGCAAATTGTGCGATGCATGACCATCTAAGTATATAGTCTTCTAGTATTAAGTCGGTTTTCAAGTGATCATACAATTTACAAACAAAAATCAACATGCTTCATATATTAGTTATCATACAATATAATTGTCACTTTTAATATGACGTTTTGGAAACCAAACATACACTAAGCATCATATGATATACTAAACCCCACATGCATAACAATATTAATATATTGTTATATGCAACTATATTACAAGCACAAATAATGTGATAAGGTCAAAGTTACTCACTTGTCAACCTTGCTTTATCATCATAATAGTCTACTGGAAAGTTCCAAGAACTGATTTGTTTTTCTTATGATGAGATAACGGATACTCATCACTATACTCATATTTACATAATAAATCTTATTATTCCTGTGTACCTTAAATTTGAGTTTAGTATTTTCAATACTATTTTCTCATTCGTAACTCACTTTTATTATTTAAATAGTCGTGTTAAAGCTTGTGAAGTCTGTTTTCTATAAATTTCCTTATAAGGTTAGGGTAACTAAATTTTCTTAAGAAAACTATCTTAAATGATTATGAATGTCGATTTTTATCATGTAATCTTAAATTAAACCTATTGTACTCATTTTAACTCTGAATTTAGTGATGAATAGGCATTGGAAAGCTTTTTGAACATAGTTTTCAATTATTTAGTTCTATCGTTTATTCTATATACTTTTGTCCATGTCATATGGGAACCCACAAGTTATCATTATGATGTCTTTTGTTCTTGTTTTGTATTTTTTATTTTCTTTCCAAGTTCAATTCCTTGTTATATATATATTTGAGCAAGTCTAGAGACTAATCTCAACTTAGGTTCATTATTCCTCTTTTGGCCGAATCACCTATATAATTTATTTTCATTGTGTTTCTCTTGATTTTATTTTAGACATTTATCTTTAGTAAATGGGATCAGGTTAACTATTGTTTTTATGATCTATATTAATCTACATTAGATATCCTTATGATCTTATATATGACGAAATTCATGTTTCTATTCCTATAGTATTTCTTAATTTTAATTTCTTAATCACAACTTATATCATCATATTAGCTAGTTTGTACTTGAATTATCTAAATTTAGCCTTGTAGACTTTAACTTACATATATAATATATATATATATGCTGAGACACATATGGGTTTTCAGAAATATGTTCTTAAGTGAATTTCAAAGCTAAATCATCATCTATTCATTTAATATTTTGATGGCATTAAATTATAATTCTAAACCAAAATCTTTTCTAATATGAGCCAAGACCTACACTTTAGCTTGTATAATTTGTTCTTAAATTAATCACTTGATTCTAGGTTAAATCAATATATTACTCAACAATCATTTGAATCATAATAACTTTAATCTTGAAACCTTAACTTCCTAGGTGTGTCGCGACTATACATGTACATTTGAGTATACTTTTGAGTTCAATTACAAGATCATTCCTCTTAAGTCCTTGTAAGGCTGAAACATGTCATATTGATACATCTAAGGTACTCTATCATGTTTTGCTTCTTAATCTCATTTATATTCTTTGAAATTCATCTTTTGTGCGTGTAAGATACTTGATTATAACTTATGGTATACATAAACCCTAGCATAACTGAAATATGACATCAAGCATGCATAAGTTCATATAAGCTAATGTGTTCTCAAATTATGTTAATTTAGTTTTAGAAATTCTATCTTTCTTAAGTTCCTAGGTTATAGAGGTATATATGCATTTGTATATTTCTAGTTTTATCTCATTTCTTCAACTTAAGCATATAAATAGTTACTTGAAACTTGAATAGTCATAAAGCTATATTGTTTATCAAATTCAACATAACTTTCCTTACATGCACATATATGATCGAATATATAACATATATATGTACGTATATCTTAATCACTTCTTTTAGTAGCTTAAACTATTTAAACCTAGTTAGTTGAATTATAGTAATTAACATAAAATTAGTAGTAAAGATAACATAATTTCCTTTAGAATTCCTATGAGACCGAGTCACATACGTATGTATATATTATTAAAATTTAAATATTAATTCATCAATTCAATTACATAATTAACTATCTCTAATCAAAGTAATTATAATTCTATATTATTTATCAAATCTAAATATAACTTTCATTTAAGGTCAAAAAGTCTGCACAGCTTGTGCAGGAGGTTATTTAGAAAGGAATTCATGATCAAAAAGTTTGCATGGCCGGTGCAGGAGGTCGTGTAGAAACTCAAACATATGGATTTCTTCCATTCAAGTTTATAATTGATTTTTCTTGCTAATTTAATTTTATTTCTATGTGGTCTAATGTTAAAACTTGATGCTAGCTCCTTGAACTTGCCAATACAGGAATATATTCTCAATTTTACTATATGATCAATTACTCTAAGTTTTCATTAGCCTAAATATGTATCATTCACATAATTTCAACTTAAAAACCTAAACTTTCTATATAAACCATGACCATCGAGCATTACATATATACATGAATTTATTTTGTGTTCAATCATGTGATTAGCCTCCTTAAGTTCACATAATTAGTTTATACGTGATTAATTCATTAACTCAAACTTAGATTTCTCTGGGTTTTAGGGCATGGTTGAGACATACATGTGGAAATATTAGCATGCTTAATTGGTTTTCCATGAAATTCATGGATAAACATGTTGTAGTCTAGAGAAGAATAGAAATCACCTCAGTTAATTTATCTATATTATACTAAGTATATCAAGGTGAATCTAAATTCAACCTAATTTTCCTTTAGAATGAATAGGGGCCGAATCATGCATATACACATGCATCTATATATTTTTATTATAATTCCTTAAGTTAGTTAGATGATATTTATCCCAATCATTATCTTTCCATATACATCTATATATTGTTTTAGGAAGCTTCTATGGTCCCATCGATGAGACAGTCCCACAATTAATCTAACTGTTAAAATAAATATAATAAATTGAATATTAACTATTTTAGTGATTCGATCACGGTTGGGAATAGTGTGAGCCGTTGGATGGTGACGAGACCGATTATGTCAAAATTTTTTTTGGGGGGCGGGGGGACCATAGAATTTTCCATTGTTTTAATATATGGATATAGTGTTATATCATGAAAAAATAATCTCATTTATTATTTACTATAATTAAACTATTCATATTTTCATATTCTTAAATTACAAAAAATCGGAAGTGATCTTTGCGACTTTTCTCAAAGTTCTTCAAAATTATAAATTATACTTTTAGTAATTATCATATTCAGGTTGTGTATATTTAGGGGTTTACATGTGCATTAGAATAGAAGCGTGTGATCCTACCGTATGTGCTTGTGTTACTATTGTATAAAGCTTTGATTCGTTTCTTTCTTTTACAGGTAATGATGATGATGCTGATATGGATGCTTTGACTATTTGTGCTATGAGTTGAATGTAGGTAAGAGACAAGACGAGCTAAACGTTAGATGAATTGGATATTTTTGTATTATTAATTTGAGTGTTTAATATTTATATTGTGAGGATTCTGATGTAATACCGAGAGATTATTTTTGTTGTTAGGTCTTTTAATATGAAATGGATTAGAAATCACTTAGTTAATGGTAGGCTTTGCGTACAACGCTTAAGTGTTATACATTATGGAGCTGCTAATGCTTTAGACCCTATTTAGGGCGTGATATATAGGGTTTTGTCATCTTGTCGAACTCAAATTTAACTCATATTCTTCTAAAGGTCCCGAACCGTATACAACTTGACCCATTTGATATAGAACACTCGACAAGAAATCAATAAAGCTTTTTTATAAAGCTCAATTTCTAAAAATATCTTCATTGGAGTCACCACTGATTAAAGTCAGAAAAATGGTGAACCAAAAACCAAGTGGATGCTTTGATTTCTAGTTTGGTCATTGATTTGCATGAAAAACTAGAAATTAATGGATTTGAGGGGCTGCTATTTTAAAACCTAAACAGTAATATAAGCTTTTTCGGGCTTTAGAAACTTTGAATTATATAGGCCTAAAGTCGATAGAGTTAAAAAAAGAAACATCATTTTTCTTCACATTTTTCAATTTTTTAATTCTTATGAAATAGTCCAAAAAGGAAGAAAACTTTGTGCTTTATAATGAAAGTCTAAAAATTGTCTTTATAAAATTTTTATGAAAAATGACTTTTAAAACTATTATTTATTTTTGAAAACACCTAATTTTTTTTAAAATGCCTAAAGGTTTTTTATTATTGTGCCCATTAGGTGACTTCGTATCTGTTAGTTGGAATCAGGCCTTTAGTTCGTTTGGATTTTTGTAAACTTTAATGTGTTAGTTCCTTTTACTTTTCAAGAGCTGCTAAGTTTAACTTATTTAACGTTTTGATTTTTATTTCTAGAAAAGTCCCAAAGGATCTAATTTTATTCTGTGGTTTTGAAAACTCCTAAAAAGAGACTAACTTTTAAGAAAACCACATTTATTTTGTTTTGTTATTTTAGAAAATAACTAAAGTGATATTATATAAGTATACGAGCTAAGAAAATTTTTTATTTATATGTATGCATATATATATCCCACGTATGGAAAAAGACAAAAAGCGTTTTTGTTGGTTTTGTAAATTTTTTCATTTTTAGTTTCTACATAAGGAAAGTCAATATTTATAGGGGACCTAAAGATTGCGCATGCGCAAACAATATCAAAGTTTTTAAATTTACCAAACAAGTTTATTGGATAGCATGGAAATTCACTAATTAAAATTTTTATATGAAATTATATACATATATATATATATCATTTTTTTTTAGTTTTAGTGGTTAAAGGAAAAAATATGGGTCCTATTCTAATTATAAAGCACAAACATATATATATGTATGTATGTATTTTTTTTTTGGCCACTAGCACAAACATATTCACAAAGTCAGAAATAACAAGCGTATTGATCTTTATAAGTCTATTCCTACTGTTATATATATTTTATAACTAACTTAACGACACTGAACACTAACGAACTTTATTGATATAGCCATGATATGGAGATATTATCGTATTAGTATATAACATTCGTAAAATTAATAATCCAAAATTTGTTCTGAGCTAATCAAAACCTAAGGGTTCCATTATATACCACTTTATGTCCTAAAGTTTAATTGATATCCAATTTTATCCTAAAATATTTTTTTAGTTATTTCTAATGAATCTAGTATTCACAAATTTATCTAAACGGCTATATAACATAACACATATATGCATATATATTTTTTATTATGAACTTATATGGTACATATAATAAGCGAGTCGCATATTATAAATCGTATACGTCCATAATTATTTTTTTTCTTTTTATTTTCCTTCCTTTTTTTTTCACTGTTTTTGGGTCAGTACAAGAAAATCGGTGTGTTTACAAGCAAGACATCAATCAGAAAACGAACTAACAGAACATAATAGAAGAGGCTGGACTTCCACAAGGGGGAACCTAATTGCCGCTTCGTGAGTCAGTTCGGATTAAGCGCAGGTCTTCGGATCCTGAAAAACAAAACCAAAGTTAATGGTTTCTCTCCTTCTCTTGGTCAGCGGTGATTTTACATATGGGTCACGGTGGTTTCTGGGTTGTGAGTCGCAATAAGGAAGGTTCGTGGGTCTAGTTGTGGTGTTGGACTGTGGCGATGGTTTAGTAGTGGCTGGGTTCGTGTTTGGAGGTTGATGGAGGTTCGGAATTGTTTGGTGGGAGTTGAAGAAGGTCATGGTAGTTATGTTGAATGGGTGTTCTTCGATGTTAGTAGTTTAGTGGATTTCACGTAATGTTGGTGGCTAGTTTTGGGTGGGCTGGTGGTGTCGAATGGAGCGGCTGGCGGTTATGGGTTGGCGTAGGGTAGTTGTGTGGTGGTGTTGATGCGGCGGCTTCTGCAGAAGGAGAAAGGGAAGAGAACGTCGGGAAAGATCTTAGAGAGAGGGTGTGAGAGAGAAATCCAAGAGAAAGAGAGAGATTGTCGAGGTGTTGGCCTAGAGAGAGCCCGGAGAGACTAATACTATGTTGGTTGAATGAGGTGAACCAGTATTCCAATTTTATCATCACGAAATAATTATATTTTTGTTTAATTTATAAAAAATTTTATTAAAAAAATACTTAATCTATAGAATGAAAAATACATAAGAAATTCTCTTTTTTTTTTTTACAGTAAAAATAACTATTTCTGATAACAAATATACGTTTTGTTCTGAAAACAACTTTAATAATAAAATAAAAAATTATTATTTCTTTCCAATCTTATTTTATTTTAATGAACTAAATATAACAAAAAATGAGGTCTTCTTAAAAATTTTTAGAAATCCCGAGGAGAGGAACCACCTTTGTTGTGAAATAATTTTAGGCCATTAATGGCCGTTACGAGAAGATGCCAGCTCGGGACAATTACAGAAAAATTTTGAATTTTGTTTTAAGGAACTCAAAAGATTTGATACTAGCCTTTCACGGTTGATTTTAAGGTTGAAATGGCCGTAATTAAGCTCAAAATGAGCCCGACTTGCTTACCCTTTGGTTTATATGCCTACTCTTATGGTATGTTTGATACGCAGGAATGGACCAAAATGAAATAATAATTTCGGTTTTCATTCCCTGTTTAAGTATTTGAAAGCTTTTTAAAAAGCTGAATTCATAATTTTTTAGAATTGACGATTCCGAGTTTGAAGGGGAATTTGATTCCATCTTTGAGAAGGCGAAATCGCGATTTCATTCTACTTCTATTAATTGTACGAATATAATTACTTTTTTATGCTATCATATATTAATATTTTGCATTTATTACTATGGGTATTCCCGATAATTACACTTTTAGTCATTCCATTCCACTCCAAATTATTCTTACATACCAAAAGTGACATTAATATATATAAATCTGGCCTAATATGATCTTAGTGAAAATGATCCAAGATGAGATAGGTTCCAAGGTCTTATTGAATTTGTAAAGACAGTCTAGTCAGACAGTCCAAAATATTATAAAATAACTATTACATTTACAAAAGCCCATTATTATTATTTCTTAAAGCTTTAATTAATATTTTTTATATTATAATTTTTTTCTTTTCTCATTTTGTCTTTAATTTAAAGAATGCTTTTTATTTATAACTTTTATATAAACCTATTTACTAAAAGAGGGGATTTCTTAATTTATAATTTTTTATATTCTTTCTGTTAATTTTAAACTAACTATTTTTTTGTATTTTTAACGTTTTTTAAATTTTTATTATAATTTTCTACTTTTCAATTATCTTTAATTAATTTTTTTCTTGTTTTTTCAGTTTTTATATTTTTTTAAAGAGAGAAAAATGGGTGTCGACACACTTTTTTTTATAACCTTCCCTAAAGGATTTTATTGGCTTAAGAACTAATTTGTTTTGAGGATATTGAAGCACAAGTAGGAAAAAAAAAGGGAAAAAACCAATATTCACATGACTACTCCAAATAATCTAACTAGGGGTAGGCAAAAAAACCAATCGAACTGAACAAATTCGTAACCCAACCAAACCAAACCGAAATGTGGTTTTTTTTTTTTTAACAATTTGTTTAAAAAATTTTCAATCTGAACCAATCTGTAAATTTATAGTTTGTTTTAGAAGATAAACCAAACTGATCTATAAAACCGAGCCAAACCGTTTTAAAAAATATATAATAATATTTTACTTGTAAATTATAACTATAGATTTTTTTTATGATGATTGATTGAATGTCATATATGTTCATATGATTTCATTTGATATTTATTATTTAGTAAATATTGATTAAAATCAACTTATTCATTTTTGAATTTGTTTTTTAGGCTCATAATATATTTTTTTGTTGATGATGAACTATTTTTCTAATAGTTTTTAACTTTATAAGTATAAAATTTATTTATTTAATTATAAACTCTTATTATGTATTAATTGTTTAATATATTTTGTTAGCGAATCATTTTATTCATTGGTGAATTTTGCTAATAGATGATTCTTTATTTTGGCTAAATTTACTAGTAGATGATTGACTTTATGGTTCTATTAACAATTATAAATTATAACTTATTTTGTATTGGTTTGTGAATGTATTTTATTGGTGGATAACTGATTTTATGGAGAACTATAGATTAAAAGTATGATGGATTCATAAAATATTTTGTCGTGCTTTATAATATAAACTTTGTAAAATGATATAAATATTTAAGTATCTACACAAATGTAAAAAAATTAGAATAAAAAAAATTTTTAGTTTGAATTTGATTTGATTCATAATCTAAACCGAACCAAACCGTTATTTAATGGTTTAGAAAATTTCTAATTCGAATCAAACCGTTACTTAACTGTTTGGTTCGAGATGGAAAAAAACCAAACTGATCCATGCCCACCCCTAACTCTAACCACTCCATGAATTAAGAATCTATCTTATTTATTTATTTTTTCCCTCAAAGTGATAGATTGGTTATCACATGATTTATTGACCAAAGCAATAAAAGCACTCATTTATGGGATATTAATATCATATCTCTATGACTACCATATAATGCCACAATTCTAATATAAATAGAAGTGTTAAATTTAAAATCCAATCACAAGAATACCTAAATGGAGATAGTTTTAAGTGGACGATAAATAAATAAAATTTTCAATTAGTTAAATCATATTTTTATTAATAATTAATCACATCATGACTTAATCAATGGATATGTTTTTCATTTGTATCTGTATTTGTTTGCCATTTATTTTTCATCTATATCTGATTTATATTTGGTCTATTTCATCTTTTTATGAGTAAAAATGGTTATTTATCATCTGTTTATCATTTATTTATCATCTGTATCTGATCTGCGTCTAGTCTGTTTCTTACCAAACAAACCTAATATTTTATACTTTTTGCCAGCTACTTTTATGTCACTAGGTTGCCACGACCTTGATCAATTATTATTATTATTATTATTATTATTATTATTTGCAATACATTGTTTTGAATTTAGTAGTAAAAGATCTACATATATTGTAATCAATAATGGTAAATATATGATTTTAGGATGAGGAGGCTGTGATGAGGTCTTGAAATGGCCATTCCCCTACACAAGGGCTTATTAAGGAGACTTTAGAGAAAGAGTGAAAGGAGAGAGAGAGATAGGTTAGTTTCTCTCATAGTATTTGAACTTTTTTTATATAAGTTATGACATAATTATACCTAAATAAAATTTTTGTCCGAAAAGATATCTAAAATTTTAAAATTTTCACCAAAAGTACTTTTGGCCGGAATCTGGCCAAAACTCTAGTGATATGCTGACGTGGCAAGAAATCCACATTAAAAATTTAATATTTAATTCCATGTCAACATATTTTTAATTAATTAATTTTTTTTCACTTACCTCTCTCTCTCTCTCTCTTCACCAATCACAATTAGACTATCCTTCCACCTCTAGTAACCATATGAACCCATCAATTTGAGTCGAAACTCCATGATACATCAACTAAACTCCTTCTCATACATCTTCTTCTTCTTCTTCCTCAATCAAGGAAGACTCTCCCTCCAACCCTCTCTTTCTAAGCTTCATCACAAGCCCATCTCGATACAAAACTCAAACCTATAAATGCTATACCCATCTTGTCACGCCCCAACGAGTACCTTAAACGTGACAGTCCGCCACACTAAATATTAAAGCTTAAGTATGACAACCTTAGCGATTCCAAAGCTTTTATATTAAGTGTAAGGCGTACTTTCACAACTTTAGAGGACCATATATGGAATTATGAAACTTAAGAAGATATAAATAACACTTTAAGAAAAGAGGATTCATAATAAATATTTACTTATAATGATGATTTTTACAGACTTAGGGATACTTCCCGTGATTTCTAATCTATTACAAGAATAATTGTACATTTTCTCTAATACTAAACTTCAACAGATAATCCTTTTATCTAAAAGAAATTACTTGCCCGCAGGGTCTTCGTGGCCTTAACTATAAGTAGGAAAACTGCAAAAGATATCTATTGGGGTATAAGCTAATAGGCTTAGTGAGAATTATTTCCATAAGTAACTTCTTGTAACAAAGTTTCAAACAAGTTAATTAAGCAAACAAATGGGATGCAACATACACATGGGCAAACAAGACATATAGCTTTCCGGGAACTATATGTTGAATGGATTTGCGCCCTCCATTCGGGGTTTGGTGATACATAACCTCAAATCAAGTAGTTTTAGTTAAAAAGTTTTAAGCTTGCGAGCACTCATCTCCAAGCATTTTGAATCTACTTGAAATGACCTTGCTTTCGGATCTTCTGCCAAGCATTTTCCTTAAGCCGCTAAGCAATCGCTTTCGGATCTTCCGCCAAGTGTTGCTTTCGACATGAGCTTACTATCCTTCTCACCCAAAGATAATAACCCAAAATGCAATGTGACTCACTTTGTGGTATGCATGAATCCATTTATTAGTATTGTCATAGCATAATTATTATTGAATTTAAGGCGATCAAAGAATTTCATACAAATCAATGGTTATACTAAAACAAGCATTTAAAACAATTCCGACTCCGATATTCTTAGGATTCTTTCAAAGAGTTATATTACATACATATCGGTTTATCTTTTCCTAGTTCTAATGCCACTAATTTACAAGCACAACAAGTATAGCATTTTAAGGAAATAAATTCACGATGCCATGATGACTATTCTTCTATGCGGTTGAGTCGTTCACACACTCCACTTAATCGTAATAATCTTCAGGGTAAAGGAATCCTTCCTCGGGGTCACCTAGCAAGAAAATACCCAAAATGAATATTCCTTGATGATTTTCTTGAATTTTGACAAAACAATGTCAAAAGAACATTAAAGTTCGTATAAAGAAATGTTCCAACTTAAAATGGCTATAACTTGGTCATTTTAACTCTGAATCGCGCATATAATATACCGATTTCTACCTACTCAAAAAGATCTATCCATTTCCAAAATTATTTTCAACAAAAAAAGCCATATAGGCTATGAAAAAGTGGTGACAAAATTCACCACGGATTTTCCAACACAAACAACTTTGGTTCAAGAAATCAAAATTTGTTTGATAAATACTTAGTTATCTATATAGTTGAAAAATTCTCTTTTTATGACTACTTAGCTCATGTTCATTAATGCTCAAGTGTTCTGTTGTCCATTTATTTTACTTAAGTAAAATCATGTCGGTTTTGGAGTTGTTTTAGGAAAATATAGTTTACAAGATTTTTATGTTTGTAAACTTTTTGAAATGACTATTTGGTTTCTTTTTATTTTACAAAAACATTTTATGTTGGCTTGTGTATATATATATATATATATATATTCGAGTAACTTTTTTGAAAATAAATTTTCTTCCTTCTAAGTTTCCTATACTAATACTATTTGGAGTTTTCTTTAGAAAATACACTATTATTCCTATTCACTTTTCTTGTACAAATTCCTTTGTCTATTTATTTGCAAAAATCCTTATTTGAAAATTTCTCATCCTTCCTTAAAAATTATTCATGCATAAAAATTTATTTTCTCGATAAAAAGTGGAACAATATGTTACTTAAGAAACTTTTTATAAAAAAAGTAGTTTCTAAAAATTTTAGTGGTTTCTTCTTGTAACTTGAAAAGAGATAACTTTTGTTTTCCAAGCCATAGATTTTCTTCTTTTCATAAACTTATTTCTAAGTGTCAAAATCTTCTTTTATTTAATTATTTTTAGAAATTGGAATTTTTGGACAACAATATAAATGAACATGATTTATGAGAATAATAGTAAACAAAATAACATAAAACATAAATAATAAAGTCAAGCATCGAGTCTTAGCTTTTTCAAGGCTCCCGGGACTAAGAAGTAGACTAGTCCCAAATTAAAATAAAATGAAGAAAGAAAAACTTGTTTTGACTTGATAAGGACAAGTCTAAGACTAGAGACTAGTCTTAATTTAGCAAGAAATAAATAAATAAATCGCAATGGAATAAATAAATAAATTGCTTTGCATGAAGTAAATAAATTGCAAGTGAGCTTATATGCTCTAAAGAATATGTACACACACACACACACACACATATATGTATAGATAGATAGTAATACTTAGATATATGAACAAAAATAATAACATAAACATAAATAGATTTCCATGAACAAGAACAATACATGAACATAATGTAGTTTCCATAACTTGTAGTCTTTGGAAACTCACACTATGGTTATGTAAAGTTACATGACATGAAGAAGAAGAACATAATAGAAGGTGGTTACCTAAAAAGGACTTTGGTATGGTTATGTGGTTATGGGTTTTAGTTGTTGGTAGAACTTGTTTATGCAATTATTTTGAGAGAGTTTTGAGATGGTATTTTGAGAGAGTTTTGAGAGGAGAATTTGGAGAGTTTTGGTAAGAAATTTGTGGATAGTGAATGTGTGAAAGAAGTGAAAGAGGAGGGGGTATTTATAGGAAAATGTGGAGTGAATTTTGTGTGATTAAAATAAATGAAAAATTGAAACAAATTGAGGGCATATTGGGGGGGGGGGGGGGGTTGGGTGAGGGGATTAGCGCCGGCCATTGTGAGGAGAGAGGGAGAGTGATTTTATTTATTTTTTATTTTTAAATAAAAGATGTAATATGTAAGGTAGATGTGAAATAAAGTTATGGGAAAGGTAAAAAGTAAGGATTATAGGTTATGTAGTGTGTAAGAATAGGTAAGAAAAAGTAGAGATAAAAGAATAATAGAAATAGTAATGAATAGTGTAATGTAAGATAGATATGACTAATAAAGTACCGGTAGTAAGAAAATACGCGTATAAATGCGATATCTGATATTTTTACTCACTGAAAAATTACGAAACTGATTTTTTTGGAAAATTATATTTTTATGAGTCTAATGGTGTATTCGGAATGATTTTCCTATTTCGAGCTTCCGGACACGTTTTTCGAGGACTGTCTCCGATCGAGTTCAAAGGACACCCGAAATTCGTAAAACTGATATTTTTATAAAACCTATGGTTATTACGAACTATCCAGCTAATTATTCCAACTTCGTTTTCTAGGGAAAAAAAAAGGCAATGCCGAATTTAAACGTTTACGGTAAACTAGGGTTTTGTTGACCTTTAGGGTTTCGTTTGACTTCCGGTTTAGGGTTTTTGTTAAATCGATTCCAAAAATTTGGGGTTTACACATCTCAATAGTGGTTGTGAACCATTGCTTAACCAAAAACCAACTTAGTAAAGCAAGTCTACCGATTTGTAACTCAAACCAAAGCTCCACCATCATTCCAAAACCTAACCAATGGTAGTCCTAACTCCATCAATGACCACCACCTTGCACAACCACACACCCAAAATCTGCGAACTAAACCTCCACCACCTAGTACAAACCAACCACTACCGAACTCGAATCCAAACATACCACAATGCATAAATCAAACACCACACCACATCACATATGCAACAACGGTAACCCAAATTCTTAATCTATCTCATAAAAATAATTTTTTTTTATCAAAATGCCACTCGACCCATCACACAAAATTGAATCTTTTTAAGAATTCAATACCTAACCCAACGCATTCGAAGCCTTAAAACCCAGAAATCAAGGAAATTTAAGACTATGGTTGTGGGTTTGGCTTGGGACAAAGGCAGTGTTAGGGGATTGGCTGTGAACGGTGGTTCAAGTTTGGTTATGGGTGGTGGTTATGTTTTTGTTTTGATTTTTTAGCTGTGAGTAATGGCTTTGGTTTTGGCTTTGGCTATGTCAAATGGGTTTGGTTTGTGTTGTTAAAGGCGGTTGATTGTGGCAATGTTGGCTTAGTTGTGGTCAGTCATCATTTACTAAAGCAATGGCTCGGGTTTGATCATGGTTATGGGTGGTGTTATTTGAGAGAGAGAGAGAGAAAGAGAGAGAGAGTGGGGTTTTGATTCTGGTTAGGGGCTTGAGGTGTTGGGTGATGTGGTGTTCATGGTGGTTGAAAGAGAGAGAGAGAGAGAGGTAAGTGAAAAAAAAAAAGAAAAAGCTAAAATAAGTTAAAAATATGTTGACGTAGAATTAAATATTATTTTCTTAATGTGAATTTCTTGCCCTGTCAGCTGAACTCCAGCCAAAAGTACTTTTCGGCAATATTTAAAAAGTTTAAGTATTTTTGTGGGCAAAATTTTGTTTAGGTACAATTCTGTTATATCGAAAAGTTTACGTACCATGAGAGAAATTAAACTGGGGAGAGATTGAGGGATTTTTTTTTATTAAATATTAAAGGAATCACCACAATTTTTTCTTTACCCATGTTTTCCTCCCTTTCTAGTATCTATTACTTCTAATATAGAAAGATATAACTAATTCGAAATAGTGAGCTATTAAATAAATAAATTTTCAATTATGTAATTTTGAGTTAAAATGACAGTTCTAACTAGTTCATAACCCAAGCTTTCCAACAGTGATTAATTTACAAGAATGGGATTGTAGGTTAAAAAAAAGCATTTAGAAACTAAAAAAATATATTATAACATATAGTGGTGATTGGCAATATATATATATATATATATATAGCATAATTATTTGATAAGTTTGCAAATTCATATTACATAACCAGGAAATAATGAGGGACCAAGCGATGCCTAACTAATATATTATAACCATTTTAAAATATGGGGATATTGGAAATCCCCCGGTGGAATTTTTATGTTGATGCAAATGCACCCTTTAAGCTTTAAAGTGCACTTTTATACCTCTCAAATTTTCAAAAATTAATATAAAAAAAAATTAACATTTTTCTATTAAAACAAAACGAAGGAAATTGTAAATTACCCCATTGAACTTTGATCCATAGTATCTTTACCATCTAAATTTTTTTATTTAGTACATATTACCCTTCAAACTTTTAAGTGCACATGGAAAATGTCAATTGTTCTTAAATATTATGCTAAATGTTAAAAGTTCAGAAGGTTCAAAAGGCACTTTGAAAGTTTATGAGGAGAATCTACATAAGATTAATTTGTAGTAAAATCCCTTAATTTTTTAGAATCGCATATTACTCTTTAGGTACATAGTTAACTTATTTCAATATGATTAATTATAAAAACAATGACTAGTGTTTTAGCATTTTTACAAACAAGTGTTTAACTTTGAATTTTGACAAATATATAACTTATGATTTGATATTTTAT